>BSBK01008668.1:2500-400000 GCA_027943335.1 Chamaecyparis obtusa | reverse complement strand
ATTCATGAATTAACTGATTACATGCAATGTGTCGGGCTGTAAGGTCTTCCCAGTTATGGCCAATTATAAAGAAAGAAATAGTTCTACCAGATCACACAGGATCCAACACACTTCTCCTCAGCTCTCCCAAGTCTGCAACACAATAGGACACTCCAAGAAAAGATCTAAACCCATACTCAAACTTCCAAGCAAACTTTCTGCTACCTAAGCCTACAAGCTACTAACTCTGCTAGATCTAATCTGAATCCAGATCGATCCCTTCATAGATCCACACATCTCCTACTGCCTAAAAAACTACACAAACACCTCCTTAAATACTAATCCAAGCCACAAGTCAGCTGGATGAAATAATTAAATCCCAAAAGCCAGTCGGCTCCCAAATATACAAATATTAAATGCCAAACATTAGTCGGCTCACAAATAACTCCACCAATATTTAATTCACCAAGTTAGCCTCTAGATCCACATAGGAGAATGCAACATGCTAGATCTAGGTCCCCACACATCTAATGGTCAATCCATAACTCAAGGAACATGACCCAGATTAAATGCATCAGTTGGCCAAGCCGAATCTCCAAGAACAACTGTCGATAAGCCAAACTACCGAGCATCAAGAAATACACTGAGCCTCCACACCAACCAACCTCTCCAAGAATTACTGAGCACCAACAATGTCGACTGAGCACCACAGACATTACCGAGCACTAGAAGTGCCAAGTCTCCTTCAATGACCAAGCTCCCTTCAGTGACTGAGCCACTTCAACAACTGAGCAATAGGTATGAACACCGAGACCTCATCGGTAACCAAGCACTGAACAAAAAACCACCAAGTCACTGAGTGACCATCACCCATGGAGATCCACCAAAACTTCCAACTGAGAATCACCACCAAGACCACCGAGCTCCATTGGTGAAGCCTAACAAACTTTGACCGAGAATCACCATCAAAGACTAAGAAAATCTAGTCTTCTACCGAGATTACCGGCCAAGTAACTGAACATCACTAGATAGTTACCAAGACTACCAGAATCTTTAGGCATTGAGCAAGAAGCCAGGATGTCACTACATCAGACTTCTGGGGTACAAAGAAAAGTGTGTCCCACACTTTCTCACCAAAGGGAACATCTGAAAAACACCAACTCCACTTCATCTTCACCAAAGGTTTCCACTCCATCATAGGAAAGAGAACCAATCTACAACCCAACCAATCAGTATGTTCAATATCCTAAATAAACCAAGCCATCAATCCATCACCAGGGATCAAGGAAGAATCCCATCTCAGAATCTCATTACTAGACTTATCACTGTCAACCAACAACTCAAGTCCACAACTAGAAAATAATATCAACACTAGAACACTAAAAAAAAGAAATTTGGTAACACCAACATCACTAAGGTGTTCAACAATAGATAACTCCATACCAACAGCAATCTGATCAAGCATAACCAGATGCTCTACAATTTCCATGTCAGGCACAATCGATTGAACATGAAAACCAATCTTCTCACCAGCCTCAACAAGATCAATAACATCATCAGTAATCATACGTAACTTAGCAACAAGCACAAGTTTCTTTGTAGTTTTGATGTCAGAATCCACCAACCGACCATCAAAACCAATTTCACATACCTCTTCAACCTCCGAATAGTCACAAGAAACCTTGTCAAGATATCTTCTCCCACAAACTAGTCTACGAACCAGCCAAACAACTTTCCTCTAGATCAGCATGCTCCAACTCCGGTAAGCTTTACAAAGCTCAACAATACTTTCTCTCACAAGGTTCTTACCTTGATTCTCCATGCAGTTTAGAAAATCTACCTCCAATCAAGCAAACCTCTTAGAAATCACATAACCAAGGTCCAATCCTCTCGAAAACATCTCCAAAGATCTTCGAAAACCTTCTGCAACAAACCCTAACACTGACCACCTGGTGACAACCTCCAAGTTGTATGCAAGGTAGATCGCAACCTTCCACCTCGTATGAACAACTAGGCATGATCTCACAAGTTCAATGTCATGGATTTGCTACTCAAATTGCACATAATCTCTTTACCAACAAGATCAACTTTGCAAGATCAGCCTTGCTAGGTCAACCTTCTACTTCAACAAGATCAAACTCTCACTCTAATACCACCTAATGTAGTCAAGGTCAGAGAATCCAATTAAGGACTATCCAAACTTGTAGCCAATAATAGCATAGTAGATTTATACAAGAACAAAGCCAGATCTGTAGAAAAATAGATGTCTTTATTCATCAATTAACTAATTACATGCAATGTGTCAGGCTGTAAGGCCTTCCTGATTACAGTCAATTACAAAGAAAGAAATAGTTCTACCAAATCACAAAGGATCTAACACACTTCTCCTCAGCTAGCCTAGGTTTGCAACACAATAGGACACTAGTAGGAACTCCAAGAAAAGATCTAAACCCGTACTCAAACATCCAAGAAATCTTTCTACTACCTAAGCCCGCAAGATACTAACTCTGCTAGATCTAATTTGACTCTAGATCGATCCCTTCACAGATCCACACATCTACTACTACCTAAACAACTACCCAAACACCTCCTTAAATACTAATCCAAGCCACAAGTTGGCTGGATGAAACAATTAAATCCCAAAAGCTAGTCGGCTCCAAAATATACAAATATTAAATGCTAAACATTAGTCGGCTCACACATAACTCCACCAATATTTAATTCACCAAGTTAGCCTCTAGATCCACATAGGAGAATGCAACATGCCAGATCTAGGTCCCTACACGTCCAATGGTCAATCCATATCTTGAGGAATGTGACCTAGATTAAATGCATTAGTCGGCCAAGCCGAATCTCCAAGAACAACCGTCAGTAAGCCAAACTATCAAGCATCAAGAAATACACCAAGTGTCCACACCAAATGAGCTCTCCAAGCATTATCAAGCACCAAAAATGTCAACTGAGCACCACAGACATCACCGAGCACCATAAGTGCCAAGTCTCCTTCAATGACTGAGCTCCCTTCAGCGATCGAGCCACTTCAACAACTAAGCAACAGGTATGAACACCAAGACCTCATCGGTAACTGAGCACCGAATAACAAACCACCAAGTCACTAAGAGACCATCACCCATGGAGATCCACTAGAACTTCCAACTGAGAATCATCACCAAGACTGCTGAGCTCCATCGGTGAAGCCTAACAAACTTCGGTCAAGAATCACCATCAAAGACTAAGAAACTTCAGTCTTCTACCGAGATTACCGGCCAAGTAACCAAACATCGCCAGATAGTTATTGTGACTGCCAGAATCTTCAGGCACTGAGCAAGAAGCCAGGATGCCACTGCATTAGTTTATCAAAATAATGACTTCATCATATAAGGGACGATAGCCTAGATGTTAACTCTTGGGAAGTAGAGGTTAGTTTTGTATTTTGGAAAGAGTATGTTTTGTAAAGCCAACTGTAAAGTTAATATTCTTAATAACCTGTATAAATGTAAGAAGTATGAAATGCAAAGATATGCATAATGTAATAAGATATTTTAATGATATGATGCGAAGATATATGTTGTAAAAGAAAATCAAGAAGACTTTGTACATGAAAGTGAAGAAGCTAGAAAGCCAAATCAGAATAGGAAAGCTATTTTGCAGCAGTGAAAGTTTATGTACTTTACCTTTTGTAATCAGATATCATTGTATATTACATGTTTGGGTAGTGAGCTCATTTTGTAATCATTCTATTCTGTAATACCAACTCTTAGCAGGGTTGAGGCTTCTAACAAGACCTAGAGTCCTTTAATCAGGATAAAGACACTATATGTATGTAATAGACTCCTAACAGGGTCAACATCCTTAACCGGATACTTTTGATTAGTGGATCAATTGTGGGTATCATCCCCACTGGGGTTTTCCCTTGGCCAGGGTTTCATGGAGAAAAAACATGGTATTATGAGTTCATTTTATTTATTGCTTTGCATGTTATTTAGTTTACTTTGTTTTGCAAGCATCAAGTTAATTTGTTATATCCATAATTGGGCGAAAGTAAAAGTTTGTAGAATACTGATTCCCCCCCTCTTAGTATTCCCTATTTCTAACAAACTCTAGAGTTGACTCATGTGATGAAACTTCCCTTTACGAATCTTAGGTTTCCTACATGTGTTGGTTGCCTCTAGATTAGTATGTATTATGTTTGCAATTTTATTGTATCTTTTGAGATAAAGAGATTTCAAGATCCCTTGCTTAGTTTGTATGATGGTTGACTTTGGTGTTTGTTATCAAAGTAGGGTCTATTGTTATATCCTCAACATGGTGGGAGTGGACCTTTGGTTCCATGAGTTCAGGTGGTAGTTATTCTTTTACCATTTGATATTTTGATGTACTTGTACCAGTGTTGGATGATCCTTGATGTAGTTGTACTTTTTGTTCGTCATTCTTGGACACTTTCTTTTATCTTTCATATGTGGTTTTTTGTATCTTGTACTTAGTTTTTATTACATACCCTAAGACTTATGCAATATATGTTTGGTTATTATGTATACGTTATGGTATCAGTTGTTTTTATGTTCATTCATATATGATGTATATATTATTCATTTTCTTATGAGCAGTTTTGTATTTATAGATATTATTAAAAATTAATTAACTTACTTAAATTCTACATCATGGAACCCTTGGGAATTATAATCCATAAATGAGTTATATTTATGAGTATGTATTGGATTATGATATATTTCTTCCACTTTTTTATTCATTATTATTTGTTAACTCTTAAGAAAAAGATTATTTTCTAAAATTAGTATCATGTTTTAGGTTAGTTTCTCCTAGGTTCTGTGGCATGACATTACAAAACTAATATCACTTTTAAGTAGATAATGTAAAGTCTACTGTAATTAAAAATAGGGAAGGTTCATGCTAAGTTGGAAGTTCTCACAGTCCTCTTGAATAGTATGTTCAACATTTAAAAATTGTTCATGTAGATTATTCTCTCCTTTCCTTTTTTTTAGCATATTTCTTACTAATATTTTGTAACAAAGTTTCTAACCATTTACATTCTATATCCATTTTATATCAGCTCATGTTTTCCTTGATATGTTCACTTGTTAATTTCCCTCAATGTGAAGATAGTTTATTTAAAATATTCATCACTTGAGACTATGTTATATTGAGGTTAAAACAATCATTATTTTTAGCCATATTATCAGTAACACTTATAAGATCAATGGTTTTTTTGATAGGGTGGTGATCCAAAAGAGTGTAAGAGTAGAATTCAACCATCTCACTATAAATCTTAGAATTGTTAAATCCAAAAAAACTCTATTATGATAAAAACCTTCAAGCCTATAGTATATCCTCTTGTCGCTCTTTTGTGAATTACACCAACAGAAGCATAAATTTTTATAGTATTCTCTCTTCCCCTCCATGGGATCAACAAGATTGAGTTTAGACTTAAACCTAGAGAAAATATGTTTCTCATTTCCCTTCCAATAGATATAAATCCTCCCATACTTATCTCTTTGGTTGTCAATCATATTAAGGTGTCCTTCCACAATCTATGAGATGTCAAGGAGATTAAATATCCAAATCCATAATTTGCATCTCTACCAATGATCATTATGGGCATATATCAAGCTTAATTAAATGGGTTGGCTCCCAACATATAATATTCACTAAGATTCCATACTATAGGGTCAAGTATCATACAATGTGTTTTCAATCAAAATTTTCTAACCCAATGACATTCCAAGAAATGATTCCAAAAATAATTAGCAGCATCATTTTTATTTTTATCACTAGAAGTCTTAAATTTGTAGAAATATTGGGGTGTCTTATTACTTGACTCAATTGTTTAAGAAGTTGTTTAACCAATGATCAAGCTATTCATCTTCCTCTTAATATTCTTGGATGTGCCTAATTTACCTGTATTTATTGGAATCATCTTTTCTATCTTCTAACAATGGATAAATTCCATACCTAAGTTGTCTATTTATACCACTTCATTACTTATACCATTATCAACACCATGGTCTTCATGACCAATTTGGGTTTCATCTAAAAACTGAGAATCATGAAAATTGTCCTTCAAACCTATACTCTCATGATGAATAGGAACTTCCAAATTATTATATCCTACATGACCTTCATATGAAACATAAAATGACATAATACAATCTATCATCACCTCAGGATAACCCTTTGGATCTAGGGGACTGATAGTGACAATTCTATCAATTATATAGTTACAAGGGGATATAGTTGCCAATAAAACTTTTCATATCAACCTCCTGAACCAAGGCATCCACCAAAAGAAAATCAAAATTTAGAGACATGTAAAAAGTGGTTGTAAGAGCTATATGAATGGATTTAGGGAAATCATGATCTTCATCCATGATCAAATCACTAAAATAATTCCCACTCTCAATCTCAAAGACTAAGGTTCTAAATTTGTAGTGAGGGGATCTAAAATTAGAGAAATAATTTACTTTGTTAAGATCAACTTGATTTATTCTATTGAATTTGATAAACCCAACTTCATAATTTTTCACTAAAGCACCACCTTCACTATAGATATATTCCTTATTTTTTATATTATCTCTATTACAACCCAACATAAACTACTAAGCATTAAGAGAACCTTGTGTAGGAGGCATTTTACACCATTTTAGGATTAATGATACTATATTTAAAACCTTTTCCAAGAAAGTCACTATGAATAGATAGAGAGGAAATGCAATGTGTTGTTGCAACATCAATTAAGATAGGTGTAATAGGGGAGACAATACCCACATCCATGGGATTGGAAATGAAATTATCAACTCTTATATGATGATTCTGATTGGTGGGGACAACTACCTCAAGGGGTCTATTGTAATATTTTTATTATATTATATTTTCTTTCTTCTCTTAATTTATACTCTCATTATGTTACCCACACATATCCATTATCTTACATTTATAACTAAGAGGGGGAGGGGTGAATCAGTTATTCCAAAACTCTTTTCTCCAACTTAATTAATCTAGTAAAAACTTGAACCATTCAAATACATACAATAGAAAATGAATTGAAAGTACAAAAATAGTAAACACCATTACCCTAGAATGAATGTGGAAACTCAAGATGGGAAAAAACATGGAGAAACTAATTCTCATGAATTTAAACACCGCTTAAGGTAATTTTTACAAAGGTTAATTGCTAGTTTTCTCATTGCAGGTAGGATCAATACTGGTTGGGCCAATTTCCCTAATACAAAATATTTGATAAAAAAAATATCTTACAAAAAAAATGTGAACTAATAATGTTACATCTAAATATGCATGAGATAGTTCTAATTAAATAGAACAATAGTAACTGATTGCAATAGATTTGGTTAGAGATCTCCTCCTAGCCTTCACCAACCTTTTGCAAAACTAAGTACTCCTTTCTATTACAAACTTTATTCTTTCAAAATTATTCCCTACACTACTTAATATTCTTTTCATAGAGTACCCCTAAGTACATGTTCACATAACCATGCTTCCATCATATCACCTTCAACTCACTCTCATTCCTCTAGATCTAAATAGATCTTCTATACATACATATCCATTAGAACCATAAAGATATGTCAGCCTTCAATAAACATATTAAACGGAATACAAAACAATATTTTAGTATAGTTAAACATGCTAGCACTAGACTTAAAATATAGGTCACACATATGAAAAATTCATACCACTCTACCATAGGAACCAGAGATAGGTCACACATAAGATAAGAATATTACATAGTATAATCACTGAAAGATAAATATATTTCGAGAGTCAATGAGAATGCCACAACAACTTCCATGTACTAATCTACAAAAAATTAGCACCAACTGAGAGATAAAACAAGATAGAACCTTTCCAAAATTGAATACAATTGTCATACCAAAATCTTGTGATAAAATACATGAATAAATTTGGATGGTAGAAATCCCTAGAAGAACATTGAAATATAGCATCTAATGATATCCATCCAAATTTCATCACATTTCTACATCCATTGAGAACCATAGATGTACTGAAAATATATATTACCATTACCAGAGCATGAGTAACTATCCATGTAATAGATTATCATAACAAGCCATAGAGGATAGATAAAATATATACAATACTTGGAGGAAAACCATCTGGTATAAGGGTTTTGACATCATTGAAAATAATTTTGGAATGAAAACATCTCAACAATCTCCACCTTTGGCGTTGATGGAAAAACAACAAAAATATAAAATCTCAAAAATAGCTAAAAAAATCCATAAATTCCCAAAAAACCAAAAAGCTTCCCCTGAGTTAGATAATTCCATTCACTATTTTTCTTTCCATTTTCTCTTCTCCTTTTGCTAACAATGGAAAAAGGGCCAAAAAAATAGTTCAACAATTCAAATTAAAATATAATTGGAATAATCCTCTTCCAACCATCCACAACAAAATACATATGAGAACAAGAGCTATCATGTTGTACCAGTACATCAAACGATGATGACCAGTATGAACATTGGCATCGATGTTGATAGTCCTCTACATCAAAAATAATTCTAGATAGATGGTCTAACCAAAATTCAACCATATCCTTTTCCAAGTAAAAATTCTTAACCGAATCTTTACATTGTCTCTATACAGACAAAAACTCACCTTGCAACTTAGCAACTATGACTCTCTAGTTACCACTTTAATCCTTGAATAAATCATAGTTCTTACCAATATCGATCAATTCAATGTTAATACTCTCAATAGTATTTATCAAATTCTCAATATTAGTAGGCCACTAGAGATAATATCAATAAATATCAAACATTTCCTTTATGCATTATCTTGTCTCACCAATATGTTTAGATAACTTTTTATTTTATTTTCACATTTCTTCTCAATCACATATATTTAAAAAAACATCCTTCAGAATATTCATGCAATAATTTTCCTTCAATAACCTTTACCAGATCATATTGTAATACACCAGAAGTAGTAGAAACACCACTATCCTTACTAGGTAAATGATCCATTGCATTTTCAATCTTAGAACTACTATCCAAGGATCAAGCATTCCACATCTCATAAATTCTATCAATTTAGCCTTCTTCCAACATTTTCTGAGCCACATTTGAATCAATAGAGCTTTATTCAGATGGCGAATCCTCATCCTTTTATATCTCCTCTTCTCCCTTATTTTGTACATCCTTCTCTCCTTCTGAAATAGTGATGATCTCTTTTAGTTTCACAATAGTTTTCTTTCTCTTAGGATTCAGAGGGGAACCACCAAAAATAATCTCCAATTACTCTACAATAGAGGAGGAATTCTCCTCAACATAGCCAATAGGTACAAAACTAGAAATAAATACACTCGAAAAGATATTCATCTATAAAGATACAAAATAAGGCTTGCATGCATTCATCTTATTTTGTAGAAATTCCAAGTACTTGTAAATTTTCTTCCCAATATGGATTTTAGACTTCCATTCCATGTTTTCTTTTCTTGGTAGCAATATCAAAAAATAGAAAACCAAACATGTGACTAGATATCTAGACTAGAAGGCATAACCTTCTTCTAGAGACATTTTTTATAATCTCAAATAAATTCTTTTAAATCAGACTACATAAATCAAATTGCACACTTTCATTAACAATTTTATGCTCCAAATAGACAACTACAATAAACTTATCACCTTCTTGATTTTAAAAATAAATTTTATACATAACATACCTCACAATTAGATTGACAAGGGTATTAATTAGTAGAGCATGGGGGTCTTTGTCGATGCAAGTCAACTGTTGCACCATCTTATACTTCACTTTCCTCTTTCTTGGAATATATCCAATATTGCACAATCTATTAATGCTTTCAATTGCTTTCTTCATCACATTATAGGTTTTGTTCAACATAGAATTTTGATCCTTGAATTAAATCAACAAGAATAAAGTTGTCTCCTATACAAACTAAGGGAACTATCCCCATATATCCACACCCAAGGTACTAACCCTCTGCAACTCTTCAACCTCTAATCTATTCCATTTCTTTTATCTTTTCATGATCAAATTATTCATTTTCCAGTCTTTTAAGCATCTTTGGAACAATATCTCCAAATTCATGAACAATCAAACTTGATTCCATGCTCTATACCAAAATTATCAAATCTTCAAAAGATCTATAAATTATTTTTTTTATCCTTCACAATAGTGATAAATAATTATAAATTTTAGATTTTTAACATTAACTTATATTAATTACTCTCCTTGGCACTAATAATTCATATTGCTAATGTAATCAATTGTACATAGAACATCAATTAACCAAATTGATCATTATATACATTATTAGTTGCATCATACCAGAGACCGATCATATACAATTGATATCACATCTAAGAGAGGGGAATGACATATTTAGCATTTAAATACTCTCTTGAACCAAATAAGTAGGCTCAATTACCAAAAGAGACAGAACCAACATATGCTACTATAGAAATCTCTTCACCAGTGTCATATTATATTCTATACCATGATTGTCTTCTAAGATTCAGCAGATATTGTAACATTCTTACCATTTCTATACTTTTACATAGCAACAATAGATCTGTATGTGTTTTCATTAATGATTTTTCTAACCACATTTAAAACATTTGACATTCCGCTATCTTGATCTTACTAATTGAGCATTAGATCTACACTTATTATCCTTGTGATCATTATTGTGACATACATAGAAAATCCAATGAAATATATTGTTCACCTTATTCATCTTAACAAGATTAGATAATTGAATTTTACATTGATTTTCCTTATGAACAAACTTGTGATAGCTAAAATATTGAACATTCTATTCATTCTTTCTCTTTCATTCTATAGCCTTATGACCCAAATTATTGCATATAAAACAATGAATGTTAAAAGATAAGTTCCATTGAGAATTTGGTTGCCTAGTTGAGGGCCTCTTTGTGGATGGTCCCAAAATTTTAATGTTCCTATTTACCGCAAAATTTTCTTTAGCTTCAACTTCCTTGTCTTTACATAATTTTATGATTTTAAAATTCACTAGTGAAACCTAGTCCTTCCTTTCACTTGTGACATTTCTACAAGGTAATACGTTGATCCAAAATATGTTAGGAATAGTCCCAAGAGATAACTAAGAGGGGGGCATGAATCAGTTATCTACAAGTTTCAATTCTTTATCCAATTAAGTATACTTAAAAATAAAGCATAAACACAAAGAAAGAACGCTTGAACACAACACCAATATTTTGGTTATGAGGAAACCAAAATAGGTAAAAACCTCAGTGGGAATTGACACCCACTAATATTTTGTACTAGTGTATAATGATCCTTGTTAGAAGATCCTTAACCTTGTTAGGAATTTCTTTACAATATATTTAGTATAGTAGACCTGGTCAAGGGTCGGACCCTGTTAGGAGTCTTTTACAATTAACCCTGTTAGGGGTGAGGATGCATTGTCTGAGAGCACATTGCTCACAGGGGTGAAGGATACATCCTCCTATTTAACAGATATACACTATATCTGGATCTTGGTGAACTGTGCTTTGACCTTCTATCTGGATTAGTTCAAATGTATAGCACACATACTTTACTTGGTCACATAGACCTTCTTCAGATGGCTCAATAATTCACACACTCTTCTCTTCTCTTCACAAACTATGAACCACACTCACACAATCACAAATGACTACTTATAAATATCTTACCTCTAAATGATATAATCAAGCCAGCCTACTACAACCACCTTGAAATCATATTAGAGAAGCCATAAAAAACTCCAATAATAATTTAGTTAGCTCTACTAAGCATGCAACACATTCTGGGACCTGTCCAATAAGATAATTGTAGACACATGCTACACATTGTCGGGTCTACCAAAAAAAATAGATCTTTCTCCTCAAGATGAATTATCTCATGCACTCTTAACCAAACCATCCTAACTCTTCTCCAATCTCTAATCCAAGGGTGCATATGGAAATTATAGGTGCAACGCCATAAACAATATAATATTTGTTAGCTCTTCTGAATAAACACAGGAAACTACTAGTGGTGAATAGCGACTGCATAACTTCACTTCTACTAATCATCAGACTCTATGTCCATGAATGTAACTTCACTAACATTTCTTCATCGCATATCCAAATGCACAAGGCTCCATGATAACTTTACTGACAATCATACATAGAACACTGCCTGTTACTCTATCATAAACATTACTGATACAAGTTGCTATATAACTCTCTGTACTAACAATTAACCTCTATGCCCATGATATCATGTTGATAACATGTCCATGCTATATTTACTGAAAGCTTACTACACAAGTCTTCCATGTATGCTACTTACCATATGTTGTCATCAATGACAAACATACAGTCAGCACTGGCTTGTTGGCAAATCTCAAACAATCTCCCCCTTTGGCATTGATGGAAACATATGGAATGAAAAACTCCACCAATCCAAGTGAACATTTCATTTATAACATTCTCCATTTCCTCTTCAAAACTCCCCCAAGGATGAATCCTCCATCTACTACAATATTCTTCAACATTCTCCATTTCCTCAACTGAACTGCTTCCATAACTGAATACTAATCCCCCTTAGTATATTACTCATTCTTTTTCTTTTTTTTTTCATGATTATATATTACTCCCCCTTTGACATCAATGGAAAAGGGCACCAAAAAGTTTAAGGACTGGTATTACTACCAACTTCTCCCTGAGATACTCAAAAGTATCCTTTGACAAGGGCTTTGTGATGAAGGGTGCTCCCCTTAATACCACAAACACAACAAAAATAGAGAAACAACAACAATATGCAAGAACTAGAAAATTGGCTTCTTATTATCTCCACAAATGTGGAATTACAAACTTTCAGAATTACAATATAAAAAGCCACATGGGAATTTAGCCTACTATAACCACCTTGAAATCATATTAGAGAAGCCATAACAAACTCCAATAATAATTTAGTCAGCTCTACTAAGCATGCAACACATTCTAGGACCTGTCCAATAAGATAATTGTAGACGCACGCTACACATTGTCGGCTCTACCAAAACAACTGGATCTTTCTCCTCAAGATGAATTATCTCATGCACTCTTAACCAAACCTTCCTAACTCTTCTCCAATCTCTAATCCAAGGGCGCATATGGAAATTATAGGTGCAATGCCATAAACAATATAATCTTTTTTAGCTCTTCTGAATAAACACAGGAAACTGCTAGTGGTGAATAGCGACTACATAACTTCACTTCTACTAATCATCAAACTCTACATCCATGAATGTAACATCACTAACATTTTTTCATCACATATCCAAATGCATAAGGCTCCATGATAATTTTACTAACAATCATACACAGAACACTGCCTATTACTCTATCATGAACACTGCTGATACAAGCTGCTATATAACTCTCTGTACTAACAATTAACCTTTGTTCCCATGATATCATGTTGATAACATGTCCATGCTATATATACTAAAATCTTACTACATAAGTCTTCCATGTATGCTACTTACCATATGTTGTCATCAATGACAAACATACAATTAACACTGGCTTGTTGGAAAATTTCAAATAATCTCCCCCTTTGTCATTGATGGAAACATATGGAATGAAAAAATCCACCAATCCAAATGAACATTTCATTTATAACATTCTCCATTTCCTCTTCAAAACTCCCCCAAGGATGAATCCTCCATCTACTACAATATTCTTCAACATTCTCCATTTCCTCAATTGAACTGCTTCCATAATTGAATACTAATCCCTCTTAGTATATTACTCATTTTTTTTCTTCTTTTTTTCATGACTATATATTACTCTCCCTTTGACATCAATGGAAAAGGGCACCAAAAATTTTAAGGACCAGTATTACTCCCAACTTCTCCCTGAGATACTCAAAATTATCCTTTGACAAGGGCTTTGTGATGAAGGGTGCTCCCCTTAATACCACAAACAGATAACAGAAATAGAGAAACAACAATAATATGCAAGAACAAAAAATTGGCTTCTTATTATCTCCACAAATGTGGAATTAAAAAATTTCAGAATTACAATATGAAAATCCACATGGGCATTCCCTTACAATATTTTGTAGGACAAAGCTTCAAATTATTACCCAGATCTACTACCCAGAACTGTCCCAAACTACCTAAGACAACACTACAACCTTCCTTATATAGGCAATTTTCCACCACCTGGGAAGGTTCTAGAATTTTAGCCAACAAGGCCAACCAAACTTAGAATTATTTTATTTTACAATTTATTACATCAAATTTGGCTCAAAATAAATTTTGAAGAAAAATTATTTTCTGCTATTTCAGGTGACCCAACTTCCAAAGACCATAAGTCATCGCTAGTTGACCTGATTGACTATTATAACCCCATTCCGGAAAGGCCACAATGCACTCTACAAGCTTTACTTGCACAAGCACCTGTCACCCAAATTTTTGACCTCATTTGGGGCCTCTAAATCCTTCAAAACTGAGTTCAAATTTTTTGTACCCTATTGCCAATACCGAAAATCTTCAATATCTACAAAGCTAGACTTGATCTGTCAATAAAACTTTACTAGTAGGCTGATATGACCAAAATGAACCTCTAGGAAAGAAATCAAAACATTTCAAGATTAGATGACCAACTTACTAAAAATAGAAAGTTTCCACAAATAGTAGCTCTACGCAAGATAGCCCTTATTGAAAACAAAACCATAAACATTTTTGGGTGATGCAAGATTGCTCTTACATCCAGGATGCTCCTGCATCAGACACCTAGGGTAATTTGAGAAGTGACCTTGTCATGACTCAGGTGTGCAGAGGAAAACCAAGACAGTTAACCTCCTCCTTCGTTAGATATGATGAATCTTCAATAGGTCATCATTTCCATTTGACCAGATATTGTTCATATATCCTATTCCTTGTGCTTCTACCAACACAATTATCTAGTATGTCTTCAATCTCCTTGATATCTGAATTGGTTGCTGGAATACTCCACTGTGTTGCTGTAACCTCATCTTCAACACCTCCTTCATGATACTCTGTCAGAGCTGAAACATTAAATACCAGTGAAATATTCAGCTCAGTAGGCAACTCAACCTCATATGCATTTCCTGAATCATGCTTCTTCAGTATCTTACATGGCCCAAACTTCTTCATTTTCAACTTGTTATATGTACCAATCATAAATCTTTCCTTCCGCAAATGAACCATGAATTCATCTCCAACCTGAAATTCCTTATGCCTCTTTTTCTCATCTACCTTAGCCTTATACTATGCATTCATCTTGGTAATGTGCTTCCTCACCTTCTCATGGATGTTCTTCAAATGTTCTACAAAATTCTCAGCTTCAGCACTACTTATTTCTACTTTATCTATCTTTCTCAACTCAGATGCATTTCTGGGACTACTCCCACATACAATCTAGAATGGTGATTTACTAGTGCTCATGTTGATAGAATTATTGTATGCAAATTCTTCCTATGGTAAAATCAAATCCCATTCTATTGGCTTATCTCCAACCAAACATCTCAACAAATTTTCCAAACTCCTATTCACCACCTCTGTCTGTCCTTCAGTCTATGGATGATGTGATGAACTGAACTTCAAATCTATCTTCAACTTCTTCCACAATGTACACCATAAATATCTAACAAAATTAGTGTCCCTATCTGAAACTATACTCTTTGGCAAACCATGTAGTCTCACCACTTCTCTAAAAAATAATTCCGCTACATGAACAACATCATTAGTCTTCTTGCAGGCAATAAAATGTGCCATCTTTGAAAATTTGTCAACTACCACAAAAATTGAATCATGTCCCCACTGTGTCCTTGGTAAACCAAGAACAAAGTCCATACTGATATCCTCCCAAGGCTTCTCTGGTACAGGTAATGGCTGATACAACCCTGTATTATGCTTCACTCCTTTCGCCATCTGACATACTCTGCCACTCTATACAAACTTCTTGACATCTTGCTTCGACTGTGGCCGATGGTAATTTTCACTAACCAAAGCAAGGGTTTTATCACGACCAAAATGTCCAGCCAATCCTTCGCTACGCTTCTCCTTGATGAGATTCTCCCTCATAGAACTTCTTGGAATGCACAACTGACTCCCTCTGAATAGCATATCATCTTGAATGATGAAATCCAGCCACTTCATCCTATCTAGAGTAACAGGTTCTATACAAGCATTCCAAGCTTCACCAAAATCAGGATCCTCTAGATACAAATTCTTGAGTTCCTTGAACCCAACCACCTCAATCTACATTTTTGTTAGCAATAGTTGCCTTCTGCTAAGAGCATCTACAACCACGTTAGACTTTCCACTCCTATGTTTCAAAACAAATGTATAACTCTGCAAAAACTCAACCCATTTCAAATGCCTCTGATTCAACTTTCCTTGACTATTCAAATATTGCAAAGCTTGATGATCAGTATACAAAACAAACTCCTTAGGAAGCAGATAGTGTCTCCACTTCTTCAATGCCTTAACTATAGCATAAAATTCCTGATCATAAATAAAATATTTTATCTTGGCATCATTCAACTTCTCACTAAAATAAGCAATAGGTTTACCTTCTTGGCTCATAACAGCTCCTATTGCAGTACCACTAGCATCACAGTCTACTTGAAACACCTTCTTAAAATTTAGAAGTGCTAAAATAGGTTGTTCTGTAACTTTCTATTTCAATGAATTAAAACTCTTATCTGCCCCACTAGTCCACTTGAACTCTTTTCTATCCCCTCTCATTGTTTCAGTCAAGGGTCCACAAATACTGGTAAATTTCTGATAAACTTTCTGTAAAAGCTAGCCAAACCATGAAAAGATCTTACCTCAATAGCACTCCTTGGAGTAGGCCATTCAAGGATAGCCTATACTTTCTATGGATCCATTTTCAGACCTTCTACTGAAACTACAAATCCCAAATACATTAATTCCTTCTTCACAAAACTGCACTTCTTCAAATTAATCAATAATTTCTCATCTCTCAGCTTCTCAAACACCATACGAATATGCATCATATGTTCCTCCAATGTCTTGCTAAAGATCAAAATATCATCTAGGTAAACAATGACAAACTTACCCAAAAAAAATTTTAGAACCTTGTTCATGAGTTGCATAAAAGTGCTCGGTGCATTGGTTAGCCCAAAAGGCATGACTAACCACTCATATAGTCCTTCCTTTATCTTGAAGGTAGTCTTCCATTCGTCTCCTTCTCAGATCTGAATCTGGTGATATCCACTCTTCAAATCTATTTTTGAAAAATACACAGCTCCACTCAAATAATCCATAATATCATCCATTCATGGCAATGGAAACCTATACTTGATTGTGATGCAGGAGCATCCTAGGTGTAAGAGCAATCTTGCATCACCAAAAAGTATTTTTGTTTTTGTATTCAATAAGGGCTATCTTGTGTAGAGTTGCTATTTATGGAAACTTGTTATTTTTAGTAAGTTGGTTTTACGATCTCGGAATGTCTGATTTTACATATGGAGGTTCATCTCAGTCATATTAGCCTGCCAGCAAAGTTTCATGGCTAGATCCTGTAGTTTTGAAGATATTGAAGATTTTTGGTATTGGCAGTAGGGTACAAAAACTTTGAACTCAGTTTTGAAGGCTTTAGAGGCCTCGGATGAGGTTGAAAATTTGGGCGACAATCGCTTTGCACCAATCAAGCCTGTAAAGTGCTTCATGGCATTTCCAGAATGGGGTTATAATAGCTAATCAGGTCAACAGTGATGACTTATGGTCTTCGGAAGTTGGGTCACCTGAAATGGCGAAAAATAATTTTTCTTCAAAATTTTTGTTTGGGTTTCAAAACTCATTTTGAGCCAACTTTGATGTAATAAATTGTAAAATAAAATAATTCTAAGTTTGGTCAGCCCTAAGGGTTAAATTTCTAGAACCTTCTCGGGCGGTGGTAATTGCCTATATAAAGAAGGCCCGTAGTGTTGTCTAGGGTAGTTCTAGGTAGTAGATCTGGGTATTGATTTGAGACTTTGTCCTACAGAATATTGTAAGGGAATACCCATGTGGCTTTGTATATTGTAATTCTGAAAGTTTGTAATTTCACATTTGTGGAGATAATAAGAAGTCAATTTTCTATTCTTGCATATTATTGTTGTTGTTTCTCTATTTTTGTTATGTGTTTGTGGTATTAAGGGGAGCACCCTTCATCAAGTGGTATCAGAGTAGGAATTTCTGAGTGTGTAAATAGATCGCCGACTATGAGGCAGTTTGCACCAGGATAGTGGTTAGGGTTTTAGCGCGCATCACGAAAATACCTCCATGAAGAGAACGTGGTGGAAGAGCTGGTGCTATGACACTTGAGGTTAAAGAGCTGCAAAGACAAGTGTGAGCATTGCAAGAAGAGATTCGTAGAGGAATGAATCTTAGTGTCAAAGATGAAAGCGAGGATGAAGCCGAAGAAGAATATCAAGAAGGAGAAGTCAAAGTTGTGAACCAGGAGGAAGAAAGACTTTTTCGGATGATTTCCAAGATTGGAAAAAGACTTAAGATTGAGGTTCCTACATTTTCTGGAAATCTTAACCTAGAGGAATTGATTGACTAGATCAATGAATGTGAGGAATATTTTGAGTATGAAGATGTTGAGGATCCTGATAGGGTCAAATTTGCAAAGGCCAGACTGAAAGGTCATGCGAAGATTTGGTGGCAAGAGATTCAATTGGAGTGAAATAGAAGAGGGTAAGATAAAATCACAAGATGGGATCGGATGGTGGATAAATTGAAGTGACAGTTCATTCCTGTTGATTATGAGCTTGACCTACTAAAAAAAATGCAAAGTTTGAAGCAAGCAGGAAGATCTATTCAGGAGTGTACAAAGGAGTTCTATCGACTCCTCATCAGAACAGGCCATGTAGAAGCTGATAAGGAGAAATTTTCTCGATACCTTAATGGGTTAAGGCCAAGCATTCAGGAGGAGTTGAATCTGGTTCGAATGAACAGTATTGAGGAGGCATACCAGTTTGCCCTAAAAGTAGAGGAAAACCTGAACAAGAAGTTTGAGAGCAGACAAAATGGAAGAGGTCGTGGTGGAAGATCTAGTCGATGGTCATATGGTGGCCAAAATGAAGATCCGAAAAAAAAAGATGAGGCCAGTAGTAGCTAGAATCAGAGAGGAAACAATTCCAATCATTTTCAAGATCAGAATACTAGAGATCAGAGAGGAAGAGGAAGAGGACAAGGTTCAGGAAGAGGAGGCTTCTGTGGAATGTGTTTTCACTGTGGAGAAGAAGGTCATAGGGCATTTGAATGTCCTTAGTGCCAAGGTAGAATAGACAAGAGAAATTAAAGCCAGTCCAGAGTTGCAAATGTAGATGAAGATGCTAGATCATCAAATTTTGAAGATGTTGAAAGAGGAGAAATACTGATTAACAGAAGAGTCCTATTGAGTGGTGAGACTGAACCTGAACAAAGGAGGAGCCTATTTCACACTAGATGCAGGTGTGAGGGTAAATATTGTGATGTGATTATTGATAGTGGAAGCACTGACAATTTGGTGTCAGAAGAGATGGTGACAAAGTTGAAGCTCAAGAGATAGAAACACCCACATCCATATCAGATTGCCTGGGTGCAGGATGACCACAAGGTCATGGTCAGTGAACAGTGCTTGGTAAAGTTCAAGATTGGTGGGTACCAAGATGAGGTACTATGTGGTATAATATTTATGGATGCATGTCATATGTTGTTGGGTAGACCATGGTAGTTTGACAGATGTGGTATACATGATGGTTGTGCGAATACCTATTCCCTAACAAAGGATGGAGTGCAACATAATCTAAACCCATTGAAGGAGATCGAAGAAAAGGTATGTGGTAATGCAAGAATAACTTTTTGTAGACTAAGATTTTGAGAGTGCACCTAAACCTGTTTTGAAAGCCAAAGACAAACAAACGTCATAGCATATTATCAAATCAAATTTAATGGTTAGCAAACTAAAATCAAAGCCACCTCAGTTTAAGCTTAAAACGGATGCGCCCATGCACCGTTTAATATGCTTAGATATAGAGGGATGTGGGTGTGCAAACTCAAGCACTTGGAGCATGCAAGATGGATGATTTGAGGATCAAGAAGACCCAAAATGACACAAAATAGGTATGAGGAACCTATTTTGCCTCAAAGGCCTCAAGAACACACAAATATGCAAAGCTAAATGAAAGAACTAAGATTAAAACAAGAAATGAATCTATGTTAATCCATTTAAGCTAATTTAGATGTGATTTAAGCTTGAAAATGATCTAAAATGATGAACTTATGCTTATGCTAGAATGAAAATGGCATTATGACTTTGCTATTGAGTTTGAGAGTTGAGAGATGATTTGCCTTAGGAAGTGAGGGTATTTATAAGATTTCTAAGGCTTGGGGTAGGAGGAATGAATGACCAGGATTGAAATCCTTAAGAGAGGCCAAGATTCACTCAAAGGGAAGCACATGGATTATGCTAGTTCTCAGCCAATCAGGAGGTGACACATGTCACAAGGTGAGTGGATGAAGGGAAGGGCAAAGAGGAGTCAACAAAGGGGGCTCCAAGCTCATAACTCTCCAAATAAATGCTTGTAAGAGCAATGAATGGGCTTTAAGAGGCTTTGAAGACTTTGGAGAAGCAATAAATGCTTTGTGGTTGAGATATTTGGAAGGAAAGACTTTGCTTTGGTTTAGGAAAGTCTTAAGCTTGGTTAGGATTGCACAAAGGTTTAAGGGTAGGATTAGGATTAGATTAGGACAAAAATAGGATTAGGATGGGTGAAGAGGGTGGATTTGAGAAGATTCTAGAAGAGTCTAGATTTCTCCTTAGTTTCATGGAATAAAAGGTTATTCATTCCAAAAGCCTAAGTTTTAGAAATATTTATTAAAATATTTTCAATAAATATGGAAATTAAATATTTAACCTTAATTAAATATTTAACCTTGGGATTAGGGTTAGAAAAGAAGGGATTAGCCTTTTAATCTAAATTAAGAGGGGATTAGAAGATTTTGGAAGAGGTTAGTGGTCTAGAGGAAATTGGCCAAGTTCGGGATAAAAAATAAATTAAAAATAAATTAATTTATTTTTGAGGTTTTTGGGCAATTTATTAATTAAATAATTAATAAATTAGGGATAATGTCCAAATGACATTTTTAGGCTAGATTCCTTAATTAAAGATTTTTAATTAAGAGAGAGGGATTTAATGCCATAAAAATAAATTAATTAATTAAATAATTAATTAATTAATAAATGATGATGTCATTAAGGATTTTGAGAGTGCACCTAAACCTGTTTTGAAGGCCAAAGACAAACAAATGTCATAGCATATAATCAAATCAAATTTAATGGTTAGCAAACTAAAATCAAAGCCACCTCAGTTTAAGCTTAAAACGGATGCGCCCATGCACTGTTTGATATGCTTAGATATAGAGGGATGTGGGTGTGCAAACTCAAGCACTTGGAGCATGCAAGATGGATGATTTGAGGATCAAGAAGACCCAAAATGACACAAAATAGGTATGAGGAACCTATTTTGCCTCAAAGGCCTCAAGAACACACAAATATGCAAAGCTAAATGAAAGAACTAAGATTAAAACAAGAAATGAATCTATGTTAATCCATTTAAACTAATTTAGATGTGATTTAAGTTTGAAAATGATCTAAAATGATGAACTTATGCTTATGCTAGAATGAAAATGGCATTATGACTTTGCTATTGAGTTTGAGAGTTGAGAGATGATTTGCCTTAGGAAGTGAGGGTATTTATAGGATTTCTAAGGCTTGGGGTAGGAGGAATGAATGGCCAGGATTGAAATCCTTAAGAGAGGCCAAGATTCACTCAAAAAGAAGCACATGGATTGTGCTAGTTCTCAGCCAATCAGGAGGTGACACATGTCACAAGGTGAGTGGATGAAGGGAAGGGCAAAGAGGAGTCAACAAAGGGGGCTCCAAGCTCATAACTCTCCAAATAAATGCTTGTAAGAGCAATGAATGAGCTTTAAGAGGCTTTGAAGACTTTGGAGAAGCAATAAATGCTTTGTGGTTGAGATATTTGGAAGGAAAGACTTTGCTTTGGTTTAGGAAAGTCTTAAGCTTGGTTAGGATTGCACAAAGGTTTAAGGGTAGGATTAGGATTAGATTAGGACAAAAATAGGATTAGGATGGGTGAAGAGGGTGGATTTGAGAAGATTCTAGAAGAGTCTAGATTTCTCCTTAGTTTCATGGAATAAAAGGTTATTCATTCCAAAAGCCTAAGTTTTAGGAATATTTATTAAAATATTTTCAATAAATATGGAAATTAAATATTTAACCTTAATTAAATATTTAACCTTGGGATTAGGGTTAGAAAAGAAGGGATTAGCCTTTTAATCGAAATTAAGAGGGGATTAGAAGATTTTGGAAGAGGTTAGTGGTCTAAAGGAAATTGGCCAAGTTTGGGATAAAAAATAAATTAAAAATAAATTAATTTATTTTTGAGGTTTTTGGGCAATTTATTAATTAAATAATTAATAAATTAGGGATAATGTCCAAATGACATTTTTAGGCTAGATTCCTTAATTAAAAATTTTTAATTAAGAGAGAGGGATTTAATGCCATAAAAATAAATTAATTAATTAAATAATTAATTAATTAATAAATGATGATGTCATCAAGGATTTTGAGAGTGCACCCAAACCTGTTTTGAAGGCCAAAGACAAACAAATGTCATAGCATATAATCAAATCAAATTTAATGGTTAGCAAACTAAAATCAAAGCCACCTCAGTTTAAGCTTAAAACGGATGCGCCCATGCACCGTTTGATATGCTTAGATATAGAGGGATGTGGGTGTGCAAACTCAAGCACTTGGAGCATGCAAGATGGATGATTTGAGGATCAAGAAGACCCAAAATGACACAAAATAGGTATGAGGAACCTATTTTGCCTCAAAGGCCTTAAGAACACATAAATATGCAAAGCTAAATGAAAGAACTAAGATTAAAACAAGAAATGAATCTATGTTAATCCATTTAAGCTAATTTAGATGTGATTTAAGCTTGAAAATGATCTAAAATGATGAACTTATGCTTATGCTAGAATGAAAATGGCATTATGACTTTGCTATTGAGTTTGAGAGTTGAGAGATGATTTGCCTTAGGAAGTGAGGGTATTTATAAGATTTCTAAGGCTTGGGGTAGGAGGAATGAATGGTCAGGATTGAAATCCTTAAGAGAGGCCAAGATTCACTCAAAGGGAAGCATATGAATTGTGCTAGTTCTCAGCCAATTAGGAGGTGACACATGTCACAAGGTGAGTGGATGAATGGAAGGGCAAAGAGGAGTCAACAAAGGGGGCTCCAAGCTCATAACTCTCCTAATAAATGCTTGTAAGAGCAATGAATGGGCTTTAAGAGGCTTTGAAGACTTTGGGGACGCAATAAATGCTTTGTGGTTGAGATATTTAGAAGGAAAGACTTTGCTTTGGTTTAGGAAAGTCTTAAGCTTGGTTAGGATTGCACAAAGGTTTAAGGGTAGGATTAGGATTAGATTAGGACAAAAATAGGATTAGGATGGGTGAAGAGGGTGGATTTGAGAAGATTCTAGAAGAGTCTAGATTTCTCCTTAGTTTCATGGAATAAAAGGTTATTCATTCCAAAAGCCTAAGTTTTAGGAATATTTATTAAAATATTTTCAATAAATATGGAAGTTAAATATTTAACCTTAATTAAATATTTAACCTTGGGATTAGGGTTAGAAAAGAAGGGATTAGCCTTTTAATCGAAATTAAGAGGGGATTAGAAGATTTTGGAAGAGGTTAGTGGTCTAGAGGAAATTGGCCAAGTTCGGGATAAAAAATAAATTAAAAATAAATTAATTTATTTTTGAGGTTTTTGGGCAATTTATTAATTAAATAATTAATAAATTAGGGATAATGTCCAAATGACATTTTTAGGCTAGATTCCTTAATTAAAGATTTTTAATTAAGAGAGAGGGATTTAATGCCATAAAAATAAATTAATTAATTAAATAATTAATTAATTAATAAATGATGATGTCATCAAGGATTTTGAGAGTGCACCTAAACCTGTTTTGAAGGCCAAAGACAAACAAATGTCATAGCATATAATCAAATCAAATTTAATGGTTAGCAAACTAAAATCAAAGCCACCTCAGTTTAAGCTTAAAACGGATGCGCCCATGCACCGTTTGATATGCTTAGATATAGAGGGATGTGGGTGTGCAAACTCAAGCACTTGGAGCATGCAAGATGGATGATTTGAGGATCAAGAAGACCCAAAATGACACAAAATAGGTATGAGGAACCTATTTTGCCTCAAAGGCCTCAAGAACACACAAATATGCAAAGCTAAATGAAAGAACTAAGATTAAAACAAGAAATGAATCTATGTTAATCCATTTAAGCTAATTTAGATGTGATTTAAGCTTGAAAATGATCTAAAATGATGAACTTATGCTTATGCTAGAATGAAAATGGCATTATGACTTTGCTATTGAGTTTGAGAGTTGAGAGATGATTTGCCTTAGGAAGTGAGGGTATTTATAGGATTTCTAAGGCTTGGGGTAGGAGGAATGAATGGCCAGGATTGAAATCCTTAAGAGAGGCCAAGATTCACTCAAAGGGAAGCACATGGATTGTGCTAGTTCTCAGCCAATCAGGAGGTGACACATGTCACAAGGTGAGTGGATGAAGGGAAGGGAAAAGAGGAGTCAACAAAGGGGGCTTCAAGCTCATAACTCTCCAAATAAATGCTTGTAAGAGCAATGAATGGGCTTTAAGAGGCTTTGAAGACTTTGGGGAAGCAATAAATGCTTTGTGGTTGAGATATTTGGAAGGAAAGACTTTGCTTTGGTTTAGGAAAGTCTTAAGCTTGGTTAGGATTGCACAAAGGTTTAAGGGTAGGATTAGGATTAGATTAGGACAAAAATAGGATTAGGATGGGTGAAGAGGGTGGATTTGAGAAGATTCTAGAAGAGTCTAGATTTCTCCTTAGTTTCATGGAATAAAAGGTTATTCATTCCAAAAGCCTAAGTTTTAGGAATATTTATTAAAATATTTTCAATAAATATGGAAATTAAATATTTAACCTTAATTAAATATTTAACCTTGGGATTAGGGTTAGAAAAGAAGGGATTAGCCTTTTAATCGAAATTAAGAGGGGATTAGAAGATTTTGGAAGAGGTTAGTGGTCTAGAGGAAATTGGCCAAGTTTGGGATAAAAAATAAATTAAAAATAAATTAATTTATTTTTGAGGTTTTTGGGCAATTTATTAATTAAATAATTAATAAATTAGGGATAATGTCCAAATGACATTTTTAGGCTAGATTCCTTAATTAAAGATTTTTAATTAAGAGAGAGGGATTTAATGCCATAAAAATAAATAAATTAATTAAATAATTAATTAATTAATAAATGATGATGTCATCAAGGATTTTCAGAAAACAAAAATAATTTATTTTCAGAAGGATTTTTCAGTGTCTACATTTTGCCCCTCTTTGATGCGATGCCGCAAGTGGCATGTCGTCAAAGACAAGAAAACAAGATGCCGAGGCTAGAATCAGAAGAAGAGGGTAACGCTCGGGTGGACTAGAAGAAAGAGGAACATGCCCCGGTGGGACAAAATCATGGAAGATGTGCCTAGTGGGACAAGGAGAAAGAGGGATTACGCCCTGGGACAGAGTGTGCCCAGTGGGACGAGGAAGGAAAGGCCTAGGAAGAAAGGGGAGATAAATAACCTCACTTCTAAGAACAAATATGGATGATATGCAAGATGAGATGGAAATGTAAGATGCAAGATGCAGCGATATGCAAAGATGCAAGATTAATCTATATGATAAATGCAAGGGACCAGATAGCTCCAAGTGCAAACAGGAGTGCACAACCTAGATTTAATATAGCAATGCTAGAGACCTGCCAAGGATACTGGGATCACGAGGCCTTGTCACCAGTGTTGCAGAGGACTGACGAGGACTGACGCTAAACAAACACACAGGGTTGCCCCAACATCACACATGAAGCGCAGAGGCGACATGGCGGAACCGATGCTGAAGGAACCACAAACACACAACTGACTCATAGGCAGAAGCGAAAGATCAAAAGACCTTGCCCCAGATTATTCGCACACGCAGCACACCGAGATATAATGAATCGTGGTGACCCTGGTGGGATAATGAGAAGCCAAAAAGATTAACAAGACCCAAAGGACAAAAATCCAAGATCAAAATGATAACTCCAAAAAGACATCCTTTGCCAAGGAGAGAGATTAGGTTTGATTGATGGTGGGAGGATTGGTCGGACAGGAGGAACGATATATCCTCAAGGACCAGGATGGAAGATTAGGTCAGACAGGAGGAATGATATATCCTCAAGGACCCATGGGTTGGTGAGAGAATAAGTGCAGTTGTTTGTTGGCAAAAGCTGAAGTTCAAGGAATAATCAGGATGAACAAGGATAAGTCGACAATTGATGTTGCTGAAGCACAAGGCCTGAGTGGGGCTAAAAGTTTTCTGAGGCTGGGGATGGGACAAGATATTTGATCAAATGCTGCTACAGGACGGACAAAGGTTATGTACAACAAGGAGGAACGATATGCACAAGGGATATGTACAGAAGCTCAGGATTGGGGATAGGAAGATCACACTCGGCGGGACTCTCACTAGGATGGAGACGAGAAGGATAAATACAGGGAGGATTGCGCTGTATAGGAAAGGGATAAGGATATGGTACAAGATATGGTACAAAGCTTTGGAATAAAATATGGATTGCAGATGGGTTGGGGGAAGATGGAAGCTGAATGCTTGGAAGATAGGGGAGATGGAACTGCTAGGAGATATGTTATGGATGGAGGAAGAGGACGGTAACTGAAAGGACTACTGAATAGATAAAAAGCTCAGTTTACTATGTTGGCGCCTGTTTGCCAGGTTTTCACCAACATACTTGTCCAAGGCGCTTGAATTGCCAAGTTTTCACCGTTGGACGATTATTTTCTCTTTCTCTTTTCTTTTTTGCTTTTTTGCTTTTTTGCTTTTTTTGCTTTTTTTGCTTTTTTGCTTTTTTGCTTTTTTGAATGTTTTTGGATTTTCTGACATATGCCGGATCAGGTTCAGGCATAGAACCTCTTCAGATTGATGATGTTGATAGGATCATTCAATGGCTCGCCTTCTGGTGTTGATAGCTGATAGGCTCCCGAGCCAAAGGATGCGGTGACAACATAGGGGCCCAACCAAGTAGGCTCAAACTTGCCTTTCTTTTCTCTATTTGCTAGGACTTTCTGATTTTCTTTAAGGACCATGTCACCGACCTAGAATTGTCTAGGATGGACCTTTTTGTTATAACTCCTTTTGAGTCGATTCTGGTATGCAACCAGGTGATCATAGGCTTGCTGTCTCTTTTCATCTAGCAGATCTAGCTGTGTGAGCCGGGCCACACGATAGTTTTCATCAGTTGTATAGTTCTTCATGGAGACGCGCAAGGATGGGAGCTCAACCTCGATCGGTAGAACGGCTTCAGCACCATATACAAGAGAGTATGGGGTGGTGCCTGTGGGAGTGCGATAGGAAGTGTGGTAGGCCCAAAGGGCAGGATTGATTTGGAGGTGCCAGTCACGACCAGAATCATTGACAACCTTCTTGAGGATTTTCAAGATAGTTTTGTTAGTTGCCTCAGCTTGACCATTTCCTTGAGGGAAATATGGACTGGAGAAATGGTGATGGATGTGGAGTCTGGCACATAGATCATCCACATGCTGGTTTTCAAAAGGTGTGCCATGGTCTGTGAAAATGGTAGATGGTATGCCGAAGCGGCAAATGATGTGGTAAAGGATGAACTTGGATATTTGGATGCCAGTGGTTAGGGTAAGCGGAATCGCTTCAACCCATTTGGTAAAGTACTCTGTGGCTGTTATGATATACTTGTGTCCATCCGAAGAGAGGGGGGTGATCAAGCCAATGAGGTCGAGGCCCCAACATGAAAAAGGCCACGGTGGTGCAATAGGCTGTAGATCCTGTGCTGGTGCATGTATCAAATTGGCATGCTGTTGACATGGGAGACATTTCTTGACAAATTCACACGCATCATGTTCCATTGTTGGCCAATAATATCCAACTCTAAGCAGCTGCTTTGCTAGAACCATGCCAGTCGTGTGGGCACCGCAAATTCCAGCGTGAACTTCTTGTAAGGCCAGGACGGCCTCATTTGAGTCTAAACATCTAGATAGGACATTGTGATACCCACGATGATATAGGGTGTTGGCTACAAGAGTGTAGTGGGAAGCTCTGCGAATAAGGTTTTGGCGTTGGCTATTGGTGAGATGGGGAGATATGATACCATTTTTTAGATATGCATGGATTTCGTGGTACCATGGGGATTGAGGACCAACCAAGACACACACCATGTCTGCATCGGCATTCTCATAAGCTGGTGAATGTAGCTGCTCGACTAGAAATTCATACTGTGATGCGTCACGTGGTATTTCCAATAAGGATCCGATGGTTGCCATTGCATCTGCTGCTTTGTTCTGAAGCCTTGGGATCTGATTGAATTGTATATGTAGGAAATGCTCTTTCAATTTATCCACTATTTGCTTGTAGGGTAGCAATTTGTCATCCTTTGTCTGATATTCATCAAGGACTTGTTTGATAATCAGCTGTGAATCTCCAAATACTTGTAATTCTATGATGTTCCATTGGATAGCTGTTCTGAGACCTGAGATGAGTGCCTCATATTCTGCAATATTGTTGGTACAGGGGAATCCCAACTTGAATGATTTTGGAATATAGTCACCTTGAGGTGTGACGAATAGGATTCCTGCCCCAGACCTATGGGATGTGTTGGAACCATCAAAGTATAGTTTCCACATGGGCTGCTCTTCAATCATGCATAAATGTTCATCGGGGAATTCCATGATTAGTGGATAGGCATCCACCAGTGGTGCTTCTGCTAGCTGATCGGCAATGACTTGCCCTTTGATTGCTTTGCGATCTACATACTGAATGTCAAATTCGCTGAGTAACATGACCCATTTTTCCATACGGCCTGTGAGAGTTGTCTTTGATAGTAGATACTTAAGAGGGTCCACCTTTGATATGAGCTTGATTGTGTGGCTAAGCATGTAATGTCTAAGTTTTTGAGTGGCAAAGACCACTGCTAAGCATGCTTTCTCCATGGGTGAATAGTTAAGCTCATAGCCCACAAGAGTGCGACTGATGTAGTAGATAGCTCGTTCTCTATTTTCTTCATCATGCTGTGCTAGGAGTGCCCCTAGTGCTGTAGCTGTTGTTGAGATGTAAAGGATGAGTGGGCATCCTGGAACTGGTGGTACTAGGATCAGAGCGTTAGCTAGATGCTCCTTGAGTTTATCAAAGCTTCTTTGACATATGGGATCCCACTTGAAGTTGGTGTCTTTGCATAAGAGATGTGAGAAGGGTTGGCACTTGTCCGCTAGTTGCGAGATGAACTGCCGTACTGATTGAAGCTTGCCCTGTAGGCTTCTGAGCTGTTTGAGATTTCTTGGTGGAGGCATCTCTGTAATTGCTTTTACCTTTTTAGGATCGATCTCTATGCCTCGTCTAGAGACGATGAAGCCTAGAAGCTTGCCAGATGTAACACCAAAGACACATTTCTTAGGATTAAGCTTTAAGCCATAATTATTCAGACGATCGAACACACGTTCTAGGATGTCGAGGTGCTCATCTCTTGTTTTGGATTTTGCAAGGATATCATCCACATAGTCTTCAAGGATCTTGTGGATCATGTCATGGAAGATCGCTGTCATTGCTCTCTGATATGTTGCTCCTGCATTCTTTAGCCCAAATGGCATCATGTTGTAGCAAAAGGTACCCCATGGGGTTGTGAATGATGTTTTATGTTGATCTGCTTCTGCTATATGAATTTGGTTGTAGCCTGAAAAGCCATCCATTAATGACAACATCTCATGACCCGCTGTGAGGTCTACAAGCATGTCTATGTTTGGCAATGGGAAGTCATCCTTAGGACATGCCTTGTTCAAGTCCCTGAAATCAGTACAGATTCTGATGTCGCCAGAAGGCTTTGTGACTGGCACCATGTTAGAAATCCACTCTGAATAATCTATTGCTCTGATGATCTTAGCTTGGAGGAGCTTCTCAAGCTCTACTTTAACTAGTAATGCTACCTTTGGATGCATTTTCCTTAGCTTTTGCTTCACTGGCTTGACGTTTGGATCTACTGATAGATGATGAACAACAAGGTTTGGATCAAGCCCAGGCATGTGGGCGTATGACCATGCAAAGTTGATGATGGATTCCTTGAGCAAGGCACTGAGAGTGATTTCTTCTCCTTCTGTTAGGTTGACTGCAATGTGAGTGATCCTTGGACATTCTTCTGTTCCCAAGTTGATTGGCTTGGTCTCTTCTATGATGATTGGTGACTGCTCTGGTCTATAATCTTGGATAGGGGGAAGAGGCAAGGCTTCATCTTCTAGTGCCTGAATTGCCAGGTTTTCGCTAGAAGATACGCCCTTTATTTTTACTATTTTGGAATCAGAATGTGCCCCAAGGGGGTTTTCACATAAAGACTCATGATGTTCTCTTCTTTTATCAATTTTGCGACTAAAGCTTGCCTCTTCCCCAAAATATCCTTCTGGGTGAAGCTGATAGACAGAGGTTGATGTTGGATCTTGGTTGACTGCTGGATCTGATGCCCCCATGAATTCTAGGAGTGCTTGTGTGCTTTGGAACTCATCGATGTGTGCGATGCTTGGTTGGTCCCAATCTATGAGGTCGGGGTTTGTGAGGGGAAGATCTATGAGGTTAATGGAGAGTTGTTGGAGAACAGAAGTCCCCAGGAGGGTGTCGTCGGCAAAGATATCATCGTAGGATCGGATGTCTTTCTCTTCGGGGATGTCTTCGATTTCCACGAGGTCATCCTGGCTATTTGAAAAGTTCATGTTGGTCATGTTAGTGTCCGTAGTTGGGGTATTGGGCTCTTGTTCAAGCAGGCGAGAGGTATTAAAGCCAAGTCCTTGCTGTTCTGGATTCTGGGATGGTATGATAGGAAACAAATTTCCATCCTCTTGTGGTCCTAGACCACCACCTTGATAGTTATAGTGTTCTGTGACATTTTTATAGGGGATTGGGTATTTCTCTTTGAAGTACTCAAGAAGTTGGGTGTCACGTGATGGGGGATCTTTGTATAACCATTTGTTAATATCTGGATCCATTTCTTTGCTGCTGATGGTACCATGAGACTCAAAAGTCATGTTTCTGATTTGCTTGAGCTTATAATGTTCTTCAACAAGCTTGTTTTGGCAATTTGGGCACCCTTGAGTATGTGGATCACGTGGAAGAGCCCCTACAACAAATGCATCACTGAGGCTGTATTCGCCACAACCCTGGTTGTTGATCTTGATGGATGATAAGGTGGAAGAGAGGATGGTCTCTGGATCACGATGGGATCGGGATGAGCTAGCAATAGAAGTACCAATATCGGTTCCAGGACAATGAGTAGAATGAGGGAAAGATGCTTCCATCACAAGGCAGTATGCGAAGGGGTTAGGGTCAGCGTGGATGGTAACCTCAGTGCCTTGATGTGGAAACTTGATGCACTGATGGTAAGTAGATGGTACGGCCTTAATGGAATGGATCCATGGATGACCGAGGAGGATATTGAACGGTAGGTCAAGATCAACAACGTGGCAGAGAGTATCTTGCGTTGCTGGGCCTAGCTGGATAGGCAAAGTCATAGTACCTTCAGAGGTACGCTCCAAGTTATCATATGCTTTGATAGTGATTTGCTCATGTTGTATGTCGGCCTCCGTGAACCTGATCTTCTTGATGAATTTTAATGTGCACAAGTTGAGGGCTGAGCCATTATCCACTAAAACTCATTTGATGGTGAAATCTCTGACCATGACAGCAATGCGGAGAGGAAGAATATGGTCAGGAGCGACATCTGGTATATCAGATTCTTTGAAGGACAAGGCACATGCTGCTGATAGGTGTCCCACAAGAGTTTCAAACTGAGTTGTGTTAATGTCCGTGGGGACATGGCCTTCTTTTAGAGCTTTGTCCAGGATCTCCTGATGGATGGGTGATGTGCGGAGCAAATCCAAGATAGATATTTGGGCTGGCATGTTCCCAAGATGCTCTATGATATTGTATTGTGCTCTTGGTGCATTATGCTATGTTGCGCGTGCATTTGATGCTGGCCTGGTGTTAGACTGTGCTGTGGATGCAGTAGATGTTGGCTTTGGAGGAGCAGCTGACCTCGGAGGAGCACCGGCAATAGTTATCCTACCACTGTGGGTAGTTGCAGCACATTGTCGATCCGGTCCTCTGACGTGGATGGTATTGATGGTGGGCTCACCTTGGATGTGCTCAACTTGAGTTATGCATCTGACATACTTGTCATAGTTGATGTAGGCCGCTGTGTGATCTTTCTGCTTGCCTTTACCATGATTTTGGGGCTGATTGGCGTTGGCTTGATTCTTCCCGGTATCGTGTTGAGGGAACACATTTTGATATATTTGCAAACCGACATTGGGTGAAGCTTGAGTTGGTGCATCGACTTGGATTTCCTTGCGATCAATGAGATCCTGGATGTAGTGCTTAAGCCGCATGCACTTAAATGTTGTGTGCCCCTTCACACGATGGTAATCACAGTATTCATGTTCTTTATACCAATCAGACTTTGGTGCGTTGTCATCCTTCTGTGGGATGGGCGGATATGTGATCATATTTTCCTTGGCTAGCCGACAAAAGATCTGATCCAGAGGCTCACCCAAAGGTGTGAAAGTCCTCTTTGGATTGTTCTGATTGTTGGGTTTGTTCTGCCTTGGGGCAACGTTAACTGTGTTAACAGGATTGCCTTGACGTGCTGGCTGCTGCTGTTGGTATTGCTGCTGATATTGTTGCACAGGTGGTTGATGAGCTTGAGGAGGCTGCTGATAAATAGGTGCTTGATATGCGGGAGCTGGTGGTTGCTGATAGATGGGCGCTTGTGGCGGTTGGTATGTTTGAGCTGGTGTAGGACTAGCCACAATGAATTGTACATTCTTAGTGTCAGTGGCTCCATCTGTAACAACATTCTTGTTACGATTCTAGTAACGGGATTTATCATTGTTGGGTTTGTTCTTGGAATCATCCTTGAAGTGACGAATAGTGCCTTCATCTAGGAGAGCTTTCTTGATGCCTATGCCCTTGCTCTTAATGTCTTGATATGTCTGGAGACAGTTCATTCGCATGTGATGGGATAGCTTTGGATGCAGGTTATCGATGAAGATCTTTGTTAGATGTTTCTCTGGCGGCTGATATGATAACCTAGTTGTAAGATTCTGCCATCTTTGCAAGTATTCTACAAGGCTTTCTCCGTCTTTCTACTTTGAGTTGCATAGGTCTAGCAAGGACAACTCATTCTCCACATTATGGGCATAGTGTGTGATAAATTTCTCAGAGAGTTCAGCAAAGGTTTTTATTGTCCCATGTGGTATTTTGTAAAACCACTCAACAGCAGTTCCTCCCAAGCTTTTGGGAAACAGGCGCAGGAGATAATTATCACTGTAAGCCACTTCTTGGCACGCCATGTAGAACTCTTTGATATGATTTACTGGATCTCCTTTCCCCCGATACTTGTCAAACTTGGGCATCTCAAAATACTTGGGAAAAGGGATAGTTTCTATGGACCGATCGAAGGGATATGAGCACACCTCTTCGAACTTGTATGTTTTATTCTCTGTTCCACTTTGTAGCTCTTTTAGAGAATTTTTCATTGCTTCCCACTTAGCATTGAGTGGCGAGGGAACTGGAACTTCTGTTTGTGATGGAAGCTGTGGAACTGGATATGGCGTTTGCTGTGGATAAATGGGTTGGAACTGATTTTGGGGCAATGGTTGTTGGGGATATTGCTGGTGTGGCATAGGAGGATATTGATATGGGACCTCTTGATGTTGTTGGGCTACTTGCTATTGTTGAACTGGCGGTTGTTGTGGGACTGCTTGTTGATAGTGGTCATTTGGAACTTGTTGTTGCTGGGGGATGATAGGGATTTGTTGCTGAGGCTGATAGCAAGGGACTTGCTGCTGTGGAGGAATGATGGGTGTTTGCTGAAAGGGGACATGTGGTTGCTGTGGGGGAGGCTGTTGGAATGATGCTACTTGTGGGTATGATGGTGGTAGTTGCTGAGGTTGGCTTTGGGTTTGGCTGATATAAGCTGGGTGCATGCCTGCGTTACTTAGAGGTGGAACAGACGTGGGGAAGCTAGAAGCAAAGGGTGATGGGGTAAGATAGCTGGGGAAAGTTGGCTGTTGAAGTGGTGGAACTTGTTGGAAGGTATTTGGGATTTGGGATGAATAGCTTGAAGCCGGCGGTGTTTGGGGTAGTTGCTGCTGTGCTGCTTGGGCGAAGGCAGTTTGTTGACTTGCAACCATAGATGTAGGGGATTGAGATGGGATCCCCCATGCTTTCATTTCTTCTTGTGTAAGGCCCCACTGAGAGCTTGTGTTAGGGTACACTGCAGCAGATGATGGAATGGTAGGAGCAATGGGAGCTTGGGACATGAATGATGGTTGAGAGAAAGGAGCTTGTTGAGGTTGTGGTTGAACGGATGCTTGTGAGGAGGAAAATAAAGGAAACACCCAAGAGAAAGATGAGGTTGAAATGGGAAGTGATTGCGCTAACCCCAAAGAAGAAGGTACGGGTGCTTGGGGGGTGAAGGGTGATGGTGCTCCTTTGATGGTGAAAGGCGTTGCTTGACTTGCGGATGGTGGCGGTGTAAAAACTTGTGTGAGAGGTGGAAGCTGAATTTGGGTTAAGTGTTGGATTTGGGCTTGGGCAGCCATAGCAGATGATGAAGCAAAAGGGGTATGAGATGGAGCGGATGGTGCTGCAGCTTGTGTTGCGGGACTGGTGAGGCTTCCTTGCAAGAAAAGGGGAATGGTGGAAAGCTCTTGGGGTGTTTGCATGATAGGATTAGGGAATGGAGAGTATGCTTGTGCTGGAACTTGGATTGTTTTGATGGGGATGCGTGGATAGAGAGATGGTGGGATGGAGGTACTTTCTGGCAGGTAGTGAACAAACGTGCTTTGCTGATGTTGTGGTACAAGGGCATTGGTCATTGGTGGGCTTTTTGGAGGATTTTCAAATGCTTGGATTGCCAACGGGGATAAAGGGATGTTTGGATCTTCACATGGGTTACTGGCTTGGATGTGGGGATTGTAGGTCATCATGACGTTGGTGAAAAGGTTGGGATCGGATGAGGTTGTTGGTGGATAAGGATTCATGCTTCTTCTTTTCCGAGATCTAGTCTCAACAGGCATGGAGATGCAAGTGCTAAATGTATGCAAGATGTTTGGCTAAAAGATGTTGATGGATGCAAAGTTGATGAACTTTTAAAGATGATGACTTTCTAGGATGTAATGCAAGGATGGATCAAGATGGCGATGATGGAAGCTGGATGGAACTGATATGGATCAAGATGGTGGAGGAAAGATAGGTTGCTGATGGAAAGCTGGTGAAAGATTACTAAGTGGTCAACAAATGAGCTGCTGTTTTTCCCAAATGGAGGATCAGAGATATGATGGGGTCAACCTAGGATAGACTGATGATCTTCGGTCAACAAGTTTCTTATCAATACACTCCAATCTCTTGCTCGAGATGATGGCTATGCAAGGACAAGGTTTGATTTCTTTATGACAACACGTTGTGCCAAAAAAGAGGATGATGGTCTCTGATCTTGGATATAGGATAGGAACAACTCAAAAGGTAGAACACTAAGTGTTGGTGGAACTCTGGATTTGGAACAAAGGATGGTGGATCTGTTGGAAAGATATGGAAAGCTGATGGGGGGATGCTGGTGGAAAAGGTATTGAAGGATGAAGGGACAATGCTCTATCTAAAGGGATAATGCAAATGACAAGGATTGATTCTAGACTGCTGGTAGGAAGATGAATGCATATGCAACTTTATGATGTTTTGAAATGCAACTAAGGTTTTGATGCTGATGCAAAGGGTGAAACTAGGATGAAACTAAGATGCAAGGCTGTTTGAGATAAGATTTCAAGATCTGAAGGTGGAACAAGACATGAACAAGGAAATGGCTAATCTTCTGGCTCAAGGTTGACAAAGTGATGGTTAACTCGGAAACGGAAGGCAAACTATTTGATGCGGGTGTTATGGGCAATGTTCTCAAGTTTGGTTTGGGACTTCTCTTCTATTTGGTTTGCTTGGATAATGGCTTGATAGCTCTTGGTGTTCTTCTTGATAAGTTTTTGCTCTTGATAGGCTTGGGATTTGGGCAACTTTTCTTTAGGATGTTTGTTCTTGCTGGGCATCACTTGGAAAAGAGGCTTCTGATTTTGAGACAAAGGTTTCCAATGGAAAAAGTTAAAGTCAAAGCAATCTCCGCAAGGGACAAAGCAACCCTGTGGGATACAAACAAAGGCAACTTACTCTGACAAAGCTTTGAAAGTGTATGTTTCAACAAGTGTTTTCACGGAGTCTTTGACTATCAAGCACTTCAAATAGATCTACCTAAGGAAGGTGAGTATCAAAATCGCTTGCCCACAGCTTGGTATCCCCTAGAAGGGAATACAAATGGTGAGTAATCTTGAGGCGACCCGGTAAACCCCTTGGAATCGGTCCTTGCACAAGAATTTTGATACTTTCGGATGTAGATAGGGTAGCCTCTATTTTATCAGGTTGCTAATGATTCCGTGGTGTCTCCATACCCGGTTATGTTGATCATCCGTGACTCACTTAAGAGCCTTGCCAATTATGCTGGGGGAGAGGAATGTTTACCATCCCCAGTCACGTGTTTGGCACGAACGCCCGGCGATTAGGAGATGTAAGTGATTCTTTTGGTATTCACTTATTTGTATACCGACCGGGGGGGATACCGGTTTGAGGTCGTTCTCCGAGGAGGAAGCGCTTCTCCTTGGACAGGCCTCGCTAAAATTAGAACAAGTGAACTTGTCCAAGTTCAAATGTTCCACGTTGCTTATTCTAACAAGGATTATGCAAGAATTGAAAAACTCCTACATGCACATCAAGCAGATTTTGTTCATTTTCCCAAATTTGATTAAGTGATGTTTGAATTTTGAAATGAAGACACTCGTGATTAGCTTTTGATTTGTTCCTTTCCTCAAAATGTAAATGAATTGAACGTTTGCAAGTTCTTTCCTTTTGTGCATTTAAGATTTGATTAGCGAGTTGATTTAAGAACTTTGAAAAAGCTTTGTTTTGTCCTTTAGATCACTCAAGATTGAATTTGTTTGCTTGCTTTGGAATTTGAAATGAGATAGGGAATAGAGTTGTTTATTCCTTTAGTGCATTCGAGATTTGGTTTGCTTTTCAAATTGACAATGACACTCTAGGACCTAAGTTCATTTCCTTAAGTTTCATTCAAGATTGAGTTTGACCTTTGCTGTAAAAGAAATGAAAAACCAGTCCCAAGCAAAAAACAAAAGGCGACACTGTCCAGCTTATAGGCGACGCTGGAAAGTGCAGAGGCGACATTTAATTCCTACAGGTGACATTCTGTACCTTAAAAGGCGACAGATAAAAAATACAGAGGCGTGATTTCTTTTGTTACAGGCGTGATTTCTTTACATGCAGGCGATAGAAGAAGAATTCTGGGACGTAACAGAAATTGCCGACAACAGGAAAATCTCAGTTATGCAGGCGTGAAAACAGAGTTCATAGGCGTCATTTCTTTCCTCAAAGGCGTGATTTAATTTCATGAAGGCGTGACTGAATTGTTTGTAGCCGACATTTCTTTTGTTGAAGGCGACATTTCTTTGTTTGAAGGCGACATTTAATTGTTGTAGGCGTCATTTCTTTTCATGAAGGCGACATTTCTTTATTTCCTGCAAAAAAAAAGCATATAAAGTGTAATTTCATCAAAATGATTGTGGTTTGAGTCCCACCGGGCGTGCCAGAATGTAGACTAGGATTTTGAGAGTGCACCTAAACCTGTTTCGAAAGCCAAAGACAAACAAACGTCATAGCATATTATCAAATCAAATTTAATGGTTAACAAACTAAAATCAAAGCCACCTCAGTTTAAGCTTAAAACGGATGCGCCCATGCACCGTTTGATATGCTTAGATATAGAGGGATGTGGGTGTGCAAACTCAAGCACTTGGAGCATGCAAGATGGATGATTTGAGGATCAAAAAGACCCAAAATGACACAAAATAGGTATGAGGAACCTATTTTGCCTCAAAGGCCTCAAGAACACACAAATATGCAAAGCTAAATGAAAGAACTAAGATTAAAACAAGAAATGAATCTATGTTAATCCATTTAAGCTAATTTAGATGTGATTTAAGCTTGAAAATGATCTAAAATGATGAACTTATGCTTATGCTAGAATGAAAATGGCATTATGACTTTGTTATTGAGTTTGAGAGTTGAGAGATGATTTGCCTTAGGAAGTGAGGGTATTTATAGGATTTCTAAGGCTTGGGGTAGGAGGCATGAATGGCCAGGATTGAAATCCTTAAGAGAGGCCAAGATTCAGTCAAAGGGAAGCACATGGATTGTGCTAGTTCTCAGCCAATCAGGAGGTGACACATGTCACAAGGTGAGTGGATGAAGAGAAGGGCAAAGAGGAGTCAACAAAGGGGGCTCCAAGCTCATAACTCTCCAAATAAATGCTTGTAAGAGCAATGAATGGGCTTTAAGAGGCTTTGAAGACTTTGGGGAAGCAATAAATGCTTTGTGGTTGAGATATTTGGAAGGAAAGACTTTGCTTTGGTTTAGGAAAGTCTTAAGTTTGGTTAGGATTGCACAAAGGTTTAAGGGTAGGATTAAGATTAGATTAGGACAAAAATAGGATTAGGATGGGTGAAGAGGGTGGATTTGAGAAGATTCTAGAAGAGTCTAGATTTCTCCTTAGTTTCATGGAATAAAAGGTTATTCATTCCAAAAGCCTAAGTTTTAGGAATATTTATTAAAATATTTTCAATAAATATGGAAATTAAATATTTAACCTTAATTAAATATTTAACCTTGGGATTAGGGTTAGAAAGAAGGGATTAGCCTTTTAATCGAAATTAAGAGGGGATTAGAAGATTTTGGAAGAGGTTAGTGGTCTAGAGGAAATTGGCCAAGTTTGGGATAAAAAATAAATTAAAAATAAATTAATTTATTTTTGAGGTTTTTGGGCAATTTATTAATTAAATAATTAATAAATTAGGGATAATGTCCAAATGACATTTTTAGGCTAGATTCCTTAATTAAAGATTTTTAATTAAGAGAGAGGGATTTAATGCCATAAAAATAAATTAATTAATTAAATAATTAATTAATTAATAAATGATGATGTCATCAAAGATTTTCAGAAAACAAAAATAATTTATTTTCAGAAGGATTTTTCGGTGTCTACACTTTTGTTGATGGAAGAAAATTCCTAGATGGTATGAGGCATGAGCATGTGTGTTTTGCTTTAATTCCAAAAGCTAGTAAAGAAGAAGTAGAGGATGTACCTGTAGAGGTTGCAAATTTGTTGAATGAGTTTCAGGATATTGTATCTGATAATGTACCTGATGGATTACCATCGGTAAGGAAGATAGGTCATTAGATGGATTTGATTCCAAGAGCCAGTTTTCCAAATAAGGTAGCACATAGAATGACACTAGCAGAAAGTGAGGAGATGAACAGACAAGTACATGAGTTGTTACAAAAGAGATTGATTCAGGACAGCCTGAGTCCATGTGCTGTACCAGCAGTATTAGCACCAAAGAAGAATAGAGAATGGAGGATGTGTATAGATTCCAGAGCAATAAACAAGATCACAATCAAATATAGGTTTCCATTGTCATGAATAGATGATATTATGGACTGTTTGAGTGGAGCTATGTATTTCTCAAAGATAGATCTGAAGAGTGGATATCATTAGATTCAGATCAGAGAAGGAGATGAATGGAAGACTGCCTTCAAGACAAAGGAAGGACTATATGAGTGGTTAGTCATGCCTTTTGGGTTAACCAATGCACCGAGCACTTTCATGCGGCTCATGAACGAGGTTCTGAAAGAATTTCTGGGTAAGTTTGTCATTGTTTACCTAGATGATATTTTGATCTTTAGTAAGACATTGGAGGAGCATATGATGCATATTCGTATGGTGTTTGGGAAACTGAGAGATGAGAAATTATTAATTAACTTGAAGAAGTGCAGCTTTGTGAAGAAAGAGTTAGTCTATTTCGAATTTGTAGTTTCAGCAAAAGGTCTAAAAATGGACCCAGAGAAGGTACAGGCTATCCTTGAATGGCCTACTCCAAGGAGTGCTACTGAGGTAAGATCTTTTCAAGGTTTGGATAGCTTTTACAGAAAGTTTATCAGAAATTTTAGTAGTATTTGTGGACCCTTGACTGAAACAATGAGAGGGGATAGAAAAGAGTTTAAGTGGACTAATGGGGTAGAAAAGAGTTTTCAATTATTGAAACAAAAAGTTACAGAACAACCTATTTTAGTACTTTCAGATTTTAATAAGGTGTTTCAAGTAGATTGTGATGCTAGTGGTACTGCAATAGGAGCTATTATGAGCCAAGAAGGTAAACCTGTTGCTTATTTCAGTGAGAAGTTAAATGATGCCAAGAGAAAATATTCTATCTATGATCAAGAATTTTATGCTATAGTTCAGGCATTAAAGAAGTGAAGATATTATCTACTTCCTAAGGAGTTTGTTTTGTATACTGATCATCAAGCTTCGCAATATTTGAATAGTCAAGAAAAGTTGAATCAGAGGCATTTGAAATGGGTTGAGTTTTTGCAGAGTTATACATTTGTTTTGAATCACAGGAGTGGAAAGTATAATAGGGTTGTGGATGCTCTTAGTAGAAAGCAAATATTGCTGACAGAGATGCAGATTGAAGTGGTTGGGTTCAAGGACCTCAAGAATTTGTATCTAGAGGATCCTGATTTTGGTGAAGCTTGGAAAGCTTGTATAGAACCTGTTACTCTAGATAGGATGAAATGGCTGAATTTCATCATGCAGGATGATATGCTATTTAGAGGGAGTCAGTTGTGCATTCCAAGAAGTTCTATGAGGGAGAATCTCATCAAAGAGAAGTATAGTGGAGGATTAGCTGGACATTTTGGTCATGATAAAACCCTTGCTTTGGTTGGTGAGAATTATTATTGGCCACAGTTGCAGCAAGATGTGAAGAAGTTCGTACAGAGTTGTAGAGTATGTCAGATGGCAAAAGGAGTGAAGCAGAATACAGGGTTATATCAACCATTACCTATACCAAAAAAACCTTGGGAGGATATCAGTATGGACTTTGTTCTTGGTTTACTGAGGACACAGTGGGGACATGATTCAATTTTTGTTGTAGTTGACAAATTTTCAAAGATGACACATTTCATTCCCTGCAAGAAGACTAATGATGTTGTTCATGTAGCAGAATTTTTTTTCAGAGAAGTGGTGAGACTGCATGGTTTGCCAAAGACCATAGTTTCAGATCGAGATACTAAATTTGTTAGATATTTTTGGCGGATATTGTGGAAAAAGTTGAAGATAGATTTGAAGTTTAGTTCATCACATCGTCCATAGACTAATGGACAGATAGAGGTGGTGAATAGAAGTTTGGGAAATCTATTGAGATGTTTGGTTGGAGATAAGCCAACAGGATGGGATTTGATTTTACCACAAGCAAAATTTGCATACAATAATTTTATGAACAGGAGCACTGGTAAATCACCATTGCAGATTGTATATGGAAGTAGTCCAAGAAATGCATCTGAATTGAGAAAGATAGATAAAGGAGAAATAAGTAGTGTTGAAGCTGAGGATTTTATAGAACACTTGAAGAACATCCATGAGGAGGTGAGGAAGCATATTACCAAGATGAATGCACAGTATAAGGCTAAGGCAGATGAGAAAAGGAGGCATAAGGAATTTCAGGTTGGAGATGAAGTCATGGTTCATTTTCAGAAGGAGTGATTTTTGGTTGGTACATATAACAAGTTGAAAATGAAGAAGTTTGGGCCATGTAAGATACTGAAGAAGCATGATTCAGGAAATGCATATGAGGTAGAATTGCCTACTGAGCTGAATATTTCACCATTGTTTAACATTTCAGATTTGACAGAGTATCATGAAGGAGGTGTTGAAGATGAGGTTGCAGTAGCACAGTGGAGTATTCCAGCAACCAATTCAGATATCAAGGAGATTGAAAAAATACTGGACTGTCATGTTGGTAGAAGCACAAGGAACAGGACATATGAAGAGTATTTGGTCAAATGGAAATGATGACCTGTTGAAGATTCATCATGGCTAACAAAGGAGGAGGTTAACCGTCTTGGTTTTCCTCTACACACCTAAGTTGTGACAGGATCACTTCTCAAATTACCTCAGGTGTCTGATGCAGGAGCATCCTAGGTGTAAGAGCAATCTTGCATCACCCAAAAATATTTTTGTTTTTGTATTCAATAAGGGTCATCTTGTGCAGAGTTGCTATTTATGGAAACTTGCTATTTTTAGTAAGTTGGTCTTACAATCTCAGAATGTCTGATTTTACATATGGAGGTTCATCTTAGTCATAGAAGCATGTCAGCAAAGTTTCATGGCTACATCAGGTGTAGTTTTGAAGATATTAAAATTTTTTGGTATTGGCAGTAGGGTACAGAAACTTTGAACTTAGTTTTGAAGGCCTTAGATGCCCCGAATGAGGTTGAAAATTTGGGTGATGAGCACAGTGCACTGGTCAAGCCTGTAGAGTGCTTTGTGGCATTTCTAGAATGAGGTTATAATAGCCAATCAGGTCAACGGACGATGACTTATGGTCTTCAGAAGTTGGGTCACCTAAAATGGCAAAAAATATTTTTTCTTCAAAATTTTTGTTTGGGTTTCAAAACTCATTTTGAGCTGACTTTGATGTAATAAATTGTAAAAAAAAGTAATTCTAAGTTTGGTCGGCCCTAAGGGCTAAATTTCTAGAACCTTCTCGGGCGGTGGCAATTGCCTATATAAAGAAAGCTCGTAGTGTTGTCTAGGGTAGTTCTGGGTAGTAGATCTGGGTATTGATTCAAGGCTTTGTCCTACAGAATATTGTAAGGGAATGCCCATGTGGCTTTGCATATTGTAATTCTGAAAGTTTGTAATTCCACATTTGTGGAGATAATAAGAAGCCAATTTTCTGTTCTTGCATATTATTGTTGTTGTTTCTCTATTTCTGTTATGTGTTTGTGGTATTAAGGGGAGCACCCTTCATCAGATTGTGATCTTGTTTATTGCCCTAGAGTCTGTACACATCCTCTATTCTCCATTCTTCTTTGGTGCCAATACTACTGGTACAGCACATGGACTCAGGCTCTCCTGAATCAATCCCTTCTGTAACAACTCATGTACTTGTCTGTTCAACTCTTCACTTTCTACTGGTATCATTTTGTGTGCTACCTTGTTTGGAAAACTGGCTCCTGGAATCAAATCCATCTGATGACTGATCTTCCTTACTGGTGGTAACCCATCAGGTACATTATCAAATATAATATCCTGAAAGTCATTCAACAAATCTGCAACCTCTATAGGTACATCCTCTATTTCCTCTTTATCAGCTTTTGGAATTAAAGCAAAACACACATGCTCATGCCTCATACCATCTAGGAATTTTCTTCCATCAATAAAAGTTATTCTTGCATTACCACATACCTTTTCTTCGGTCTCCTTTAATGGCTTCAACTTATGTCACACTCCATCCTTTGTCAAGGAATAGGTATTCACACAACCATCGTGTACAACACAGCTGTCAAACTACCATGGTCTACCCAACAACATATGACATGCATCCATAGATATGATATTGCATAGTACCTCATCTTGGTACCCACTGATCTTGAACTTTACTAGGCACTGTTCACTGACCATGACGTTGTGGTCATCCTGCACCCAGGCAATCCGATATGGATGTGGGTGTTTCTATCTCTTGAGCTTCAACTTTTTCACCATCTCTTCTGACACCAAATTGTTAGTGCTTCCACTATCAATAATCATATTAGAGCATTTACCCTCACACTTGCATTGAGTGCAAAACAGGCTCCTCCTTTGTTCAGGTTCATTCTCACCACTCAACAAGACTCTTCTGTTGATCAACGTTTCTCCTCTTTCAGCATCTTCAGAATTTTAGGATTTGGCATCTTCATCTACATGTGCCACTCTGGCCTGGCCTTCATTCCTCCTATCTACCCTTCTTTGGCATTGAGGACATTCAAATGCCCTATGACCTTCTTCTCTATAGTGAAAACATGTTCCATGGAAGCCTCCTCTTCCTAAACCTTGTCCTCTTCCTCTTCCACTTTGATCTCTATTGTTCTGATCTTGAAAATGATTGGAATTGTTTCCTCTCTTATTTTGACTACCACTGGCCTCATCCTTCTTTTTTGGATCTTTATTTCAGCCTCCATATGACTGTCCACCAGATTGTCCACCACGACCTCTTCCATTTTGTCTGCTCTTGAACTTCTTGTACAAATTTTCCTCTACTTTTAGGGAAAACTGGTATACCTCTTCAATACTATTCATTCAAACCAGATTCAGCTCCTCCTGAATGCTTGGCCTCAACCCATTAAAGTAACAGACAACTTTCTCCTTATCAGCTTCCACATGGCCTGTTCTGATGAGGATTCGATAGAACTCCTCTGTATACTCCTGAACAAATCATCCTTCTTGCTTCAAACTTTGCATTTTCTTTAGTAGGTCAAGCTCATAATCAACAGGGATGAACTGTCACTTCAATTTATCCACCATCTGATCCCATCTTGTGATTTTATCTTTCCCTCTTCTATTTTTCTCCAATTGAATCTCTTGCCACCAGATCTTTGCATGACCTTTCAGTCTGGCCTTTGCCAATTTGACCCTATCAGGATCCTCAATATCTTCATACTCAAAATATTCTTCACATTCATTAATCTAGTTGACCAACTCCTCTACGTTAAGATTTTTAGAAAATGTTAAAACCTCAATCTTAGGTCTTTTCCCAATCTTGGAAATGGCTCGAAAAAGTCTTTCTTCCTTTGGGTTCACAACTTTGACTTCTCCTTCTTGATCTTCTTCTTCAGCTTCCTCCTCGCTTTCATCTTTGACATTAAGATTCATTCCTTTGTGAATCTCTTCTTGTAGTGCTCGCACTTGTCTCTGGAGTGCTCTAACCTCAGGTGTTACAACACTAGCTCTTTCACCACATTCTCTTTGTGGAGGCATTTTCTCGATGCGCGCTAAAACCCTAACCACAGTCCTGGTGCAAATTGCCTCACAATCGGTGATCTATTTACAAACTCAGGAACTCCTGCTCTGATACCACTTGATGAAGGGTGCTCCCCTTAATACCACAAACACATAACAAAAACAAAGAAACAACAACAATATGCAAGAATATAAAATTGGCTTCTTATTATCTCCACAAATGTGGAATTACAAACTTTCAGAATTACAATATGAAAAGCCACATGGGCATTCCCTTACAATATTTTATAGGAAAAAGTCTCAAATTATTACCCAGAACTGTCCTGAACTGCCTAAGACAACACTATAGCCTTCCTTATATAGGCAATTTTCCACCGCCTAGGAAGGTTCTAGAATTTTAGCCAACAAGGCCGACCAAACTTAGAATTATTTTATTTTACAATTTATTACATCAAAGTCAGCTCAAAATAACTTTTGAAACCCAAACAAAAATTTTGAAGGAAAATTATTTTCCTCTATTTTAGGTGACCCAAGTTTCAAAGACCATAAGTCATCGCTAGTTGACCTGATTGACTATTATAACCCCATTCTAGAAAGGCCACGATGCACTCTATAGGCTTGACTCACACAAGCGCCTGTCATCCAAATTTTTGACCTCATCCGGGGCCTCTAAAGCCTTCAAAACTAAGTTCAAAGTTTTTGTACCCTATTGCCAATACCGAAAATCTTCAATATTTACAAAGCTAGAGTTGATCTGTCAATGAAACTTTACTAGCAGGTTCATATGACCAAAATGGATCTCCAGGGGAAAAATCAAAACATTCTGAGATTGGGTGACCAAATTACTAAAAATAGCAAGTTTCCACAAATAGTAGCTCTGGACAAGATAGCCCTTATTGAAAACAAAACCAGAAATATTTTTGGGTGATGCAAGATTGCTCTTACACCCAGGATGCTCCTGCATCACTTTGTGAATATGTCTACTAGTTGATCTTTAGTACTCACATAGTCCAACTTAACTTATTTTTCTACTACTTTCTCTCTTAGGAAGTGATACTTCATCTTGTTGGCAAAATGGTCAGCACTCCTCTTAGGAATTGTGACATGGCTTAACCCCCTCTTGTGTCTTCTATAAGTCTAGTGGTTGTATCAGGCTTTTAATAGGTCGATCTTTTGGTACAATGACATCCACTACTTGTAACAAGTGGTATCAGATCTTGGTCATAGGTTTGAATCCCCTCGGGTAACGTTGAGGGAAGATTGTTGCCAAAATGGTCAGCACTCCCCTCAAGATTTGTGACATGGCTTAACCACCTCTTGTGTCTTCTATAAGTCCAGTGGTTGTATCGGGCATTAACAGGTCCATCTTTTGGTGCAACAACAACCACTACTTGTAACAGATCTCAATGTGTTTTGTCTTTACATGCATCACAAGGTTCTTTGACATGTTGATAGTGCTAGTGTTATCATAGTGAATAATAATAGGATAATCAATCTGAATTCAAAAATTCTTTATCATCTACTTGATCCAAACAATTTTAGAAAAATTCAGAGCTGCTGCAACATACTCTACTTCTACTATTGACTGGGAAAGGCAATTTTGTTTCTTGCTTGTCCAAGTGACAAGTATGTCACCAAGAAACACTACTCCACCTAATGTACTCTTTCTATCATCAACGCATCCTACCCAATCTGCATCAGTATACACATGAAGCTCAATAATTTCTAAATTAGGATATCATAGACCATAGTCTATAGTGCCTTGCAAGTATCTGAATATCCTTTTTACTGCCATGAGGTGACTTTGTTTAGGCTTTGCTGCAAATCTTCCAACTATGCCAACTGCATTGGAAATATCAGGTCTAGTTTGAGTAAGATAAATGATTTTTCCAATCATAGACTTGTACAATGTTATATCTATTACTGGTGAGTCATCTTCTTTTGTAAGCTTCCATCTAGTTATCATAGGTGTCACTACTAGCTTGCAATCATCCATCTTGAATTTCTTTAATATCTCTTTCACATACTTGGACTGATTAATGAAAATACCTTTCTATGTCTACTACACATTCAATCAGAAAAAGTACTTGATAGGTCCAATCATGCTCATCTCAAATTCACTCTACATCTCCTTAGAAAATTCAGCACTAAGTTTGTCATTACCTCCAAAGCTAATGTCATTAACAAATATAGCTGCAAGTAGTATTCCTTCATATGTCTCTCTTACGAATAGGTTATAATCAGTTGCTCCTTTTTTGAATCCAATCTTTGTTAAATATCCATCAAGTCTCTCATACCAAGCTCTAGGGGCTTGCTTAAGTCCATAGAGGGCTTTCTTCAATCTACATACCATATCAGGTTTGTCATATAGGGTAAATCCTTCTAGCTACTCAATAAATACTTCTTCTTTTAATTCACCATTCAGGAATGCTGACTTAACATCCATCTAATACACTTTGAAGTTTTTTAATGTTGTGAAAGCTAGAAACAACTTAATAGCTTCTAACCTCCTTACTGGTGCAAACGTGTTTGAATAATCAATACCTTCTCTTTGTGCATATCCCTTACATACCAATCTTGCTTTATTCCTAACTATTGTACCATCTTCAATCATCTTGTTTTTGAATATCCACTTTGTTCCGATCAAATTATTATCACTAGGTCTTGGGACTAGTTCCCAAGTATCATTCTTGATAATCTGATCTAGTTCTTTTTTCATAGCATCATGCCAATCTGAATCATTGCATGCATCTTCAACACTTAAGGGTTCAATCTGAGATAGTAAATGTACCACCTCATTGCTTGTAGAACTCTTTGCATTTGATCTTGTTGTGACTTTTCTACTCTGATCTCCAATGGTGTCATTCTTAGAATGATATCTAGATGTAAACTTTGGAGCTTTGGGTGATACTATCTTATCTTCTTTAGGATTTTCTTCTTCACTTGTCCCAGGGTCATTGAATAACACATCAATACTATCAAACATTTCTTCAATAACTGTCTCACTAGTGGAGGGTCTAGGTTTTTCTTCAATCATGGGTGAGTAATCATGATATCTTTCTTGAACCATAAACTTTCATCAATCTTAACATCAACACTTTCAATGATATTTTTCAATCTCAAATTGATACATCTATAAGCTTTACTTTTAGTAGAGTAACCAAGGAAAATACCTTGATTTCTTCTTGCATCAAACTTGCCTACTAATTCATCTCTCTTGATGTAGCACTTGCTTCCAAAGATTCTGAAGTATTTTACTATGGGAACATTACCAAACCATAGCTCATATGGTGTTTTATCCATGTCAGGCCTCAATTGAATTCTTTTAATGGTATAGACTGTTGTATTGACTGCATCTCTCCAATAGGTGTTTGTAACTTTTCCTTCAATCATGATGGTGCACACTATATCAAGGATGATCCTATTCCTTCTCTCTACAATTCCATTCTGCTAAGGGGTTCTAGGTGCACTCAATTGCCTCTTGATGCCATGTTCTTCATAGTACTCATATAATCTATTAGAGGTGAATTCTCCTCCTCTATTCGATCTCAAACATTTTATCTTTAGTCCAGATTCATTCTCAACCTTAGCTTTGAATATTTTGAACTTCTCAAATGCTTCTGACTTGTCTTTCAGGAACACAACCTACATCATTCTAGTATAGTCATCAAAAAACAAAATGAAATACCTTTCACCATAGTATGATCTTGTTTGAGTTGGACCACATAGGTCTATATGAATTAGATCCAACTTGTTCTCTACTAAATTGTGCTTGCTCATGAATGAGTTTCTTACATACTTTCCCATCACACATTCCTTGCATATAGTATCAATTGGCTTTGCTATGCTGGGTAGATCTCTTACTGCCTTTACATTGCTTATCTTAACTATGTTATCAAAATTGATATGACATAGTCTTTTATGCCACAACCAACTATCATCTACTTTAGCAACAAAAAAACTTGCTTCTGGATTAAGTTGAAAAACATTACCTTTAGTCTTTGATCCTGATGCAATTATTTCTCCTTCTTTGTTGTTAATGATACACTTGTTTCCATTGAATTCCAATTTGTAACCTTTGTCAAGTAACTACCCAACACTTAGTAGGTTATGTTTGAAACCATCGACATAAAGAACATCATCAGTACTATTATTTCCATCCCAGGTGATGGCTCCTCTACCAACAATGGGTTTAGCAGTCTTATCTCCAAATCTAACCATGTCACCATTATATTTGTCCAGATGAACAAATTTGTCTTTATCACTTGTCATGTGATGTGAAGAACCACTATCTATAATCCAGTCTGTCCTTATATCAACTTGTGAAATCAATGCTAGCTCTTGTTCCTCTTTTTCATCTTCATGATCTATCTCATTGTTCATTTTCTCTATAATAGAAATAAATCCAATTTCTTCTTCAGTTGAATCATCATCTAAAAGTCCATCTCCAACATAGTAACATTCCTTAGAGTATTTAGGATTGTATTCATTTTTGAACTTTCTAGCTCTTGTAGGACACTTAGATGCAAAGTGACCAATCTTATTACATGAAAAGCATTTAAATGGAAATTGACCTTCATATTTTCCTTTTCCTTTCTTTTCTCTTTTGGCAATCATAGCAATGAAATCATCTAGTGTTTTCTCTTCATCATCATCATCATCATAATTACTAGAAATGTTTGTAGATTTCTTACCATGGACTGTTGCTTTGAAGGCTGTCTCACTTTTAGGTTCTGTCTTCAATCTTGAAATCTCAAAAGGTGAGATTTTGCTGATCAAGGTCTCTCTCTTGAAATTTGATGTAAGTTGCATGGTCTCATCAAGGATGTTGATCTTTTTTTCATATTCTGGAGTGAGAGTAGTCATCAATTTGTCCATAATATCTTCCTTTGAGATCTCTCCACCATTGTTCATGATTCTAGCAACTGCTTCATTGATCCTTTGATTGTAAGCTCTAATGTTTTATTCAGGTAGAATCTCTAATGCATTGTATCTTTTCTTCCATGTTTTTTTGCATGCATCCTTTTCTTATTTGTCTCCTTCAAATATGTCTTCTAGGTACTTCCATATTTTGTGGGTTGTATCTACTTTCTTTATTTCTAAAAAATCACTATCAGATAGGGCGTTGATAAGGGCTTCTTTGGCTATTGCATTCTAATGAAACAATTCCTTTTTCTTTTTAGTAGCATCATCCTTTGCAAGGTCTTATAAAGTAGGAATCTTGACTACTTTGATAGTTACATTAAAAACTTCAAAAGCAATGCATTGCAAATGAGTCACCATCTTGTTCTTCCAATCAAGATAATTCTCTCCATCAAACTTAGGACTTTCCTTTTTGAAGAATGCCATCTGATCAACCTCAAGCTATTAAAATTTCTCTCTGAGGCACTTGGCTCTGATACCAATTGTTAGGAATAGTCTCAAGAGATAACTGAGAGGGGGGGGGGGGGGGGGGGTTGTATCAGTTATCTACAAGTTTCAATTATTTATCCAATTAAGTATACTTAAACATAAAGCATAAACACAAAGAAAGAAAACTTGAACACAACACCAATATTTTGGTTATAGGGAAACCCAAATAGGTAAAAACCCTGATGGGAATTGACACACTAATATTCTGCACTAGTGTATAATGATCTTTGTTAGAAGATCCTTAACCCTGTTAGGAGTTTCTTTACAATATATTTAGTATAGTAGACCTAGTCAAGGGTCAGACCCTATTAGGAGTCCTTTATAATTAACCCTATTAGGGGTGAGGATGCATTGTCCGAGAGCACACTCCTCAAAGGGGTGAAGGCTATAACCTTTTGTTTAACAGATACACACTATAGCTAGATCTTGGTGAACTATGATTTGACCTGATGTCTAGATCAGTTCCAATGTATAGCACAAATACTTTACTTGGTCACACAGACCTTCTTCTGATGGCTCAACACTTCACACACTTTTCTCTTCTCTTCACAAACTATGAACCACACTCAAGCAATCACAAATGACTGCCTATAAATATCTTTCCTCTAAATGATATAATCAACTCAGCCTATTAGAACCACCTTTAAATCATATTAGAGAAGACATAACAAACTCCAATAATAATTTAGTCAGCTCTACTAAGCATGCAACACATTTTGGGACCTGTCCAATAAGATAATTGTAAACGCACGCTACACACTGTTGGCTCTACCAAAACAATTGGATCTTTCTCCTCAAGCTAAATTATCTTATGCACTCTTAACCAAACCTTCATAACTATTCTCCAAGCTCTAATCCAAGGGTGCATACTAAAATTATAGGTGCAACGCTAGAACCAATATAATCTCTGTCAGCTCTTCTTAATAAACATAGGAAACTGCTACTAGTGAATAGAAACTACATAACTTCACTTCTACTGATCATCAGACTCTGCATCCATGAATGTAACATCAATAACATGTCTTCATCACATATCCAAATGCACAAGGTTCCATGATAACTATATGAACAATCATACATAGAACATTGCCTGTTACTCTGTCAAGAACACTGCTAATACAAGCTGCTATATAACTGTCTGTACTAATAGTTAACCTCTATGCCCATGATATCATGCTGATAACATGTCCATGCTATATATACTAAAAGATTACTACATAAGTCTTCCATGCATGCTACTTTCCATATGTTGTCATCAATGAAAAACATACAGTTAGCATTGGCTTGCTGACAAATCTCCAACACAATAGTGCTACTCTCACAAACATTTTCTTTAAATTTTAGCTTCCTTTTTGCTGGTCTAGCTTCTCATTTTCATCAAATTTAGGTTTGATAATTATTTTAAGATTTTTTTTGTCCTTTTCCATTGATGGGTATGTGAAAGATCATGAGGGGCCAAAAATTGGAGATGTGAAAAATATTCACTTTTCACTCATCCAAAAGTGCATGAAAATGCTTGTTGACTTTTTAGTAGGCTAGGGTGTCAGTACACATGGGCAAACCTGACACCAAATCATAGGCCTAATCAGGTACCTGATATAATATCGGGTACCTGAAAGCTATGCCATAAATCAAAACCAACGAGCCATTTTCCTCATTTCTCCTCATGTTTTAGGTTTGGAAAATGGTTGCAAATATCATATGCATGATATTTTCGGGTATCTGATTTCTGCAACAAAAAATTTGATTTCTACAACAATAAATTTGATCTCTGCACTATACGGTAAGTAAATTCTTTGTAGATTTTGATTGTTTTATTTCATTTTGATGCTAAATATAGTTTTTTTGGTTGAAATAGGATTTTGTATTTATTTTTGTAATAATATATGAAATCAAATTGAAATTTAGATTTTTTTTTTATTTAATTAGGCATGGCTGACAACAATGAATAAAATAACCTTCACGCACCAAATAACGATCCCCAAAATAATCTCCCATCTCAAAACCCTCGATCTTTAGAAGATTTGATACAAGATAATTTGAACACAATATGAGGTTTTCAAAAAACATATCAGAATATACCTACATTAGGTCCCATGCTTTCCATATTAAATACTATTGTTGAAAATATTGACACACTCACACAGCAACATAATGCTACTCTTCATTGGTGTGATGATATGCACGCCCAATTTGATGACGGGCTTGACCATGATGGGATTGCGGCCTTGAATATAATGAAGATATAGCCTCTCTTTTTGTGAATCCTAAAACCGGATTACTAGTTGACCCCAAAAAGCCCAAATTATCAATAAAATGGTGCACAAATGAAGCAATGCGCACACACTTTTGGGATTGCTGGTGGATGGTTTTTGATAAACTACCCCATAGCAATTTGGAGCTCCCTTTCTATTTCATAAAAAAATTGCATGCTGAGTTTGTGCTTGGTCACAATGTTAATTATTGGAGTATGAGACCCAACATGGGCATAGGCAGAGGAGCTCCTCAGACTAGGCCATTTGCCCAGCGCAAAAGGGCCACTACCTTTGTTCCCCCCATTGATGTCGCACCCCCTCCTTGAGTACAACATCCTGATATCATTGCAGAGGCTGCCTCATAGACTATTAGGGCCATTCATTTGCTGAGTGATCAGTTGATCATGTAGACCAAGTAAATGTTACCTCCTAGTGTGGATGATGCCAGCGCATCGACATCTCGCCGGAGTTCACATGTATGCGAGCCCCATATTTACATTATATGCAAGAATATGTGCCTCGGACCACTTACTAATGTTGATACATATCAGTATGTTATTGATGAGGAGGATGTAGGAGATGCAGTTGTAGAGGTTGCAACACCTCATGGAGCATCTACATCTCATGAGAGTGCTTAGGAGGTTTACGCAAAGCCATATACTCCTATTGATACAGTAAGAGTAAACATTATAAATAAATTTGTCACATGACTTATTTAATTTATTTATTTAGATTAGTTTTAATGATTGCATGCACTTATGTATATATATTTTTTCCATTTATGTTCAATTGATGACATAGGAGGAGTTGAGATAGGTGGATGAGTCCACAACTTCGGCCATTTCATTTGGCCTTGATGCCTATATGGTATATTATAAATTATGTACCCATTAGTTTTTTTTATATCATTTGGTGTACATGCTTAAAACTATAGCAATTAGAGCAATAAAATTCATACATTTACTAATATATTGTCATCTTATTGTACTCTTGCAGGCTAGAACCGATGCCAGTAGGGGGCACGAGGGGGTTCCTTCATCAAGTGTCTACAAAGGAAAGGTAATTAATTGTTTAAGATTAATTATGCATGCATATGTATGCCACTTATGTGTAGTAATAAATATTTTACTTGAATTTATTGTATAGGGTTTGGCTATCGATGATGTACCGACATGGGTTCGGGAGCCTAGGCTGACAGGCATCTTGATTCAGAGTGATAACCTGATTGTACGTAGACTTTTACATATTGTTATTTATATTTTGTAACTAGGGTTGTTATGATGAAGTACATTTATATATAATTGACAATATTTTTACTCTCACAGGTTACTCCTAGTGTGAGGGAGGGCCCAAGAGAATCTTTCATATCTTTGTTGACCCAGCCCACTATTCCAGAGGAATCACTAGATGTAAGTTTTCATTTTAGTTCAAATCATCCTATTTTGTAGATTTATTACTATATGTTGCACCACTCTACTAATCTCATTATTGCAAATATATATTTATATGTCAAAGTTGGTATTGTTGGCATGGTCCCTTTGCTACCAAAGACTTATGCTAGGACACCTGATCGTGGTAGGCGACCAAGAAACCAAGTACAAATATTTGTATTTAGTTATAATTTTAATTAAATTAGTGTTTGAATTATGAATTATATATCTATATGTACAAATCATATAAAGTAAGCAATCTAACTTGGGTTTGAACTCATTTTTTATGCAAGATCAATCAGAGCCAAACACTTCTTCAAAGAGGCAACATTTTGATGATCCCCCTATGGCATAGGATGTAGTTCTAGTTTTGTGGTCATTTAGAGATGCCACTTGGCACATTTTGAGATGGCATATATGCCACATTGTACACATTGAAACATTGATTTTGTAGACATTTTGATATGACATGTGCCATATTTGTATATGGAGATACTTTTGATAAATTTGATACTTTCTATATATAGAACATGTTCATTTTTATGTTATATTTGCATCATCTTTCAAGTATACATATTTATTATTCATGTTTATGGAATTGAATGGTGAAGTTATATCTTGACTATGATTATCATTATGATTTAAATTATATCTTGTTGAAGTTACATTTATTTTTCTTTACTCTGGAATACCCTGTTCATGGAGCTTATTATGTTTGAGGTTTAACTTCTATAGATTTCCTATGTTCTTATGTTTCATACCATTAGATATACTCACTTGAGCCACTTAGTACTACATTGTTTCAATACTATGTATATACTCACTATGTATATAACTCATCAAAATGGGGTTTACTAAATCCACAGAGAAATGTAGCACTTGTGCTGTTAGGTCACTTGGGTCAAGCGTGGTCACGAGCATTCCAGTGACTCTATGGGTGGAACAGGGTTGTCACTGGTGTTTACCCAGCCAATCGGAGCCAATGGAGCAAATGGTTCAATGGAAGAATAGAGGGTTTGAAAGATACACTACTGAGCTACTTTCAACTGACACTCACTGCAAGTTTTGACATCAACTGAGATCGCCTTGCCAAATGCAAATGAAGTCAAATCACCCAAAATTGAGAGATGTTATTGTAAACCTCAAAAACATGATCCCATAGCCCCTGAATTTTTTTGATACCTCTCACAAGATCTAAGATACAAGCCTCAGAAGATCTCTTCCCAATCGTGCTTAGTGCACCTTGGGGTCACTTGGGTTGAGCATGGTCACGAGCATTCCAGTGACTTCATTGGTGGAAAGGGGTTTTCAATGGTGTTTACCCAGTCAATTGGAGCCAATGAAGAAGATGGTTCGATGCCAAGAAGGATATTTTGAAAGATACACTACTGAGCCACTTTAAACTGACCCTTACTGCAAGTTTTAGCATCAACTGAGATCACCTTGCCAAATGCAAATGAAGTTGAATCACCCAAAACTAAGAGAGTTTATTGTAGATGTCTAAACCATGATCCCATAGCCCCTAATGGTTTTTTGATACCTCTCATGAGGTCTGAGATATGAGCCTTGAAAGATCACTATCCAATCATGCTTATTGCACCTTGGGGTCACTTGGGTCGAGCGTGGTCGCCAGCGTTCCAGTGACTCCGTGGGTAGAACGGGGTTGTCAGTTGAGTTTACTCGACCAACCAAAGCTGATCGAGTAGATGGTTTGATGCCAGGATGGATGGTTTGAAAGATACACTATTGAGCTACTTTCAACTGATCCTCACTGCAAGTTTTGGCATCAACTAAGATCACCTTGCCAAATGCAAATAAAGTCAAATCACCCAAAATTGAGAGAAGTTATTGTAGACCTCAAAAACATGATCTCATAGGCCCTAATGGTTTGTTAATACCTCTCACGAGGTCTGAGATACGAGCCTCAAAAGATTGCTACCCAATCATGCTTAGTTTACCTTGGGTCACTTAGGTCGAGTGTGGTTGTGAGCGTTCCATTGACTTCATGGGTGGATCAGGGTTGTTAGTGATGTTTACCTAGCCAATTGGAGCTGAAGGAGTAGATGGTTTGATGCCAGGATGGATGGTTTGAAAGATACACTACTGAGATACTTTTAATTGACTGTCACTGCAAGTTTTGGCATCAACTGAGATCACCTTGCCAACTGCAATTGAAGTCAAATTGCCCAAAATCAAGAGAGGTTATTGTAGACCTTGGAAACATGATCCCGTACCCACTGACAGTTTGTTGAACCTCTCATGAGGTCTGAGATAATAGCCTCAGAAGATTGCTGCCCAATCTTGCTTAGTGCACCTTGGGGTCACTTGGGTCGAGCATGGTCACGAGTGTTCCAGTGACTTCGTGGGTGGAACGGGGTTGTTAGTGGCATTTACCCAGCCAATCGGAGCTAATGGAGTAGATAGTTTGATGCCAAGATGAACGGTTTGAAAGATACACTGCTGAGCTACTTTTAATTGACCCTCATTGCAAGTTTTGGCATCGACTAAGATTGTCTTGCCAAATGAAAATGAAGTCAAATCACCCAAAATTGAGAGAGGTTATTGTAGAAATAAAAAATATGATCTTGTAGCCCTTGACAGTTTGTCAATACCTCTCATGAGGTCCAAGATACAAGCCTCAAAATATCTCTACCCAATCATGCTTAGTGCACCTTGGGGTCACTTGGATCGAGCATGGTCGCGAGCATTCCAGTGACTCTGTGGGTGGAAGAAGGTTGTCACTGGCATTTATAAAGCCAACTAGAGCCAATGGAGAAGATGGTTTGATGCCAGGATGGACGGTTTGAAAGATACATTGCTGAGCTACTTTCAACTGACCCTCACTACAAGTTTTGGCATTGACTGAGATCACCTTGCCAAATGCAAATGAAGTTGAATCACCCAAAACCAAGAGAATTTATTGTAGATCTTGGAATCATGATCTCATATCCCCTTATATTTTTTTGATACCTCTCACGAGGTTTGAGATATGACCCTCAGAAGATTATTGCCCAATCATGCTTAGTGCACCTTGGGGTCACTTGGGTCGAGCATGGTCGCGAGCATTCCAATGACTCCATGGGTGGAACAAGGTTGTCACTAGTGTTTACCCGGCCAATTAGAGCTGATGGAGCAGATAGTTTGATCCTAGGACAGACGGTTTGAAAGATACACTGTTGAACTACTTTCAACTAACCCTCACTGTAAGTTTTGGCATCGACTGAGATCACCTTTCCAAATTAAAATGAAGTCAAATCACCCAAAAATAAGAGATTTTATTGTAGACCTCAAAAACATGATCTTGTAGCCCCTGACAGGTTTTTTGATACCTCTCACGAGGTCTAAGATATGAGCCTTGGAAGATTGCTACCCAATCATGCTTAGTGCACCTTGGGGTCACTTGGGTTGAGCGTGGTTGCAAGCATTCCAGTGACTTCATGGGTGGAATGGGGTTGTCTTGGCATTTACCTAGCCAACCGGAACCAATGGAGTAGACGGTTCGATCCCAGGATGGATGGTTTGAAAGATACACTACTAAGCTACTTTCAACTAACCCTCACTACAAGTTTTGGCATTGACTAAGATTGCCTTGCCAAATGCAAATGAAGTCAAATTGCACAAAACTGAGAGAGGTTATTGTAGACCTTAGAATCATGATCTCCTAGCCCCTAATATTTTGTCGATACATCTCACGAGGTCTGAGATATGACCCTCAGAAGATCGTTTCCCAATCATACTTAGTACACCTTGGGGTCACTTGGGTTCAGCATGGTCATGAGTGTTCCAGTGACTTCATGGGTGAAATAGGGTTGTCATAGGTGTTTACCTAACCAATCAGAGCTGATGGAGGAGATAGTTTGATCCTAGGATGGACGGTTTGAAAGATACACTGCTGAGCTACTTTCAACTGACCCTCACTGCAAGTTTTGGCATCGACTGAGATCACCTTGCCAAATGAAAACAATGTTTTATCACCCAAAATTGAGAGACGTTATTGTAGAACTTAGAAACATGATCCTGTAGCCCCTAAAAATTTGTCAATACCTCTCATGAGGTCTGAGATATTACCTTCAAAAGATCATTGCCTAATTGTGCTTAGTGCACCTTGGGGTCACTTGGGTCGAGCATGGTCGCGAGCATTCTAGTGACTCCATAGGTGGAACGGGGTTGTCACTAGTGTTTACCTAGCCAAATGGAGCTGATGGAGTAGATGGTTCGATCCCAGGATGGACGGTTTGAAAGATACACTGTTGAGCTACTTTCAACTGACCCTCACTGCAAGTTTTGGCATCGAATGAGATTGCCTTGCCAAATACAAACAAAGTCAAATCACCCAAAACTGAGAGAGGTTATTGTAGACCTTGAAAACATGATCCCATAGCCCTTGATAGTTTGTCGATAACTCTCATGAGGTCTGAGATATGAGCCTCAGAAGAGTGCTTCCCAATCGTGCTTAATGCACCTTGGGGTCACTTGGGTCAAGTGTGGTCGCGAGTGTTCCAATGACTTTGTGGGTGGAATAGGGTTGTCAGTGGTGTTTACTTAGCCAACTAGAGATAATGGAGTAGATGGTTTGATGCCAAGATAGATGGTTTGAAAGATACACGACTGAGCTACTTTCAACTGACCCTTACTGCAAGTTTTGGCATCGACTGAGATTACCTTGCCAAATGCAAATGAAGTTGAATCACCCAAAACTAAGAGAGGTTATTGTAGACCTCAGAATCATGATCTTGTATCCCTTAATAGTTTGGCAATACCTCTCACAAGGTCCAAGATACGACCCTCTGAAGATCACTTCCCAATCATGCTTAGTGCACTTTGGGGTCACTTGGGTCGAGCATGGTCGTGAGCGTTCTAGTGACTCCATGGGCAGAATGGGGTTATTAGTCACATTTACAATGTCATTAAAGTGAACCACCAACTTATAGTCCAAACCATTTTCAGTAATAAAAATTTTAACCCTTTTACTGTCCCGTGCAAACTCAGAAGGCACGTCACTTGCAGACCATAAAACACACAATGCATTATGGTACATTGGGCAGCCTACAAGTAGTTATGTTTTACAGATTGAGTAAGTAGTCCTTGGGAACATGTCCTTGTCTGCAGTGGAAACAATTAGGTTTTCATTCTGAAATAAGAGAAGACCCAAATGGGAAAGCATGCACACTTCTTTTCTTGACCCAGTTTCGTTGCAATGATTGTTAGTGGTATGTTTGAAATTTGAACTGTGAAAATAATCATGATTAAGCCAGTCGGCACTCTACTAAAATTTAATTATTTTTAATATTTTTCTTATTATGTTTGAGGTTTAACTTCTATAGATTATTTGAAATGATAAAAAATAATATCCTTAAAGCTTTAGAAACAACAATCAAACATGTAAGAATTCAAACCATGCAAATGACATAAGTAAATGACATGTAAGATCCCTTGTTGGCATTATTGGCCACCCATACATGATTTTGGTCATAAGTCCTTATCAAGACTTCTAGGACATTTAACTTTTATATCAAATTGATTGTTACAAATTGCCATTATAGGCTTCAAAAGATATCAATTAACCAATAAGGATCCTTTTATCCTTCTATCTCTGATTGGATCCATGGTCACCATAGGTGTCTTCAGAGGTGCTCCTGTACAAGTTACAATCCACATACAAAACCAAGTTTATTGACTCAAAATACAATCTAAGAAAGGCAAAATTAATGTATTGAAATTAAGCTTAACAAACTTAGAAAACAATGCACTAAGTTAACTTATTACCTAGTCAAGTGTTCCTGAAGGGTCATCTCTTTGCTTTAGGGTCTCCAATAGTGCTTCATGATCAATAGTACTAATAGTCCAAAGTTCTTTTGTCTTTGGTCTTCCTTGATGCTTTGACAATTTGACATTTGTTTCTATAACAAGGTGTGAATACATGAGAATAGTTTTGTGCTTCTCATAGTCTTCAAATGTGGGAATTCCATTCTTTCTAATCATTTATGTTCGTAGCCATGTTCCCACAACAACAACTAAACTAGTAGGATATGTGAACCCATCACCATCTGCCATCGGTTGTACAAGCTTCTATTTACCTTGTACACAATGTGCTAACCAATAATCTGACCTCTCATCATTACCCTGCGGTGCAACTAATGCAAAAACATCTCCTAGCTTCAGAAGATCTGAAAGATCATCATACTCAACTAAAGTGTCCATGTCATCATTTCTTATAGAGAGTGTCAAAGATAAAGGAGTTAGATATTTTGGAACCCATGTATTGACCCACTCACTTGACTCACAATGATCCCAATCATACCGAAAACATATGGGGAAAAAACAAGCCAACTCTTGTGTCCAAATGGTCCATGTACTACTATTGGAGCTTCAGAATGAATGCATTTTTTAAGAGTCTTTCACTATTTGACAATCCAATCTATCTCCTATATTTCCCTCCTCAACCAACCAAAAGAATCTACACACTGTAGAATCAAGAGTCCCCCCTATGACAATGCTAAAGTACACCAATCAACAATAGAATGAGCATCAAGAAATACAACACCTAAAATCCTCAATTTCTCCTTAACTAGAGCTCTCTTCACACACGCACATGCTCCATCATGCTCCCCTTTCCCATGCCCCAACTCAAAAAAACTCCAAATATGAGGTACACCTCTCTCCACATGCATTCTACACAACCAATAAAACATTTTGGCAATCTTAAATCGACCGGTGTAATTATCCGACCAAAGGAGATGCCTATCTATAGCAATACCATTGTCTTGCAAGAAGTCAAAATAGTTCTGGAAATAATGTTGAACAAACTCATGAGAGTGAGACCCATCATCGCTCATATAAAAATGGTACTCTCTGATTATCTTTTTCTCATCTTTTGTTCTATCAGGTGAATGTCTATATGTGATGTGTACAAAAATAGTAGCCTAAATGGAATTGTAATATTGACCTTGAGTGTCATTTTGGGGCTGCAATGTATAATTCTCCGCAAAGTCTACAATGGATATAATAGTTCCAATGGGGAAAGTGTCCTTACATGTCCTGAATTGTTGATCCAACCATTGAGACTTGTGACTATGCCTTGCATACTTGTAAAAAAGATTTGTCTTGAAATCTGAGATAAAATCAGTAACATTGTATTCTTTTGCAACTAACTCACATCTAGAGCCTTCACGTCCACTCTTTAATGTATATTTCACTATTTCATATATCTTTTTTTGGATGAGTGTCTTTCCAAAATTGTGTTCCAAACCCTCATGAAAACATGTTCTAAACTTGGACAAGCCACCACATTCTGAGCACTTGGCATTTAAGCAATCTTTTTTATAAAATAAACAACCATCATCTCTATGACATAAAAATTGATCTAGCAAGTCTCTTGATGATTTGGGAAGACCACTTGCATCACAATCCTCTATCATTTCATTAGTATGCAAAGTAGAATGAATGGACTCTAATAATTCATGATGCATTGAAAACTCAACATGATATTGGCAACAACATGTATCCGAATCTTAAGGGGTACACAATAAAATGGCTTCACAGGTTCAAAAGACCTTTGTGATATTTTCAATGTTGGATGTGTCTCACAAAAAATTTTATACAACATTGTTTGACTTACCTCCACATAATGTTTAGGATGTGGAGTGCAGTCTTGATTTCCAACTCTCAACTTGAAGACATCCTTCACAATTGGTGACACTCTTGAGTTAGCATCCCAAAATTCTTGAATTTCATCCTTGACAAAATTTTTTAGCTTCTTATTGAAATGTAGAAGTCTCCCACCATAAGCCCATGTATCAATTTGAAGCGGATCGTCAAGTCTTTCTCTTCTTGCAAGTGCTCTACCCAAAGTTTTACGGTCTATATTGAAGTCAACACATGTTTGTCTCATCAAACAAGCCTTTCTCAACTGATGACTTACTAAGGAGGTTGTAATAACCCTCTGAGAAACTCTCTTGTCTTTTTCTCTACTAGTCTTCCCAATGCTATTGAGAGCACTGAAAATATTCTTCACAACAATGGAATTTCTCTCCATTTTCTTGTTCATATGAATCTTCAATTTCACAACCATAGGTCTCATCTTTTGCATCTTTAACAACTACACAAAAATTTGACATTTCTCAACCAATGTCTTGTTTCCAAAAAATTGATCATAAATTCTTGAAACCCACAATCTAATGGTTCTATGTGATCTCTTTCCTTCCCAATTATTCATAATGTTCTCCTCAATTTCAATTAACCATTTAGGTGTTCTTGAAAGCCCTGAATTTGAAGATTGATTATCTTTATTGCAAGGGACTTCATTTCACATATAATTTGGAGATGTGTAACGTTCATGTGGTTCTTGTGCAACATTTTCATTCCCCAAGTCTACATTTTCTATCTCCATCTGTACATTTTCATCTTCATTCCATTCATTGTCATTCCCCAAATCTACGTTTTCATTCACAAAATTAATTTCCATATTATTTTCAAATTCAACATCCTCTACACTTGAAACTACATTTACGGGGTCACCTTGATTAATGTTTAACATAGCTTCTCTCCTTCTTCGGTGATTTTCCCTATACTTTTCCCTATATTCTTGAATTTCTTCATTCATCACCTTCCTCTTCCGTTTAGCCTTTCGACAACTGTTGCTTCCCATGGTGAGACCACAAGTTGACAAAAAAAAAATGGGCGCATAATCAAGTTTTTTTTCCTGCAACCCATGAAAAATTCTAAACTCCCATGCTTGTCTACTCTGTGGGGACATGGAATATTTTGGTCAAATATGACCAGTCAAAAATTGGGTACCTGATTCCAAATCGGGTACCCGATATTTCCAGGGAGATGAAAAAAAGGGTGGGAGCAAATGAAAAAATTGAACTTTTACATATAAAATGGGGTATATGATATATATATATATATATATATATATATATATATATATATATATATATATATATATATATATATATATATATATATATATTAATGTATTATATACTAATGTATATAATATATATAATGTATTATATATTAATGTATATAATGTATTATATATTAATGTTTATAATATATATACTAATGTATATAATGTATTATATATATATATTTAATGTATTCAAAAAAATACCTACACAATTGATTTGATGACAAACACTTTCAACCCAAGTCTTCTTGAAAGTATCCCGCACAGGATTTTTCTACAGATTCCTTCTAATGTAGGCGGTCTGACTATACTGAATAAGTCTCCATGACCCCTTCTAACACATTTGAATGCTCAAGTGTGTCTAAAGGAGTCATAGGACCCCTTAAGACACACTTGAGCATTCCAATGTATCCATAGGGGTCATGGGGACTTCCTAGGGGTCCTCATGTGTGATAAGGCATACTAGGACCCCTAGGAAGTCCCCATGATCCCTATTGACACATTTGAATGCTCAAGTGTGTTTGAAGGGGTCATAGGATCCTTTAAGATGCACTTGAGCATTCCAATGTGTCCATATGGGTCATGGGGACTTCCTAGGGGTCTTAACATGTGATAAGGCATACTAGGACCCCCAATAAGTCCCCATGACCCCTTTCGACACATTTGAATGCTCAAGTGTGTTTGAAGGGGTCGTAGGACCCCTTAAGACACACTTGAGCTTTCCAATGTGTCCATAGGAGTCATTCAAACTCCCTAGGGGTCCTAATGCATGATAAGGCATACTAGGACCCCTAGGAAGTCTCCATGACCCCTTTTGACACATTTGAACACTCAAGCATGTTCGAAGGGGTTGTAGGACCCCTTAAGACACACTTGAGCATTCCAATATCTCCATAGGGGTCATGTGGACTTCCTAGGGGTCCTAACACATGATAAGGCATACTAGGACCCCAAAGAAGTCTCCATGACCACTTTTGACACATTTGAACACTCAAATGTGTCTGAAGGGGTCGTAGGACCCCTTAAGATAGAATTGACGTGTCTAATGTGTCCATAGGGGTCATGCGGACTTCCTAGGGGTCCTAACACATGATAAGGTTTACTAGGACCCCTAAAAAGTCTCCATGACCCCTTTTGACACATTTGAATGCTCAAATGTGTTTAAAGGGGTTGTAGGACCCCTTAAGACACACTTAAGCATTCTAATGTGTCCATAGGGGTCATACAGACTTTCTGAGGGTCCTAACATGTGATAAGTCATACTAGGACCCCTAGGAAGTCCCCATGACCCCTTTTGACACATTTGAATGCTCAAGTGTGTTTGAAGGGATTGCAGGACCAATTAAGACACATTTGAACATTCCAATGTGTCTATAGGGGTCGTCTAAACTTCCTAGGGGTCCTAACATGTGATAAGGCATGCTAGGACCCCTAGGAAGTCCCCATGACCCCTTCTAACACATTTAAATGCTGAATTGTGTTTGAAGAGGTCGTAGGACCCCTTAAGACACACTTGAGCATTCCATTGTGTCCATAGGGGTCATGGGGACTTCCTAGGGGTCCTAACACATGATAAGGTGTACTAGGACCCTGGGAAGTCCCCATGACCCCTTTTGACACATTTGAATGCTCAAGTGTGTCCAAAGGGGTCGTAGAACCCCTTAAGAAACACTTGATGTGTCTAATGTGTCCATAGGGGTCATGCGGACTTCCTAGGAGTCCTAATGTGTGATAAGGCATACTAGGACCCCTAGGAAGTCTCCATGAACCCTTTTGACACATTTGAAATCTCAAATATGTCTAAAGGGTTCATAGCACCCCTTAAGACACACTTGATGTGTCTAATCTCTCCATAGGGGTCATGGAGACTTCCTAGGGATCCTAACATGTGATAAGGCATACTAGGACCCCTAGGAAGTCCCCATGACCCTTTTGACACATTTGAATGCTCAAGTGTGTCTGAAGGGGTTGTAGGACCCCTTACAACACACTTGATGTGTCTAATGTGTCCTTAGGGGTCATGTAGACTTCCTAGGGGTCCTAACACGTGATAAGGCATACTAAGACCCCTAGGAAGTCTCCATGACCCCTTTTGACACATTTGAACACTCAACTATGTCTGAATGGGTCATAGGACCCCTTAAGACACACTTTAGCATTCCAATCTGTCCATAGGGGTCATGAGGACTTCCAAGGGGTCTTAACATATGATAAGGCATACTAGGACCTCTAGGAAGTCCCCATGACCCCTATGGACACATTTGAACACTCAAGTGTGTCTGAAGGGGTCGTAGGACCCCTTAAGACATATTTGAGCATTCCAATGTGTCCATAGGGGTCATGTAGACTTCCTAGGGGTCCTAACGCGTGATAAGACATACTAGGACCCCTAGGAAGTCCCCATGACCCTTTTTGACACATTTGAATGCTCAAATGTGTCTGAAGGGGTTGTAGAACACCTTAAGAGACACTTGATGTGTCTAATGTGTCTATAGGGGTCATGTAGACTTCCTAGGGGTCCTAACACATGATAAGGCATACGAGGACCCCTAGGAAGTCTGCATGACCCCTTTTGACATATTTGAATGCTTAAATGTGTCTAGAGGGGTCATAGGACCCCTTAAGACACACTTGATGTGTCTAATGTGTCCATAGGGGTCATGCAGACTTCTTGGGGGTCCTAACATGTGATAAGGCATACTAGGACCACTAGGAAGTCTCCAGGACCCCTTTTGACACAATTGAATGCTCAAGTGTGTCTGAAGGGGTCATAGGACCACTTAAGACACACTTGATGTGTCTAATGTGTCCATAGGGGTCATGCAGACTTCGTAGGGGTCCTAATGGTGATAAGGCATACTAGGACCCCTAGGAAGTCTCCATGACCCCTTTTGACACATGTGAATTCTCAAATATGTCTGAAGGGGTCGTAGGACCCCTTAAGACACACTTTATCATTCCAATGTTTCCATAGGGGTCATGGGGACTTCCTAGGGGTTTTAACGTGTGATAAGGTGTACTAGGACCTCTAGGAAGTCCCCATGACCCCTATGGACACATTTGAATGCTCAAGTGTGTCTTAAGGGGTTGTAGGACCCCTTAAGACACACTTGAGCATTCCAATGTGTCCATAGGGGTCATTCAGACTTCCTAGGGGTCCTAACGCATGATAAGGTATACTAGGACCACAAGGAAGTCTCCATGACACCTTTTGACACATTTGAATGCTCAAGTGTGTCTAAAGGGGTTGTTGGACCCCTAAAGACACACTTGAGCATTCCAATGTGTCCATAGGGGTCATGCAGACTTCCTAGGGGTCCTAACATGTGATAAGGTGTACTAGGACCCCTAGGAAGTCTCCATGATCCCTTTTGACACATTTAAACTCTCAAGTGTGTCTCAAGGGGTTGTAGGACCCCTTAAGACACATTTGAGCATTCTAATGTGCCCATAGGGGTCATTTGGACTTCCTAGGGGTCCTAACGCATGATAAGGCATACTAGGACCCCTAGGATGTATGGATCAAATAGGGTAGGTGCATTAAATTGGATCAATATCATAATATATGAAAAAAATACTGTTACGGACCAAAATATTTGCATATTAATGGGAAAGAGTGGGAAGAGCTTCTTGGACCCATGATAGAAGTTACAGATAAGGAGGAAGAGCTAGGAAGGGGAATGCGGCAAAGTAAAGAAGTAAGATATGCGTGTGAGCCTATGTTGCATGATGATGATGAGTACCCACCATCTGCTAGTAGCTCAAGTAGTGACAAAAGCTCTTCATGGAACATGTACACTAACACAAAAAATTAAGATAGAGAAGTAAAAAGTGCTATGGAATTATCCATAGAGAAATGTGAAATGAAGCCTCAACTTGGTTCATTAGCAGACAAAGAATTTGGTCATGCACTTCATTCTAGCACCACAAATATTTCTATTAGAAATGCCAATTCGTTAATGGACTTGTATTTATGGGACTTGGGAAACCAGGTTACTCATGTTGGGCATTATCCGTCAAATGTAAGTTCATTGCCACCTTTGGCAAGGCAGTCTCACTCCTCATTTTACAACAAAGGGCAGCCATCTATGGTCCAAGGTTTTAATTCACCTGACAAGTGGAGAGCTTCTCAAGGTACTGATATCTTTCATAGAGAAGTTCCTGATTCATCTCAAGGTTTTCATTTAGGTGACCAACACCTTGGAGGTCCACAAATAGATCCATTGATTTCCCAAATTAGTAAAAGGGTAGATGCAATTTTGGAAAGAGTATCATAATTGAAGAGAAATGAAAATTCTAGTGAGCATAAAGTTATTGCAGATCCAATGGGTGTATCTCCTCCACTAACAAATATAATTACTTCCAGAGAGTTGAGTTTAAATGGAGATTGTCTGTCCCCAAGCATGCCCCAGTCGAGCAGATGAACTAGATGTTGCTTGAGTAAAGAAGATAGTGGTTTATTAAACCATCTGTATTATCCCACTTGCTATCAGTTACTACTACTTTTGAGCGGCTTGATAGCTACTTCTATTCAAGATTTTTGTAATATATAATGTCCTCATGGAAGTACATGCTAGTTTTTGTAAACATTTTCTATTGTAAAGGGTTAGTGAGAAATATCAAAGAAAAGGTTCTTGAATGTATTATTTAGACACATATCAATTAGGAAACCATTTTTCTCCCATTACATGGTAGAAATGCCTAGATTCACTTTGTCGGTATCAATAGGCAACAATATGAGGGAATAAATATTTGTAAAGAGGAAGTACAAATGTTACTATCCAAAACCATTTGGAGATTAATATTCTTCTCCTGATTGTAATAAGAAACTCAAAATGCATAAGACAACAAATAGCTGGGGCATTTATTTCCTATGATCTATGTCAATTTTAGTTCAATTCCTATTGATGATATTCTCAATGTGTAAAAATAAACTGATGTGTTATTTTAAAATGATGTTGACTAAAATTTATGAACATATGTCAAATATACATTTTTTCTAGAATTTGAAATAGAACCAATGGTAATATAATCAAATTTGTGAATTTCACATCCAATCATTGCATGTTAATTAGAAGTACAATGCAGTAATATTTTTGAATTGATAAACAATCTTAGTCTTACTTCAAACCTACTCCTGTGTATGTGGGTTCTTGGAGGTATCTACTGAACAATGTGTGGATCTATAATGTCCCTATCTAGGACCTTACTCACTTTGCTTAAAACTTAGGTAACTAGAATTTGGATTTCTAATGTATGTTGTGATATTATTTAATTTTGCCTTGCTCCTTACTGATTAATATTGTAATGAATTGGTTATCCTTCCCCCCCCTTCTCTCTCTCTCTCTCTCTCTCTCTCTCTCTCTCTCTCTCTCTCTCTCTCTCTCTCTCTCTCTCTCTCTCTCACCTTCTCACTCTCTCTCTCTTCCTCTCTTAGCCCCCACCACCTTCTTACTCTCTCTTCCTCAATGGCCACCCATGAATTTTTTAAATGGTTGATTGATTTCCTTTGCTTCTTTCAATGGCCATTCATTATTTTTCTGCAATCTTCCAACCTTTTGTACATAGTTGTAAAATACATATTAATATATATTATACATAAAAAATAATATATAATATATGATATATAATGTAACATTTAATATTAATATATATTAAATAATATTTATTGTAAAATGTATATTATATAATATTTAATATATATAATATATAATCTAATATATAGTTTTTGATATAATATATAGTTTTTGATTGTGATATAATCTAATATATATAATCATATGAAGGATGGAGAAATGGGAGGGAGAAAGGGGAGGGAAAAGTGAAAAATCAAAATTTTGTCAGCCTTTTGGGTACCCGAAAATATCGGGTACATGAAAATATCAGGTACTCGATTAGGCTCGGTATTGCTTTGTGCACCAAACCTACATGATCAACTATTGAAATGTCTCAAAAATGTGTTTTTCCCCTATTTCTCTGAGTTCCAGACTTCAACCATGTAGCTGATGACTTTTTTTTCACCCGAATTTGATGAAACAAAAAGGGTATCTTAAGGAGATTATCAGCTTTCTATCGATATAATTGCTGTCAAATTTTGAATTCGGTGAGTAATTATTAGTTATTTTCTAGTTGAGTTACATCTAAAGTGCTGCTTTATATAATGATTCAAAAAAGACTATAACTTTCAAATGGTATAACATTTTTGAAATCCGAAAAAATCCGTCACATTCTATGCTTCGCCTACTATAAGGAAATTTTTCTTTTTTGAATTTTGTAACATTTTGAATGAGTTAAGGTGGTCAGACATGGGAGTTTTTTTATTCTGAAAAAGTTGTAGCAAAAAATTCATAATTAATTATTTTTTTGGAATAAAATTACAAAAAAATATGCATCACATTCGGACATGATTCTACTACTTATATATAAAATCTTATAATAAAATATTATCATTTGATTATGATTAAGGTGGTCAGACATGCACCTACTTCTTATTTTTTTCCAAAATTTTTTGTACTACTACATTGAAATCTATACTTTTCACCAATCATACTAAGTTTTTTTCAAAAAAGGCCTAGTAGTTTAGAAACTACATTCAATTTTCTACAGATTCTATTCTTACAACTTTTTGATATTAGGTTGATAGCTAGTTGAAATTTTCACGTCAACTTGACTAACCATAATTTGTTGATTTTTCATTGCCACTTAAGGGCATAGTTTTTCCCCTCATGATCTTGCACATACCCTCATCCATCTTTTTTTTGATAGTATCCTTTACATATCCTTTGGTCTCTTTCCCTTCCATTTTATGCTTGATTTTCTTCTTAATAAATTATAAAGTATTTTTTCAATCATCTAGTTGTTGTTTTAGATTCTCCACATTCTCCTTTGACTCCTTCAACTCATTGATCACTTGCTTGTGTCTTTCTTTGAATCTATAGATTTATTCCCTTAGCTTGAAGATACAAGTATTTTCTTCCTTAATTTTTTAAAAATTCCTTGTTTAATTTATTTATTTTCCTTTCATGCAACACAATCTAAAAATTCTCATCATAATACTAATCTCCTTCTTTCTATTAAAGTTGCCAACATCTCCATCAATCAATTTATCTCTATCAATAAGGGACCAATCGCCAATGCCAGTTATTGAACAATACAAATTGTTTGAATAATTAAGGAAAGTTAAGCAAGGAGATGGGTGGGGTGAATTAGTACTCCAAAAAAAAATTCTACTCTTCTAACCATTCATTGAATAGAAAAAATTAAATACATCATCATAAAATATATAAATCAAAATCATGAAACACAACTCATAACACCATAGATTTTGGTCTCGCAGAAATCCTTGGTTAGATGAAAAATTTGTGGTGGGGATGACACCCACAATACTTCACTACTACAGTAAAGGAAATTCTCAGTTAGAGCTACAAAATTAGCTATTTATGATAGATAACCTTATTAAGAGTTTTTACCATGACAAGAGTATAAAGACTTATTCAGACTACCTTGCTAAAGGATTTCATAACTCTAAGCTAAGAGATGTCCTTTGTTAAATGATTTACAATTTAAGTTTGATTACGGCCTACTTAGTTAAGAGATTTTACAAATCTGATTACACTATAATCAATAAAATAAATCTATCTACAATAGTGTATCAACATATGCTTATCAGACTCAATTTGCTCAATATCAATTTACCTTATTCTGTATTCCACTCACAATTCAACTTTTGTACTTGGTAGCATCAACTCTAACTCACATTCACAATTCTGCTCTAACTTTTCTTTTACTTGGTAGCTTTTGTTTCTCTTACTCTGACTGATCATCACCTTCTATTTCTCTTACTCTTAAATTATGATCTTCATACTCTGATCCTTTTATACTTCATCTAGAAGCGGTGGAAATGTTCTAGAATCTTCTCCTTAAATAGTGTTACAAATGGTTACATCTCCAATGCATATGTTACATTTAATTTTCATTGGCGAATCTTACATTATATTTATGCACAATCATCATGTTTAAATCTCCAATACATTACCAAACAATCTTCTTGAGATCTGTAAAACATTTTTTTCTTACTCGGTAACATGTATACTTTCGGCTCGGTAACTACTATAACTTAGTAACTACTCGATGCTTGCCTTTCCTTTCTTGGTGCCTATTCCTTATTCCCTTTACTAAAATTATCTTTTCCTTTACCAAGTAGCTTATTTTATTTAACAAATGACTTTGACAATTAATATGACTTTAAAAAAACTAATGACAATAAAATAACTCTCATGATCAATCTCCCCCTTTAGCATTAGTTTGGCATATTTGTTAAAAACTTCAAAGTCATCAAAATTTAGTGTCCTTAAGAAAAATTTGACCGTGTACTGTACTTGTCGGTATAACTCCTTTACTTCATGATTCTCCATTATCTATACTCCCCTTGTATTAATACTCCCTATACACATATCTATCCCCCTTATTACATATATATCGCTCTTTTTTGACAAAAATGCCAAAAAAAAATACTTATTAGGATTTGGTGGAGGAATCTTATAAAAAATGTATTTATACCTTTGATTTTCATCATTCAAGAATGTTTATCATGATTCCTTGAGTTTTTGTAACAACACAATTTGTTCACCTATGTTTGTGGCTAGACTCATCATGCTATCCATAACACTGATATCAAGGGTGTTCACTAGCTCTTTTTCCTTATGCATATATTTCTACAATGACTCAATATGAGGTATCAAAATTGTTTTTTAACTCCATGATTTCCATCATTATTTTGATCTCATCTTTTTTCAACTCATGTCTCACTACCATTAAATGTTTCGGCCTTTGATAATATACTAGAAATGTACCAAGCTTGGTTGTGACCTTTTCTAGTTGTTCAGTCATCTCTTTCTCAATAGATTCATCTTTCTCCTTTATATCCTTTGTAAAATTTGAAATCAATTTTTTTTTTTGAAATAGTAAAAGAATATCTTTCAACTCCTTTTCCAATTATGTAACCAATTCAGAAAGTGTTACCTTATCTAGTGCCACTAATTGAAGTAACTCTTAAATTATCTTTCTCTCCATTTTATTTATGTGAACTTTTAGCATATACTTGGTGGTCTCTATACTAGGTTGATTGATCTACTTTACTATTTCACCCAATTTTCTAAATAAACTTCCCTTCTCATTTATATTAGCATCAGGTACAATCTCCTGTAGCATCTCCAAGTAACACTCTCTAGCACATTAGTTTTCTCTTTCTTTACTAGTAATTTATATTATTTTTCATCCATCTTAGGTAAATCTCCAAATTATGATAGCTCATTAGGGATTAGGGTGGATATGTCTACCGTAGGAATCATAATTTGGTTTACTTAAGTCAAATTTTTATTTTTCATGCTTCCTCTTCTTTGAGCTTTTCCTTTTAGTTTGTACACTCTCTCTAGTAGAGAAATTAACATCATATGTAGTGGCCATAGTTGTATCTCCTGTTCTTTGTTCTCTTTCCTCCTCTTGTTTTCCTTCCTTCTTCTCTTCTCATTTCTTTTCTTCCTTCTTCTCTTCATGAACTTCTTCTTTCTTCTCCTCTTATTTATCATTTTCCTTTTCCTTTGATTTTTTGTTCTCTTACTCTTGTGATTGATGTATACTTGTAGTCATGGTAGATGTTACTTGCTTGATATTTTGACCAATTGTGGTCTCAATCTCTTGGTTGTCCTCAATGTCCTTTTTTTCAATATTATTTTCTTGATTAGTGGACTCCTCTACATTAGTAGGAATTTCTTTTGTAACCTCTAAGATAATATCATTAATCTCATGAAAATCAAGTACTTGTTCAATAAATGGATCTACATCCATCAATTTAGCCTTAGCCAAATCATCAATGTTAATTCCTTCAATTTCCTTAACCTTGGTTACCATCACATCTTCATAATTTTTTATCTCTTCTAATGGGTCTTTGCTAGTTATAATAATCTCATCTTTTTATAAGGTCAAGTCAATAACATCTGACTTACCTTGTTACTTCTTGATCTCTTTTGGTTGGCCAGGAAAGAATATTTTTCTTTATATACCATCTGTTTCATTTTGTACTTCTTCTAGTTTATTGACCATAATCTTCAATTCTTTGGTTTTGACTAGAAATCTCTTTGATTATTCCTTCAATGCTTCATTAATATCTTGTACCGATAACTTAGGAATAGTGATAGCTAGGGATCTTTCCCTCATTTATTTCTCAGATGCCATAGCATACTTCCATCTAGCATCTTGTTGTAAAGTTCATCGGGTATTTGGCTGGCCATCTCAATTCAAATTGTTCTAAATTTTTGCAGAGTAAACACAATTACCTCCTTAATCTTTTTCTTTTTCTTCAACACTTTTGGTTTCATATTTAGTATACTTTATTCTAGAAAAACCTCCATACTTCTTGAGAGTTACAATAAACTCATCCAAGTTTCTTGGTTTTGGGGGTTAGTTTTGCATAACTTTAAATTTGATCATATCTATGATTCAGTCTCTCTGTGTTCTTGTAGCTTTAGCTTTCTCCCCTATTTACTAGTTGTTTTATTTTCTCTCATATATATTTTAGGCTTTGATTTCTCTAACTCTAGTTTCTTTTTCTCTCTCGGTGTGGATGAAGACCTTGTTAATTGTCTTGTACTTATTGGACTTAGTGTTTCCTTTTTCATTCTTATTTTCTTTCCCTTTATCTCAGAAGGACCAACTTCATCTTCTTCAACAACAAATCCTAGATTTTTGGACAAACTACTTATCATTTTGCTAGTTTGCCTATGTTCCTTAGGTATCAATATACCTACTTTTATCTTTCCCTTCACTTCTTCATAAGTCTCATACTAATTTTCTCTCTTATCAACTAGTTTAGCTAACAAATATTCAATCTGTTGTGAGGCAGTGTCAATTTCCATCACATATCCCATTAGTTGTAGCCAGATGGTCCTTGGCTTTATAGCCTTCACTATGCAAGTGTCAGTGTCCACTTCAAAAAAAATAGAATCTTAGTACTTTTCCACTAGCTGAGGTGGAATTCTAAATTTATTGTACATTCCTTTTTGGAACTTAGAAAAGTAACCGTTCATTATCATATCAAAGTTATCTCCCAAACTTTGAATAAAGTAATTTATCTAATATATGATCAGTTTATCAACACTCCATTCTACATTAACGATTGATGGGAAAAATTTTTGAAAGTAGAAAAATATACATACCAAAAATAAATTGAAGTTCAAAGTGTTGGTCTTCGGTTTCCTGATGGTGTTCATATTGTCATCAAACTGTTTCAATAAGATCTCACATAGATCTATCTTCATATATTTCTTGACTATCTTGTAGGCTACATACACACCTTGACATGGTACACTATCTACCTAGGAGGATTAAAAGATTTAGTAGGATATCATAGGGTATGTGTAGGATCACGATATGCCAAACTAGGCCCTTAAGTGGCAATGAAAATTCAAAAAATTAGGTTTAGGCAAGTTGACATAAAAATTTGAATAAGTTATAAATATTTTATCAAAAATATGTAAGAAGATAATTTGTAGAAAATTGAATTTATTTTCTAGGATACTAGGCCTTTTTGGAAAAACAATTATTCTATATGTTGAAAATTTCAAATTTCAATGTAGTAGTACAAAAGTTTCAAGAAAAAAATAGTAGTAGGTGTATGTCTAACCACCTTAAACAAAGTCCAATGATAATTTTTTTTACAAGATTCTAGATATAAGTAGTAGACTCATGTCTGAATGTGACACATAATTTTTCATAATTTTTTCCAAGTAAATAATTAATTATGAATTTTCTTCTACAAATTTTCTAGAATACCCAAACCCTCATGTCTGACAACGTTAACTTAGTCTAAACTTAATCAAATTGATTTTTTTCTTATTGTAGTAGGAAAAGAATAGAATGTGACACATGTTTTGGATTTAAAAAATGTTATACAGTTTGAAAGTTATAGCTATTTTTCAATAAGTCTATCAATTAGGACTAGAAAGATAACAAGTAGGTGTATGTCTGACCACATTAAACAAAATCAAATGATAATAATTTTTTATAAGATTCTAGATAAAAGTAGTAGACTCATGTCTAGATGTGATGTATATTTTTTTGTATTTTTTTTCCAAGTAAAGAATTAATTATGATTTTTCTACATAAAATTGAAAGAATTGTTTATTATTATTATATTAGGTGAATCATAGAGTGTGATGTATATTTCAGATTTAAAAAATGTTATATGGTTTGAAATTTATAGTTATTTTTCAAAGAGTCTATCAATCAAGACTTCTTTTTCACATCGCCACTTTTTGGCATACCACGATCTTGCACATACCCCACATTACATGCAAATCTCAATTCAAGATCATTAATACTAGACAATTTGAGACCTTTTCCATCCCACTTTTCTTGTGTTAGCTCACACAATTTGTTTTTATTATTTTTCTTATGTGCTTTCGATCTATCACTGATTGGATAACCAATTACAATATGTAACACATACTTTGTAATCTTTACTAGTGCATTAGGCCACATGAATTGGCCATGAAATCGACTTAACATAATTCTCATCCATTCTATTTAAAACACACTAGGTACATGAAGTGCATGCATCAAACCCTTGGTTTCCAAATGGATGTTCTGATCTTTAGTTTATCATTCACATACAAATTATGGTAGGATTTATCAATGTCAGCTTAGCACATCTCCTCAATCTTGTAATGGATGAAGGCACAAATGTCTTCAATCAGAATTATTCTCAGAGGGATCGAAGATAAGGCTCCCATCTTATTAGGTTTGATGACTTTAGTTTTTGGTAGCTTGTATTTTGGATTGACTGGATCAATCTTCTCCACAAAAATAGGGTTTTGAACTTTAGGTTCCATTTCTTCATAGATATAATTTCTTGATTGAAGTAGGGTTTAATTTTAATATCAACTCAATCACTATTACATAACTTAGGAAAACAACAATAATTACTTGTTTATGCTTTCTTATGTTTAGATCTTCTTAATTAATCACTTGAATTCTCTTGGAGGACTCATTTCTGCAAAGTTCTCAAATGATCTTGAAAATGTAAGGTAAAAATTAAATAACAAAGGGTCTATTTATACCTTTTCCTCAATCAGGGTTTCCAACGACTATAATTTTAGCATTTAATGTTGTCACCGACTCCATTTTTCACCAATTACCAATTAAACTTCCTTAAACTAAATGAAAAAAAATAAAATTCTCTCATCGATCAAAACATGAAATGATAATTTCACAACATATATCCAAATGCATCTAAATATTCTCATATGGATCTTTGTGTAAATGTTAGGAATTGATTTAAGATTGAATTTTAGTTCTTGGATCCTACACATACCTTTGACTGATTAGGTGAAGATAGTTGCACCCAGTCTAGAGGATGAGGTGCCATAAATTGTTCCAAGTTCAATTCCATCATGTACAGACTTTCTTCTCCATGTTCTATTCACATGTTCTCTTATTTCATCAACATTTAATTGAATAGTTTCACTTGGTTGTTCCTCAATTGGAGCTTTGCCTTAGTACCTACAGTCTTTGGCTAAGTGATCGACCTTGTGACAATGAAAACATTCCATTCTATAATTTCTCCATGATCTTCTATTGTTCCTTTCATCTAGTAAAATGCCATTTGATGTTATGTGTCCAAATCTTCCAAATGTTGTACATGAAACTATTGTATTATAGTACCATGGTATTGTTGAACCTTGTTGGTTGTTTGTAGTGTTCTGTCGGTTAGGTACCCATTTGACATTCTTCCTTTGTTACGTGAAATCTTTAGACTTGTGACTATATCTATTACAATTATTGCAGTAGCCCTTGAAGTTTGGATTCCTTATATTGTTAGCAATCCTTGATTTGCACTCAAATTGTTTATGACCATACTTGTTACAATTGTAAAAATAACTATCAAATTTAGAGGTGCTTGGTGGTTTACCTCTTTTCCTTCTATAGACATTAGTTGTATGACCTAGTTTCCTACAATGATAAAAAATAGGTTTCTTTCTCTTTAGTGGGGTAGAAGTATCTTGGTTGTCTGCTTGATTTGAGGACTCTCCCTTCTTGGTAGTGTTTTTTTCAGTAAACCCAAGTCCAGTAGCATCTCTCAGTTATATTTGAGCTCTTAGTTGTTCATCTAGTATTCTCAGTGTTTCTTCATTCCTTTTCAAAAATTCATTTGCATTTTGTTAAGATTTCACTTCATTCTTCAAATGTTCTTTCTTTGATCTTAGTCCAACAATCTCTTCAACTTTCCTTGTAATCTCCTGATTCACGCCAATTAGTTGATCTTTCATAGTGAGGTGATTTTTTGTCAACCTATGTATCTCCACATCTTTCTGATTTAGCCTTGCACTAATCTTTCTTTTCACATCTTCAATTACTCTTTTATCATCTTTAGCATTTCTATTTTGTTCTATGAGTTCACACATTCTTACCAACTAGGCTTCTTGTTCTCTTTTCAATGTTTTTACCTGATTACTTAGGGTTTTGTTCTTTTCATTCAGTTCTGATATGGAAGATTCATATTCATCAGATGAACTTCCCTTTGATTTTTCTTCAAGTTCTTCAACTTGACCTTGTGTATCTTTCAAATGATGGGCTAACTCCTTTCTCTTGTTAAGTGAATGCTTCAGTTTTCTTCTCAATTCATCAATCTGTTCATTTGCAAACTCTTGTTCCATGTTCATGTTGTCAATCACCTTTTTATACCTATATCTTAAAATCTCTTTAGATCTTTCCTCTCAAGTGGTTAAACTTCTCAATAAGATACTCAACTCTGATACCAATTGTTGAAATAATCATGGAAAGTTAAGTATTCAGAGGGGAGGGGTGAATCAGTACTCCAAATTTTTTTAATCTAATCTTTTAACCATTCACCGAATATAAAAAATTACCTACATTATCATAGACTATATAAATACAAATCATGAAACACAACTCATAACACCATAATTTTTGGTCTCTCAAAAATACTTGGTCAGAGGAAAAAATTGCAGTGGGGATGACACCTACAATACTTTACTATTGCAGTAAAAAATTTTCTCGGTTGGAGCTACAAAATTAGAAATTTTTGATAGCTTACCCTATTAAGAATATTTACCCTACTAAGAGTATAAAGACTTATACAGTCTATCTTGCTAAAGGATTTTACAACTCTAATCTTAGAGATGTACCCTAATAAAGGATTTACAATTTAAGACCTATTAGGGCCAAATTGATCAAGAGAATTTACAACTATTATTACACTATAATCAGTAACAAAAAAAATTATGTAATGTTGCATCAAAATATGCTTATTAGACTCAATATCACCTTTCACAATGCATGGTGCATCATTACCAAACTTAACACTTCTACCTTTGTAATGATTGAGGGTTTCAAACTTACTTTTATCACTAGCCATGTGATGTGAACAACCGATATAAATAATCCATTTATCACCTTTACTCACATATGAAATAAGTGCAGTTTTTTCATCCTCATAAGAATCATCCTTCATAGAAACATAATAAACTTTTATATCACATTCATCAGATTCACTAGTTTCAGTGTCAGTTTTCTCTTCAGCAATATAGAAAGATTTATTACCTTTTTCTGTGTAGTCTTTGTACCTTCAGTGATCTTTGTCATTTCTCTTATCTTTGTACTTGTTTTCACTTCTTTCATCTTTGTCAGTTCTATCAGGGCATTTTGTTGCAATATGGCCAACTTTGTTACATAAAAAATAGATAATAGGAAGTTTACCTTTATATTTCCCTTTTCCTCTTTGTATCCTTCTATCCATAAGTGCCTCAAGATCATCTAGATCATCATCAGAAGTGTCACTATCACTATTGTTGTTGTTGTCACTGCTCACACATCTTTGTTTTCCTTTCTTCGGCTTATGAAGAACCATTTGAGACTTGAATGTAAGTTCAATATTATGAGCAATGAAATTATCATAATTAGACATTTCAAAAATAGTAAGATTGCCAACAAGACTTTCCAAAGTTTGGACATTACCAGGGTTACATCTTGATTCTTGTATTGTAGAAACTATGATAGCATAGATAGGAAGAAATGTTCTCAATACTTTATTGATAACAATCTCATCATCAATGTTTCCACTAGCTCCTCTAATAGCATTTCCTACCTCCTTAATTATACCACAATACTGAGCAATATTTTCACCTTCTTGCATTTTCATTTCATCAAACTTGCCTCTGAAGCTTTCATATTTGGCTCTTAGTATATTTGTTTCCCCACCATAGATAGATGCTAGAGTGTCCCACATTTTCTTTTCATTAGTACAAGCCTTGATGTCCTCACATTTAGGATAGCTTAGGGAAGATGCAATCTCCAACATTTCTTGATTGTGTTATTTTTTTAATTTCATCTCCTTGGCAATAAAAGGTCCAATATGTATTACATAATCATTTTCCACATAGTATTTCACTAAATCACCAATACCAACTAAATTCAATTTCATCAAACTCTTCCATGCAGAGAATTTCTCCTTGTTCAACTTCAGTACCTCCTTTTTGTACATCTTGATCATTAGCTTCAAGTACCTTTAAACTTTTTCTCTACAAGCACCAGAAGCTCTAATACCAATTGTTAGAATGATTATAGAATAACTAAGAGGGGGGATGAATTAGTTATCCTTAGGTCTAGATGTACCAATTCCACTTTATATCTTTTCAACAAACTCATATCTAATCATTTTTCCACTTGGTCTCTATAGCATATATCAACAACATAAAAATTGAAGTACACTATCCAAAAGTAATTAACTTGCAAAATATAGAACTTTCAACAACATTCACATCAAAAAAAATTCACACAAGTATAACACTAGGATTTATAGTGGAAAACCAATATGGGAAAAATCACTTGTAACATGCTACAGATTTTCACTCTTTTGAAGTGAGGTCTATGAGAAGCCAACTTGGTTAAAGGTTTACAATACACACTTTTAGGTGTGACCTGGTTAAAGTATTTAATCACCCTGTTAAGAGTGGCCTTGTTAGAGGGCTTAAGAACATTCCATCAAAATATCACCTTGATTAAAGGATTTACAAAATGACTATTAGGTCAACCTTGATTAAAGGATTTAGAAAGATACAATGGTTAGAAAGTAACAGTAGGTTTTAATCTGAAAATATACAACTCACTTTGCAAATAAAAATTCACTTCACTCATATGTTGATTTACTAACTGGCCTTCATTTCCATCTCCATTTATGATTTTCTTGGAATTCTCTTTAAGAAATCACCACAACTCTATTCAGCTCTTCACAGCTTCACCTTCAACCTTTTACTTAGACTCATCAGTCAATAACATAAACCTCTTCTCTATTATGTAACCTCACAATTAGGTTATACTTGTATGCACCCTAAAATGGTCGCCTAGACTTTGGGCCCCCATTCATCAATTTATCAATTTCCCGAATCAATGCTTTGCAATATTTTCGATTCAAATCAATTTCCTTGATCAAATCGTAATTAATTCAAATATTTTAATATTTCCTAAGGTTTGATCATTTTATCCTAAGTTTTATTTAATTAAGAGAACATGCTCCCTTTTAATTAAAAAATAAAAAATCTTTTAATTAAATAATAAAATCACTTTATCCTAAGCCACATTTAATTAAAAGAAAAAATCTCTTTTAAATAAATAAAAAATCTTTTAATTAAATAATAGAAACCACTTTGCTAAAAATAATAAATAAATAATAAAATAAAAATAAAAATAAAAAGACTTTTTGTCTACACATTGAATGCACACTTTCGAAGATGAGTGGAATCTCTTTTTGCCTCTTAATCTCTTCCACACATCTTTTTTCCTCTTAATCATGTCCATTGATTTTGCCTCTTCAGAATCTTGAGCACATAGATCAACCAAGATTTAATCTCCACCATTGCTCTTTTTTTTTTTTCCTCTTAATCTTGACCATCCATTCATTTCTAAAAACCTTTATAAGGAAACTCTCTCCTCATTCTTAATCACCCATCTTTTGCATCATCATCTCTTGCATTATCGTCCTCTTGGAGTCTCTCAATCTTAGCATCTTGGAGCCTTGGCATCTTGGAGTCTCTCAATCTTGGCATCTTGGAGCTATGGTATTCTTAGATCTCTCATATTGAAGCATTGCATCTTCATTTTCATCTTCTTTCTTGCATCTAGCTTAGATTTACTTTCATTTTAATATGCATGCATACTTGATGATCATGGAGACTAGCATTCTTGATTTCCCTCTTTGAATCTCTCATTTTATGGTGTACTTGCATGGGCACAAACTAGGTCTAATCTAAGGGCCTCCATTACAAACCCTTGCACTCCATGAATAGAGAGCTATGAGTCACCATTTGAGACCTCATTCTGGAGAAATCTTGGATTTAATGACTCATAGAAGTGTGACAACATTTTAGCACACATTTTTGGCACCGACTATGGGGTAACCCACCATTACATGCTTGTTTTGGTTATTTTTGGAGCTAACCCCCTTGTGCAGATTTGCTTTGAGACTAAAACCCTAGATTTTCAAAGATTTGATCATATCTCCCAAACATCTTGGTGTTTTGGTCTGAATTTTGTTTTTCAGGTGGGAGACATATCAGAGAAGCTTTAATAAAAAATTCAAAATTTTTGGATGTATTTTGAGTTTTTGATAATTTTTTCTTAATTTTTCATAAAAAATTAATTTTTGGTGCAAATTAGCTTTTTTTTTTTAGAAATTTTTACATTTTAAAAAATCTCTTTAAATTTCATGGGGGGTCCATTCTTTTTGTTTTGAATTTGGATGCAATATGATAGCTCAAATAATTGATTTACAAAAACTAGTCTATTTTGGTAAAATGGGTCTCTAGGGCACAAATGAAGAGATTTTTATGAAATTTTTACATTTTTGGAAAACTCTATATTTTTTAGTAGGGATCTCTATTTTGCATTTCTATTTTTGTAGCCGAAATCATATGAAAAAAATCAGATCTTGTTGACTAGGTCAAATGCAAAAAAAATAAAATTTTGTGATGAGTATGCACTTATTTTCATGGTTCAATGCATAATATGAGCTATCATTTGGATTATTTTCTGGATATTATTAGTCCTAACAATTGATTTTCAGATCTAACCCTAGGGTTTGCATAAGTTGGATATACATTGCATTCTTGTTTGCTTGTTTGAGAGTTTGTGGCTTGCTTGCACAAAAAAAGGCTCAACAAAAATCTACTAAGCGCGTTGCTTTGGACTCGAGGTATTGTGTTGAAACTCTATAAAATTTGGGTTTTTGGCATAAAATGAATCTCTCATGTGTCTAGTTTGAGTTTTTATTTCTTTCATAGATCACACTTCAGTTTTGGGCTCTAAAAAGAACATAGATTCACTTTCTTGCATATGTGTTTCACATAGTAATTAGGCCCCATGAACACTATTTGTGGCATTCTTGAGAGAGTGGGCTTCTTGTAAATATCTTCTTGAAGATTGATCCCCTTGTAAGTAGGGAGGATATTATTACTATCTCATGGTCTTATTTGGTTTAGTCTTCAACATTGATCGGTACGTTCTCTCTTGGTCCCACTTAGAGAGCTCGGTAGACATTGTTGTTGACATCATGAACCTTGGTGAGGTGGTTTCAATCTTAGCATGTTAATGAACTTTCTTGCTATGTTTGGGTGAAGTGAAGAGGCTAGAGGATTATGCTCTACTCCCTTTTTGGGTAGTACTAGAAACTCAAATCCTTGAATCTAAACCAAGTCCCCATGTGGTCCTTTTGTGAGTCACCTTTTTAGAGAGGGTTAACCGTAGTGGACATTTCCTTTATTGGGTCAACCATGTGGATGGAACCTCAAGCGGTAATAGCCATTTTCACCATGGTAGCAACAACCACTATATAAATGTCCTTGTGGAAGAAATCTCCATGGGTGTAGTTTCTTGTTGGGCTGTCAGATCTTCTCAGCATCTCTGATTGATTAAATTCTCAGAATGTGTCAAAACCCCAGTGCAGCTGGATTGGAGTTCGCCCTCTTGAAATTGAAAAAGTTGTAGAGTCAAACCATTACTAAGAACCATAGTGCAACCAAATTTGTCTTTCTAAGACTATGTGCATGATTGGAAAAACATTTTGAGAACATACACAAGTAGAATCTATTAAGGAGTAGCATACTAAGTTAGTATTCTTGTTCATGTGCAAGGTTGCTTTGTCCCTTGCCCATTGTTTGAAGACATTGTCTTCTTGAAATCCTTGATTTCTCTTTTGCATGCCTGATCGATGATAAAAATTTGTTGATGTATTTACTTGATCTTTTAAAAATGAACAAAAACTGAGTTCTTGAGTTTACAAACTTGCTATCAAACGGTCTGATCCTATTTTGTCACCTAGCTCTGTGCACATTCTTCTGCTAGCCTAGCATTTTCTCGCATGAGATTTTATTTTCTCTCTCAATCCCTAGCATTTCTTCACGTGGGACTACATTCCCTCGTGCGAAACTATCCCCTGGTCTATCAAAATAGTGAGCTGATTTGTATCATTTCCAGTCTTCCTTGGTCGATTTGGATTATAGTAGGTCACTTACCTCACTGTTGGAATCCTATTTTCACCTTGGGTTCTCGTGTCTTGACCTATTGGATTAGAATTTTTTGATTTCACAAGTGACCTTGATTGGAGTCAGTAGGTTAGAAATCATCCTTATTGAGAAAGTAAACCTTTAGATTCTTTGATAACATGCTTGGAGAGTTTTAGTAATCTCTTGTCCAATTCATTTCCATCCAAAATTAGATTCAATCAAATATAATTTGGGTAAATCATCCTCCTGATCCATATGTGTTAGGATACTTATCTATTGATTGGGCACCTCTGTGGAAGTGTTGGTTTATACCTTTTGCAAAACTTCTATCTTATCATCTCTCTTTTGGACAATTGAATGCTTTCACTATCCTAGTTTGGTACCAATGTTTCTTAGGGTCATCTTATCACCTAGGATCTTTTCTTTCATGTTAGTTACAACAAGATATCAAGTAAATCAAGGAAAACAACCTCAAGTAGTCTTTGACCAACTACCCTTAGTTCAAACTCACCAAAAATGTAAGGGAAAAGAGCCTGTCTTTGATCAATCCCCTAGGAATACCTCAGAAGCTTGGTTTGATCCCAAGAATAATCTGAGTGAGTTGAGAACATCCTTAGCACCTTCTCAATCAGATATGGATATGAGTTACACAATGACTCAAAGGGAGAGGGAAGAAATGGATAAAAGCCTTGACAACATATTGGAAAGACATAGAGATAACATTCTATTTGGTAGTTCATCTCGTGAAAATCAACCAGTTCCATCTCTTATTTCTACCAAATATTTGGATGCTCACCAAAGGATTGAAAGGGAAATGAAGAAGTCCTATCAATAAGAGAAGTCAAAAAATGATAGTCAAGATGATGAACCTTATGATACTCATGTGAATGCATCATACACTAATGACTTTTTCAAACATTTAAGACCAAGTTCACTACTCCAAACAACCTCAAGATACACAAGTGAAAGACTCAAAAGGATTGAGCATGAAAAGAAAGCCTTCCTAGATGAACAAGCTACAAAGGAAGAGAAGTTTAGACTCCTAGAGTCAGAAAGACAAGCCTTATTGGAAATAGAAAGGAGAGCCAGACAAGAAGAGAAAGATAGAATCTTGGCTCAACAACTCAATGATCAATACAATAACATGTGTGTTGGTGGTGGAAAAAACTCTCTTCCACCCACTCCTCCTAACACTCCATGAAATGGAAGATATTCAAGATCACCTTCATGATCTCCTAGCCCTAGAGGAAGAAGGGCAACACAATATGATCATTATAGGAGACAAATACCTCCTAGGAACTTAAAACAACCTTCTCAACATGCTCAACATGGTTCACAATATGGGGGTAGTAGCTTAAGTCTTGATCTTGACTCCCAAGATTTCATGAAGATACAAAAAGAACCAATCTTCCAATAGTATGTAGAGAGATACTTGGAGCAAAACAAAGACAAGTTCCTAGAGATTTTGATCAACAAAGGTGCTAGGGTCCCCTATAATTTTGATGTGGATAGAAAGATCAAGAAGCAAGGTCCATCCCAAGAAGATCAAGCAACTTAAGTATATTTTCAAAAAAATGTTGGCACCCAAGAGCTCATTCAATCTTGATTCAATTTGTCCCAATCCTTTTAACAAGAGTGTAAGTATGAAATATTTTCCTAGAAAAGCTGAGATCCCCCAATATGACAAGTATGATGGTAATGGAGATCCACATGATCATGTGTGTCAATTTTATATTATGAGTTTTGAGTTCCATCAAGATGACTCCTATCTATGAGATTGTTCCCAAGGAGTCTTAAAGGTTAAGAGATGGAATGGTTCACCAACATAACTCCCCCTGTCAAGTCTTTCAAAGAGATAGTCCATATATTTGTCCAACACATTGCATACAATCTTTCAAGATCTGTCACCATGTTGGACTTGTGCAACTTAAAAAAACATCAAGGGGAATCCTTTGTCACTTTCTTGCAAAGCTAGAGATGACAATGCTCTTGCTACTCTAGGACCATTCATGAAGATGAGAAGATTGACATCCTTATTAACAACTTGGTTCCTGAGATTCGGTATGAAGTTAGGAAGATGGTCTTTGATTCCTTTGACACCATGGTTGAAACTGCATGTAGGATTGAGGATGTCTTGAAAGAACAAGGAATTTTGGCCAACAACAAAAACAACAACAATGGTCAAAATAACAACAATTGTAATAAGGATAAAGGGAAAAACTCACATTGGAATAGGAAAAAACACATGGTCAATGATGGAGTTGTGGACTCTTCTCAACCCAAGGATCAAGTTGTTCTTCACTTGTCTAGTGTTGTTCAAGCTATGAAGCTTAATTCATCTAACCAACAAGAGTACAAGCCAAGATATCAAGATAAGTCCAAGAAAGAGAGGCATCCATTTGCAAAACTTGGTGATTAATATGAGGATGTCTTCAAAACACTCATTGCCAACAACCTTGTGCATCCTCAAGATCTAGAAAAGTATCATATACCTGATGTTAAGCCACATTGGTGGGATGAGAAAGCCATTTGCAAATTTCATAATGGCATTGGACATAATATTGAAAACTGTTGGAAACTTAAGCATATCATCCAAGATCTCATTGAGAATGGAAAACTTCAGATAGATGGGTTGAACACCAATGCTAATCATAAGGCATTCAAAGAGCCTTTTCCCAAGTATGAGAAGGGGGAAATCTCTAAACCTAAGAATGGAAAGGCTGAGATCAATTATACTTACACAATTGTGGAAAATGTTGTCAACATGCTTGAAGTTGTGGAAGAAAATGTCAATATGATGAGAAATAAAGATCCCTATGGTTATGATCTAGACATGGACTCTCCTCCTATCTTTGGTGAAGAACCTATTATGGTGCTAAGGGGTCCTAACTCTAGAATGTCATCCCAAGCTCTTAATGCTATCACATGAACTCAAGGCCCCATTGTTATTAGAGGACCTAGTTCAAGTCAACCCAATAAACCAAAGCAAGTGACATCCAATAATATCACCACAAAACCATCTATGAATCCTAAGTTGAGCTATAATCTTGTTGATCAGTTCCAGAGAACCCCAACTTAGATTTCAATCTTTGAGCTCTTAGAGTTGTCCCTGAGACAAAGAAAGTCCTAGAGGATGCCTTGTGCATAGCGAATGTCCCTAACAACTTAAATGTCAATCAATTCCAAAACATGGTTAATCATATTACTAGCCCTCATTACCTTACCTTCTCAGAGGATGATGATAAAGCTTTGAGCCACCCACATAATCTCACCCTTCATATTGAAGTCATGATTCACAAAACTCATGTTAGGCGTGTGTTGATAGATGGGGGTGCTGGGCTCAATATTTGTTCTTTGAGTCTTTTGAAGATATTGGGTTATTCTAAACAAGTCATAGATACCAAAATGAAGATCACTATCAAAGCCTATGATGAGGCAGAAATAATTTCCAAGGGGTTGGTCATCCTTCCTGTTAGGATTGGCCCTGTTGAGAAGGATATTTTTTTTCAAATTGTTGATGTTGGCCCTCTAGCAGACAATATCTTACTTGGTAGACCATGGATTCATGATATGAAAGCAGTGCCATCTACCTACCATCAGTGTCTTAAGTTCCCATACAATGGAGTAGAAATTTGTATACCTGGGGATAGCATTTTATCTATCAATTCAATTTCAGCAAGTTCTCATGTTCCCCTCAATAGAGAAGAAGAAGATTTCAATGCGATCTTAACAAAATGAAAAGAAAAATTCAAGTCAGTAGACCTTGGTGTAGGGGGGTATCAACTTAATTCTTTCACAAAGCTTCTAGTTTCACCTAGGTCTTATGGTAAGCCTTCACAAGATGTGAGACCTTCCTCTTTAGCTATGACCTTATTTGACTCATTTGTAGAGTCCTCGGTGCCTATTCAAGATGAGAAAGAAGAGGTGGCTGTTAAAGACTAGATTTATAGAGAAGATAAATACATGCATAATGAGAACTTCTCTACCTCTCCTAAGGCTTATGGAAGAGGGTATACTTTTGTTAAGCAGATGGGCTATCCTAGACATGGCCCTCTTAGTCACAGATTGGATGCTAAGGCTGAACACCTTGATCATGCTCTTTTTGGATGTAGGTCTAAGAAGATGGTTGGCCTAGGATTTGTAAATCATAACAAGAACATTGCTCCTATCCTTGATGAGTCAGATAGTGAAGATGAACTGAAATGCATGCCCAATTTGATAAATCAACAAGATATGTGTGAAGATTGGGTCCCTTCCACTAATCTCCTTTGGGGAGATTTAGATAATCCAGTTGCTCATGTGACAGTTGCAACATTAGAACAAGATGAACCATATGTAGAAGATCCCATCAAAGAACATCAATGCAAGAATATTATTTGTTTGATGGAGAGGGATGTTACCCTTGATTATATTAGAGCTTCCACATCAAGATGTCCCAAACCGTCATGGTCTAAACATCCTAGTCGGGATTCAAAAATAGATTCACATGAGTATGAATGGGACTCTCTCTCTCAAATCCTTCTATAGTTGATAGGGATGTTGATGTCATCCACACTTATAGTTCTCAACCTGAAGTAGCTGATGAGTCACATGTAGGATTAGAGGATTTGAACCCACATGTTGCCTTACTGAATGATTCTTCACTTGTTAGGATGAATCCTAATTTGGGTAGCTTAGAAGGATACTTGATCGACTCTGACTCTTCAGTCACCAGAGATGATATCATTTGTATCCATAACCTTGAGCCAGTCATTGACTTAACTCTCGCTCATCCTAACCTCATTGATTGGTCCCAATGCTACCTAGAACCTGAGCTCTTAACATTCCAAAATGACTATGAGATAACTTATTACTTGACTGCCATTGAACCCATAGTCTCTTCCACCAGTGAACTAGCTACTAGGATGACAAAGCCAGACATCAAGTACCTTAGTCACAAAATAAAAAGAAAAGAAAAAAAGAATAAGAGTTCTGATGGTGAAAACCATTGTGTGGTGGTGTCAGAACAAAAAAAGGTAAAAATAAATGACATATCCAAGGGTGAAAACCTCTCTGAGGTGCCTAAGGATGAGGTACTTGATCATCTCCCTAGCTACTTTCAAGGTAGATCTTCAATTCTTGTTGAGCCAACATAAGCAATCAACTTGGGTATAGATGAGGCTCCACAGATAGTAAACTTGGCTTAGTCCTTGTCAACACAAGAAAGAGAACCCTACACTAAGTTCTTACAAAAAAAGAAGATCAACTTTTCTTGGACTTATTCAGATATGATAGGTTTGGACACTAATCTTATTATGCATCACTTGTCCATAGCTCCAGGTGTAAAACCGGTCAAATAGAAAATGAGAAAAATGCATCCTCACATAGCACTTTTAGTCAAAGAAGAATTAGAGAAACTCCTTGGTGCAGGATTCATAAGAGCTATTGACTAGGCTGAATGTATATCAAACATTGTACCATTTTCCAAACATGACAAATCCATTCAAATTTGTACAGACTTTAGAGATCTCAATAGAGCATTCCCAAAGGATGATTTTCCACTCCCCAATATAGACATGATAGTGGACATGACGGTGGGTTATGAGATTTATTCCTTGATGGATGGTTTTTTTGGATACAATTATATTAAGATAGCTCCTAAAGATCAAGAAAAGACTACATTCACTTGTGCATGGGGTACCTATTGTTGGAACGTTATGCCTTTTGGATTAAAAAATGTAGGGGCCACCTATCAACAAGCTATGACAACCATTTTTCATGACATGATGCATAAAAACATGGAAGATTATGTGGATGACACCTTGGCCAAGTCTAAGAAAAGAGACACACACTTAGATGATTTAGAAATTATTCTAGATCGCATGGAACAATTTAAATTAAGGTTAAATCCTAAGAAGTGTGCATTTGGTGTCACCTCTAGAAAACTACTAGGATTTATCATTTCAGAAATAGGAATAGAGGTAGACCCTGAAAAAGTCCAAGCAATCATGGATATGCCACCTCCTAAAAACATTAGTCAAATGAGGAGTCTTTGGGGACGTCTTCAATCCATAAGGAGGTTCATTTCACAATTAGCAGATAGAGCTCAACCTTTTAACAAGAACTTACAGAAAGGAGTAAAATGTGTTTGGAATGAGGATTGTCAAAAGAGCATAGATCAAATCAAGAAGTACTTGGAAAATCCTCCTATTTTAATGCCTCCTATCCCAAGGAAACCACTTATTCTATATGTTTCAGCAATAAAATCTTCCTTGGGGGCATTACTATCTCAACTTGATGACAATGGGAAAGAAAGAGAAATATACTACATTAGTGGTACTCTTGTTTCATATGAGGTTAACTACACCAGCACTGAGAAATATTTCCTTGCAATTGTGTTTGCTTCCCAAAAGTTGCGACATTACATGCTTGTGCACACAATACACCTCATAGCAAAAATTGATCCACTCAAGTATTTACTTGGTAAGGCTGCCCTCACAGGTAGACTTGCTAAATGGATGATGATCCTTTCTGAGTTTGACATAGAGTACATTGAGCATAAAGGAATCAAAGGACAAGCCATAGCAGATCAATTGGTTGATTTCCCAATTCAAGATAATGCAACTATTCATGTTGACTTCTTAGATGAGCATCTTATGTATATGATTGCAAGAACATGGAATCTATTCTTTGATGGATCGTTTATGTAAAATGGTTCAAGACTTGGTGTGTTGTTTGTTTCTCCTCATGGGTACACAATTCCTAAGTCTTACAAGCTATTGTTCCCATGTACAAACAACATTGTTGAGTATGAAGCTTTAAAAAATGGACTTAAGATGGCCATAGAATGGAGAATCATAGAGTTACACATCTATGGGGATTCACAACTGATAATCAACCAAGTCAATGAACAATATCAAACAAAAGATGAGAAACTGGTGCCTTACAAGAAAATGGTTGATTCCTTGAAATGATACTTCACATTTGTCACATTTCAGCAAATCCCTAGAGCAGAAAATAAAGTAGCTGATGCTATGGCTACACTTTCTTCACTCCTTCAGTTAGAGAAACATGAATCTAGATTTGAATTCCTAGTGGAAGAGCTACATTACTCTATCTATGACTCCCAAGAAAGTCATGTCATTTGTACCCTTGTTGGTCGTGAGTCATCCTATTACGGTGTCATTTACTCATAGCTTCATGATGGCATTATCCTTGAAACCTTTAACCAATCTGAATGCAAAAACCTTACCCAAAATGCCTCTCACCATACCCTTATCTCTGGTGATCTGTATAGGAGGGGTTTAGATGGAACACTTCTTAGATGCTTATAAAAGGAATAATCCGACCAAGCGTTAGTTGACATTCATGAGGGCATCAATGGGGGATATTCCAATGGTCTTGCCATGGCTCGAAGGTTTCTTAGGGTGGCGTACTATTGGCCTATGATGTAGATTAATGTAGTAGCTTTTACAATGTCATGTGAAAAGTGTCAAAAACATGGTAACCTAATACATAGTCCAGGCAGGGAGCTCATTCCTTCTATATTACATTGGCCATTTCAGCACTGGGCCTTTGATCTTTTTGGGTAGATTCATCCCAACTCATCAGGTGGACATAATTTTATTATCACTGTTACTAATTACTTCACTAAATGGGTAGAAGTTGTCCCACTTTTTGTTTCCTTGGGCAAGACAGTCTCTCTATTCACTTTGAACCATATCATCTATTGATATTGGGTGCCTTATGAGATTATCATTAACAATGGAGGTCAATTTAAAAATATGGACCTTAAGCAACTCTGCAAGAAATTCAAGATTAAACAACATTGGTCCTCCATTTACTTCCCATAAGGAAATGGTCAAGCAGAGGCATCAAACAAAATCATTCTTATAATCCTACATAGAACAGTTCATAAGAATGGTAGAGATTGGCATTTACAGATAAATCCAACTTTATGGGCCTATAGAATGAGTATTTGTACTCCTATTGGGGCTACTCCCTTTTCCCTTACATATGGTGCTGAAGTAGTGTTACCTTTAGAGGTTGAGATTCCTTCACTTAGAGTTTCCCTCAAAGGTCTAGTTACAGATGAAGACTATCACACCATGAGACTTCAAGAGTTATAACTTCTAGATGAGAAGCATCAAGCATCATTTGACCATATGAGGGTTTATCAAAAGCACATGTCCAAGGCCTTCAACAAAAAGGTTCTCCCTAGAGAATTCCAAGTGGGAGATCTTGTCCTACGTGAAAATCCTAAGAATCAACAACATAGAGATCAAAAGGGCAAATTTGAACCTAATTGGCTTGGACCTTACATCATTATAGCAGCTTTTGGGATAGGTGCTTATTTATTATCTATTGAAGAGGGAGAGTAGCTCCCTGATCCTATCAATGTCTTGCACCTGAAGAAGTTCTATCCATGATGCCCATTCTTTTTGGGGGCATCGTTTGTACATACTTATTGATCTTGAAAAGATCCAAAAAAAATGGTGTATTGTCAAAAATTCTAAAAATTAGAAAATGTTCTAAAAAATGTTCATCTTAGTGAAAACCTAGCAATAGGCACTTTGATGTATCTCAAAAAAATTATATATTCCAAAAATACCAAAAAAATAAAAAAATTCAAAAATTCAAAAAAAAAAATAGAAAAAGTGCCTTGGTGAAAACTTGGAAACAGGTGCCTTGGTAGAAAAAATACAAAAAAATTATAAAAAGTCTTGAAAAAAAATTGCAATAAAATCCAAGTGGTGAAAACCTGGAAACAGGCGCTACTTGAGGCCTTTGCACCCTTGTTTCTTAGTTCGCATCCTCGCCACTCAGCCTTTCTCCATCATGCCTTGTCCTTGTTGCCATGGTTTGGAATTTGTCTTTGTCTTTGTCTAGGGGGCATAACTGTGTTAGCTTTGGTCTCTTGGATGCGTTAGTCTTTAGGACACCTCACAAACGGTGTTTTTCAACACCACCCCAATTGTGTTTTTCAACATAACCCCTGACTTCGAGTATTTTTCAACTCTTATCTATTTGGTCTTGCCCAGTTTTGTCATGTGATCTTACCTACTTGCAAGCATTTGATCCTTATCCTCAGAACTCAGTATCAGTAAACACACTTAAATTTGTAAACACAACACTTAATGCTTGAGATATGTCATGATATTTTCTTTGTGTGCTGACTATTATTAATTTTTGTTGAGTGTCCTTTTCTAATAAGTCTCTCTGGGATGCATAGCTAGAGGAATTGGGGCATGGGACATGTTTTTATTTGCTTTCTACTTGTGGGTGTGGTCTTAAAACTCTAGAGTGTCTCTTGTTGTCTCCTTGAAACACTTAGGAGATTTGAGGCATCATCCTTGACTTTTTTTTGCATGACTATTCTTATGGTCATCCTAGCATCTATTCCTTGATGCGAGCATGGTTTTGCTACATTAAATTGGGTAAGCTAACATCAAAGTCATCTTGAACTTTATGTCTTTGATGCTTATGTTAGAATCTTTCCACATTACAATCTGATATAAATCACATTCATATCTTCATAGTTGCACTTGTGACTAGTGATGATTGTGTGATTTTCCAATGTCTGTTAATAATGGCCCAATGATGAAAATAAGTTCCTTAACATTCTCTAATGAATGATGAACACAAAATCCTATGTTGCAGTTGCTCCATTTCAAGTACACCTTTGCATTTTCATGTAGCTTTCATTGTTAGACTTCATGTTAAATTGCATTTTTAGGCTGCATTAGGAGTTTGAGAGGGTTTTCCTTCATCTTTCTTTTGGACTTTAATCAATTATGATCACATTTTGATCTTAATTTCCTTATCCTCTTTCGTGATCTGAATCAAAATTTCTATCTTAAACAGTTGATTGATTTTGAGGCATCCTCTTTCTTGAGGCAAATTCTCTTTCTTCTCTTCATTTCTTTTCACCTCTTTCAAATTTCTATCTCCCATTCACTTTCACCCCACTTATTTTCTTTTAATTCAATCTTGAGGCATAATCTTTCCTATTTGATTATCTACCTTGGTTCTGTGATCCTTATATCTTTCATCTTACATCAAGAACCTTATCTTTAGTTCGATTTGATCAAATTTATCAATTTACTATTTCTCCTCCATCTTATTTTGATTTTGATCATGAGGGGGCAGTAACTATCAAACTTCAATCCTTGATTTAGCTTTATCAAACCTATCAATTAAACCTTGCTTGAGACTTGACAATTACCTATTTATAGGGGTGTTGGCCTTGTCTTTTTCAATCAGCTTATTTTTGTCCTGATCTATTCTCATCTTTCATCACACGTCTGGGTTATTTTGTGATCCCAAATCGATCTCACATTTCAACTTCATTCTTTGAATACATGTGTTCACATGAAGATGACACATTAGTCAAAGAGAGGCAAATGTATGCACCCTAAAATGGTCACCTAGACTTTGGGCCCCCATTCATCAATTTATCAATTTCCTAAATCAATGCTTTGCAATATTTTTGATTCAAATCAATTTCCTTGATCAAATCATAATTAATTCAAATATTTTAATATTTCCTAAGGTTTGATCATTTTATCCTAAGTTCTATTTAATTAAGAGAGCATGCTCCTTTTTAATTAAAAAATAAAAAATCTTTTAATTAAATAATGGAAACCACTTTGCTAAAAATAATAAATAAATAATAAAATAAAAATAAAAAGAAAAAGACTTTTTGTCTACACATTGAATGCACACTTTCCAAGATGAGTGGAATCTCTTTTTGCCTCTTAATCTCTTCCACACATCTTTTTTCCTCTTTATCATGTCCATTGATTTTGCCTCTTGAGAATCTTGAACACATGGATCAACCAAGATTTAATCTCCACCATTGCTCATTTCTGTTTGCCTCTTAATCTTGACCGTCCATTCATTTCTAAAAACCTTTATAAGGAGACTCTCTCCTCATTCTTAATCATCCATCTTTTGCATCATCATCTCTTGCATTATCATCCTCTTGGAGTCTCTCAATCTTAGCATCTTGGAGTCTTGGCATCTTAGCATCTTGGAATCTTGGAGTCTCTCAATCTTGGCATCTTGGAGCTATGGTATTCTTAGATCTCTCATATTGAAGCATTGAATCATCATTTTCATTTTCTTTCTTACATCTAGCTTAATCCATCTAGCTTAGATCTACTTTCATTTTCATTTTCATGCATACTTGATGATCATGGAGACTAGCATTCTTGCTTTCCCTCTTTGAATCTCTCATTTTATGGTGTACTTGCATGGGAACAAACTAGGTCTAATATGAGGGCCTCCATTACAAACCCTTGCACTCCATGAATAGAGAGCTATGAGTCACCATTTGAGACCTCATTCTTGAGAATTCTTAGATTTAATGACTCATATAAGTGTGACAACATTTTAGCACACAATACTTATACCTCCTTGATTAGGTAGATGAATTTTTTTCCTCTTAATCTCTTCTGTAGATCTTACGTTTAGGTCAGATTCATTGAATCCTTCCATAATTATGATCTCCTTATTTCCTTCTAGATACATTTTCAAACTTCTCTTTGAATCCATAAGAAAAAAATTTACCATGCATTAAATGCTTCATACCATTCATTAATAATTTCAACACATTTTTACATATCCTGAGAATTTAACTATGTTGGCTGGGATTCTCAATTCTTTCTCAAAATGTAAATTATTGATAGTCGGTCAATATTGTGTTCAGCTCCTCAGTCATTATTGTGTATCTTGGTCATTGCCAACACTTTCCTTCTCAAAAAATACTATCTCTTCTTGGTAATTATTTTTCATTCAAAAATTACTGATGTTCATTCAATACTATATTTTCTCAGAATTTACTAGTGCTTGGTCGATACTAACATTACTTGGCTTAAACTAGATTTCTCCACTTTTTCTTAGTTAAGCCTATGTTTCTAGTATTTCTTTCTTCATTTTGTGTTAAAGATAAACAAAACATTATCTTGTCAATATGTCAACTAATCAAGTACCCATTGAAGTATCACATAACTCAACTTTTCTTTAGGTCCTCTTATTATCTCCTCTTTTTAAATCCTCTTCATCAATCTAAAGATATGGTATTCTTCTAGATAGAAACTGTCTTACCATTTCAGGTTTGACATTAATGACAATATAAAAATTGTTTTAATTGTAGTTTCCAACAATCTACATGGTTTTTATATTTTTTAACCATGTGAACTTGGGTTTTTATATTCTTTCAATATATTGTTTGATAACCAAGAGGGGGGGGGTGAATTAGTTAATTCCAGTTATCCTACAATCCCAAATCTCTCTCATATATATATATATATATATATATATATATATATATATATATATATATATATATATATATATATATATATATATATATATATATATATATATATATATATATATATATATATATATATATATATATATATATATATATATATATATATATATAAACTTTTCTATTAAATAATCAACTCAGTAAGTTATCAACTGTGTATTTCTCTTCATATATTGATTGCCAGTAAATAAAATATTGTGGCCACTGATCTATCTAGTTATGAAATGTGTAAAGAAAAATAACACTTCAACACATCATACACACATAACATAGATTTTTAATGTGGAAACCATGTTAAGGGAAAAACCATCCGAGACCGGTAACCCAAAATAATTTACTCTTCTAAAGTGAGCTCGGTTAGGAGCCAACCATGTTCAAGGTTACAAAACATACTGTAAGGTGTGACCTAGTTAGAGGATTTATCGCTAACAGTTCTCCCTTGACCATGCATTCACTATGGGGTCAACAAGAAAATAATCAACATTTATTGAATATCATATTGAAATACAAAATACTGTTAAGTCTCACCTGGTTAAGAGATTTATCTATAACAATGGTTAAACTAATACAGTAATCATCTGATTCAAGTAAAACTTTGATTTGCAAATTTTTATATCTATGCTAGAGTCAAAATGCCTCCTCTGATCAATACTCAATTTAATCCTTCATATCCTACAACTTTGTTCCACTTGGTGTAGGCTTCTCTGATGCTCAATAATGCCTATAGTTCAACTCAGTTCTATCTTCAACCAGTTTGATTAGTGGTGCATCAAAATAATCCTTTTCATGTGAATTCTCCTATAATATCAAAAATATCAGACTCAATAATGAATACCATGTATCCTTATATAGACAACATTAACCATTTTCTTTTCATCCATTGACTCTCCCTCTTAATGTTCACCATTCATTTTACTGCTTTAACCTTCCTCAGTAGTTTTTTTATTAACACATTTCATTCTCCTTCATTAAATCAATATTGAATTTTGTCAGCTATTAGATCATCATAAAAAACATTATCTTTTACCTCAGAATCATAAACAATTATCTAGCTCACCAATTTCAGTTGGTTGTTATGAAATTTATTTGTTTCTTTCACCTGGTCAATATCAAAATGAGTTAGTGATTACCTTCTTGGTTAATACTATACTCGGTAGACACTACACTAACTCAGTGTACACATAAATCTTCATTTACTAACCACATAGAATTATTCAGTTATGATCTTCCATACATAACAAAATCATGTAATACAATCAAGTCAACAACATGATACCATAGACTTATCAATAATTTACCCAATGTATACCATAGCCATATATTTCATATCCATCTCATCTTCATGTAGATATCTCATTCCTTTATCATTTTCCTTCTTCAAATGTTTGTGACCATCATGATAAGTATAGTCAAAACTAGTTGACATCAATGACAATACATTGACCGATTTAATTGTCATACATATACTTTAGTAGCTTGGTGATCATTTAATCATTTTTTTTCACTTGTCCATTCTTTCCATCAATATATTCAATCAATTGTAGGTTATCAATCTCTCCCTTTGGCATTAATGACATCACAATACAAAATATGTCATAAAATACCAAACATTTGTTCTACAACTCTATCAGTAAATGTTGTAACTCGGTACGCTCACCTTAGCTTGTTCATTTTAATATGTTTAATCACTACACAATATTAATACCTCCAAGAAGACTTTCCATGTGGATTTGATCATTTTCTTGTGTATCTTATAGTCTTCTCTTCCTTTGGATAAATAGCCCTTTGGATAAAAATTTCATTAATTCTCTCTCCCTTTGACAGCAATGCCAAAAAGAATAAATAGCTGTAGACTAGCAAAAATGTTATCTCTGGTGTTCAGCTCAGATCAAGTACCTTTCATGTATCGATATGCAATATTAGTTTGTTCTTCAATTTCTAGAATTTCACAACCTTAGGGGACCTAAAGTGTGAAAAATATGCATCAATATCATTTGATATTCTGATAAAGTATAGGTTGATGCAACCTCCTAATCACCTTAGTGACCGATAGGTAGGGGATGGACCCCTCGTCTAGTCCTCAAGTACTCAAATGTATCCTTAGGTAAGGGTTTAGTGAATATATCTGCAAGTTGTTCTTTTGATTTCACAAACTTTAGTTTCACTTTCCTTTCTTGTACTTGTTCCCTCAAGTAGTGATACTTTATAGACATATGCTTTGTCTTTGCATGGATCAATAGATTCTGATAAATATTTATAGCGCTGGTGTTATCACAATATATTATCACTAGGTCAGTGATCTCTTCATGCATACCTTTCAAGAGTTGTGTTATCCATGCAATGTTTGAACAATTAGCAGCAACACCAACATATTCTACTTTGGCAATAGAATGATAAATGCATCCTTGTTTCTTTCTTATCCAAGTAACTAATCTTTCTTTGAAAAAGAATGCTCCACAAGTAGTGGTCTTTTGGTAATCAATCTTTCCAACCCAATCTACATTTGTGTAAACATTTAGTTCAAAATTGTCCTCTTTCTTGTACCATAAACCATAGTTTTCTACACTTTTCAAGTATGTCAAAATTCTTTTAACAATAGTCATATGTGATTCTTTAAGATTAGCAAAAAATATTGCTATAATTCCAATCGCATGTGCAATATCTAGTCTACTATGCACAATATACATCAATTTACCAATCATTGATTTTTATAATCTTTGATTTACCTCAATTGTTTGATCATCCTTTGTTAATTTGCATCATGTGATCATAGGTGTACCAACCAATTTTTAATCTTTCATACCAGAGGTCTTCAACACTTCTTTGATGTACTTTTATTGTGTAATGAATATACCTTCACTTTGTTGTAGGAATTTAAAACCAAGAAAGAATTTAATCTCTCCAAACATTGACATTTCAAATTCTTTTCTCATTTCATTAGAAAATGATTTGCATAGATTATCATGTTCTCCAAATATGATGTCATCAACAAAAATTTTAGCAATAAGAATCTTACCATCAGTTTCACCTTTCAAGTATAAATTTTTGTTGTCACTTGTTCTAACAAATCCAATACTGATAAGATATAAATGCAATTTTTCATACCATGCTCTCAGTGCTTGTTTTAGTCTATATAGTTCTTTGTGCAACTTACATACCATGTTTTTCTGATTTGGATAAACAAAACCTTCAAGTTGTTCAATATATACGTCTTCCTCAAGTATTCCATTAAAAAATGTAGATTTGACATTTATTTTATATAATTTAAATCCTTTGTAGGCAGCATATGCAAGCAATATTCTAACTCCTTCAAGTCTAGCAATTGGTGCATACAAGTCTTGCCTTATTCCTAGTGACTTCACCAATTTCATTAAACTTATTTCTGAATATCCATTTGGTTCCAATTACATTCTTATCATTTGGTCTCGGTACCAATGTCCATTTTTTTTTTAGTATCTGATCTATTTCTTCATTCATAACTTTAATCCATTCATCATTTTCAAGTTCATCTTTAACATTTTTAGGTTCAAATTCACAAACTAAGCATGTTTTGTTTCTCAACTTACTTCATCTCATCATGCCATCTTTCTTGTCTCCAATAATCTGATTCTTTGGATGGAGTCTCCTCACAAATTTTGCAAGTACATGCTCTATTCTTTGTTCTTCATTCAGTGTAGGATCAATATCTTCCTCGGTAATTATTTCCGAATTCTAGGCTCTATTGGTTGATGCTTGGTATCATTATCTTGTTGCTTGGTAATGCCAAGCTATTTCTCTGATAGAGTTTCAAGTTTCTCAATGTATGTGAATCTATCGTAATCATCCAGTTACCTTTTTATTTCTTCATCATTTTTCTCAATAAACTCATCAACCTTCACATTTGTTCTTACAATCATTTTATTAGTAGATTTATTCAAACATTTGTAAGCTTTAATTTTAGTAGAATATCCTAAATATTCCCTCATCACCTTTTGAATCAAATTTCTCATTTCTATTATCTTTCAGAATGTAACATCTACTCCCAAATATCCTAAAATAGCTTACATTCAGTGTGTAACCATACCATAACTCATAGGGTGTTTTGTTTTAATCTTTCTTTAGTTGTACTCGGTTCAATCTGTATACAACAGTACTAACATCTTCTCTCCATTATGTTTGTGCAACATCTTTTTCAATCATTAGTGTTCTAGCACAATCAACAATAGATCTATTCCTTCTTTAGCAATTCCATTCTGTTATGGTGTTCTCAGTGCATAAACTTGTCTTTTAATTCCATTCTCATTACAAAAATTAGTGAACTCATCAGAAATAAAATCACCACCTCTATCTGATCTCAAGCATTTTAACTCTTTTCCACTTTATATTTATACCATTTAAATATCTTAAAGGCTTCAAATTTTTCTTTCAAAAACATAACAGTCATCATCCTAGAGTAGTCATCAACAAATAAGATGAAATATCCATCACCATGATAACTTTGAGTTCTCATAGGACCACAAAAATAGGTATGAACCAACTCCAAAATAGCATTAGATGAGTAGTTTTTCTTCTTAAAACTAAGTTTTGATAATTTTCTTGTTTGACATTGTTTACACATGAGATAGTTAGGTTTAGATAAGCTTAGTAAGCCTCTAGCACTCATTTTCTTACTGATTTTAACTATGTTCTAAAAATTCACATGACATAACCTTTTGTGCCACAACCACACATCTTCAGTTCTAGAAAATAAACAAGAAGTTTCAACATTGTCAAGATAAAATAGATTACCTTTAAATTGTTCACTAGTACCGACCAACTATCCTGTCTCCTCATAAATTGTCACCTTTCTATTTTCAAATGCAACTTGGTGACCTATGTTATTCATCTGTGCTACACTCAATAGATTATAGTTAAGTCCCTTTACCCAATATGCATTCTCACATTTGATCTTGTTGGTCAACAGGATAGATCCTTTTTCCTTTTACTATACAAAATCTATTGTTTCTCATTTTAACAAATCTATCATTCTAATGTTCAAGGTATTCAATTTTTTCTTCATCACCAGTCATATAATGTGTACAACCACTATCAATAATCCAACTAGCATTCTTGCTAACTATATAAATAAGTGATGTTTCAACATACCTTTCTTCTTCTTTTGAATCTTCTTTCAAGGCTATGAATACCACCTCAATGTCTTCATTAGTGTCAGTGTCAGTGTCATCATCATCATCTTCAACAAGTTAACATGCTTTCTTTCCTTTGTCTTTGTAGTCTGGGTTTCTTTTTCTGGCATACTATTGGTTGCCTATGTATTCTTGGTTATCTCTCCTCTCAAACTTTCTTTTACTGAATCGTTCATTGTCTTTGTTATCTCCTTTCCTTTTAGGACATCTATCTACAATGTGACCAATTTCTTTATAGTTAAAACATACCAAAGGTAATTTCCCTTTGTATCTTCCTTTACCTTTCTGTGTTCTTCTATCCATTAATGCTTCATGTTCATCAAGCTCATCCTCATCACTGTCACTATCCCTCTCATTTCTTATCATGTGTGTACTGCTTGATTTACCAATTTTCAAGGATGACATAAATGAAGACTCAACATTAGGAACAATACTATTATCAAAGTTATTCAACTCAAAAGTAGCTAGTTTACTGATTAGACTATCAAGTGTAAGATGACTACTTGGAGCTGATCTCATTTCATGGATTGCAAAGATTCTAATAGCATAAATAGTTAGCAAGGTTCTAAGAATTTTACTTACAACAATGTCTTCTTCAATAACACCTCCTGCTCCTCGGATAGCATTGACAATCTCCTTAATTCCACTAGTACATTTTAGCCTCTATTTTGACGCATGTTGGTCTATTTTTTGATGCAAAATGGTTGACCCAATGAAATTTTTTGTTGTCAAACTTTCTTTGTCAATTTTTCCACAAGTTTATTTAAAATCAAATATTCAACTTACCATTTGGCCGAAATTTCAACTAAAAACAATGTCAAAATTGCCAACTACGATATCAAGAATGACCAACATATCCATGAGGGATTTTGACCAAATGTGGTCGAATGGTTGCATTAAGAATTCATCATTTTTGACCAACCTTGGTTGAATTATCCACTACTATATACGTCATGAGTATTGCTTTGATGTCAAAGTAAATAGTCATGTTGGTCAAAAAATTGATGACATATTGAATTTTTTTTTATAAATAATATATATTAATCATCTATTGTAAAATTGCTCGATGAGGTGCATAATGCATATTATTTCATATTAATAGTTTGGCTTACTATGTAAAATAATCATGTATTCCTCCAAAGCGATATTAGTTGCACTTAATACATTTATTTGTGGTTCATTACTTTTCACAACACATCAAGTTAATGCAATTTAGTTTGTTGTCCTTTGGTTTACTAGTTTAATTAGGGTCACTAGTTTAAGAATGGATTGTTTCATGTTTGAATGTACCATTGAATGAAGTTTGGCTATATTAAGTACAATCTTAAGAATCATGAATCTTCAAATTCTCTTGTTTCCTTCAGACCTCCAGTGTTGATGAGTTTTGAAAGCATAACAGGTTTGGACTGTTTCATAAACTAAAGACTACAAACAATACTTTTTTGTCCCTTGGACCTTGAAATATTGAGCTTCTCTTTTTTTCAAGAATAGTCTAACATTCTCTATTTAATAGGGCCAACCACGTGAAGGTGGAAGCACATCTCACCCCTTCTAGGAGCCTCTTATGACACCTTACAACACTTTAAGACCTCTAAGATGTATTCTTAGGGATTGTAAAGGATCATAATGTTATCTCTATTTGAGCATTAAAGATTTCCATTAGTATCAAAGACATCGGTCGATTACCTATGCTACTCTAGTCGGTAAATGCAAGAACTACAAGTTAGTCGGTTACATCTTTACATTAAGCACCAAGGTAGTTCTACCAAGCATCTGTGTACACCGAGCACAAGTGTAATTACTGAGTAGAATATATAGTGTTTACTAAGGAAGATAGAAAATGGCATAGTAATCAGTAATGGCACATTTATCTATGAACAATTACAAAAGAATCATAAAACATCTTACCAAGAATGAGGATCATTTATTGTAAGATTCCATCATTAATTGCGATGATGATCTTTATGTAATTGCTAGATCTAGGTTATTCTTGTACACCGTAGATCTTAGGGTTTTCTCTAAGATATTGTAACCTAATTTTGTTAAGTGGAAAATGTAGTATTCTATATAAATGTAATTTCATGTTATTTTTATATGCGCGAGGAAGAATCTTGACAAGGAAGTTATGAACATGAAAATGAGTTCTTGAAGGATTAGCCAACTTCAAGATAATAGTTATCAGACAGAGAAGAACAAAATTCATAGACATTTAGATTAAGGAGAATCAAACAAGGCTACCGAGCATCTTAGAGTAGAGATCTTCACATGAAAAGGTGATATCTATTTAGTATTTCATAGATCTGTATTAGACAAGGTTGAGTTGTCATTAGCAGATATATACCTATTATTTTCTAATCATTGTAACAAAGTTTGGTAAAATCTCTTAACAAAGTAGACCTAACAGTATTTTTTGTAAATCTCTTAGCCGAGTGCACACTCAAGTAGTGTTTTTAAAATCCTATAACTAGGTAGATCTAATCCATCTAAAATGTTACTCCTAATAGGGTAAGATCACTAGAATTGATCACCACTTGTAGCCCTAACAGGAAAACCTTTTCTATCTATGGTAGAAAAGAATTTGTGGGTGTCATCCCCACCGCAGTTTTTACCTTGTAATAAGGGTTTATGTGTTACCAAAATACTTGTGTTATGTGATGGTTATATTTTTGATTTCATGCTATTTACCTTTGATAGTTAAATGAATGAATGATGCAAGAAATTGATTCAAGTTATATTTGAAGGTTGCTACTATTTGTTGTTTAAGGTTTATGAGTTAAAAAAATTTGTGGGCACTGATTCACCCCTCCCCTCTCAATACCCTATCTCTCCAATCCAACAATTGTTATGAGAGCCTCAGATCTCTTTTTGGATGGTTTAACCACTGAATAGTAAAGATCTAATCATGGAGAGATATAAGCTAGATAAAACAATAGAGAATCAAAAGATTCAAATGCAAATGTTTGTTGAGTAGTATAAGAAAGCTAATGATGACTTGAAAAACTTACTAGTTCAAAGAAAGAACCTAGCTATAATGGAGAATGACATCAGTTACCATGAAGAAGAGATTGATGATGTATTTGATAACATTGGATCTCGTTCAGGAAGTATTTCTCATGGATCTGAAAGTGCAATCTCTGATTTATCTAAAAAGAATCTTCACTTAACTGAACAAGTGAAAGCCCTACAAATTGGTCAAGAATCACAGATGGTGAGGATGATAGATGTAATGAACAATGCTAGGAAAGCTAAGCAAGAAAGGAATCTAGCTGTTGAAGACCAAAGATAGATAACTAAACAACTTCAAGTAAAATAAAGTGAGATACAAAGACTCATCGAGCACCATTTTGAAATATCTAATCAGATGATGATTGTAAATTAGGAGGTCAACCGAGTAAATGGTGAACTGTCAAGAAAACTTGAAGATATTGGAATACTCAGGGAAGAGAATGAGAAACTGAGAAATGAAGTAAAGACTCAACAACAACACAATGAAATGATGAAATTGATTGAAGATAGTTCTAAAAAGATTGATGATTTTCTGACTAATCAAAGAAGATTTGGAAGTAAAGTTGGATTAGGCTATACTGGTATAGGAGAATAATCCAAACAAGCTAAACAAGTCAACAACAATCAAAATCAAAGACCTAAGATATTGTCATGCTATCACTGTGGAAAACCAGGACATACTTCAAATGTTTGCAGAAGAAAAGTACAAGGTAAAATTTCAGTCACTCCTAAGTTTAATGGTCACTATTATTTGATAAGTAGGAGATATTTTCCATAGCAATTCAAATTGTGATATTGCTATCAGGATTTAACTATGTAGTTTTTTTTTGAGTCAAACTCATTTACCCATGATTCATTATTAGGATGGGTGACCTCCCAGGAAGTCCTAGTGCTTCACCTCTGTGAGCATCACCTAGATCCAATGAGTGCTAAGTGTTCCATTTCATTCTGATGAGAGATGGTTACTGTTATTACTATGGAAAATTTGGTCATCAAGCTTATGAGTGTAGAGAAAATTGAATAAGAATGCTAACAATCCTACCATGGAGAAACTTTGTTATACTTGTAACAAACATGGACACACTGCACAAGAGTGTAAAGCTAAGATGAAGCAAGTCTAGACACCAAAATAGAAGAGAAAACCCAAACCATATCAACTGAAGAGACAAGGTAATTCTTATGTCTAGGATTACAACACATGGGTTAACTGTATTTCATGTGGTAGATATGGACACATCACAACAAACTGTATGAGGAACAGATGGGCTAGACAATCATGAAGCTAGACAAGCACTAGAATGGCGTGCTTACATTGTCTTAGGGTCAGTCATCTAAGAAAGGATTGCAGAGACTAAGCACCAGAAGAAGGACATGTATTTGAGAGTGGAAACACTATTGCAGATATTATGAAAATTAGGACCACTATGTGGAAGAAGGCATCAAATGAGAATGGAGAGTCAAGCAATGTTTTCAGTGAAGCCTCATCCAATGGATTAGGTGACATCGGTACCTCTACTTAAGGTGATATAGGTATGTATGGGACTGACATTTCAAATGATCTTATTTTACATATAGTTCCTTATATATGATGAGCATATACCAAATCTGCATGAATAAAGATGCACTATGGTTTATATGTTTTGAGCTAACAAAGTCATATAGTCAATAAATGTTAGACTGAGAAAAAGGTTACCTATCAGGTATCACTATTCAAGGTTAACCGGGTATCAGTATCAACTAAGTGAGAAATCATGCATTAATCAAGATGATGAAATTTTACGATATTCACTGAGTTGACAGTTGTCACCAAGCTGGTAGTAGGTCAAGCATTAATGAAAAAAGTGTTGAGAAGGAATGTGAAAAAGCTATAAATACATGGAGAACTAAGTTAATGTTCACACAACAATTTTGAAGAGAGATTATTTCACAAAGTGAGTTCAAGCAAAGAATTTTCAAGATTATCTAAAGTAGTTACAGATTGAACTGAGGGCACTCTTCATATATTCTGAGTAAGTTGAAACCCCTACCGAGAATGATCATCACTTTCTATCAAAAACCTATTTTGTTAAAATGGCATCTACTACGAGCACTTCTAAAGTTGTAGAAGAGGAAGTAAATCTTATTATGTCAGCAAATTATAGTGAACCCAAATACAAGTTACACCTGAAAGTCACATCAAAAATAGATTCAGTGGGCTCTTTCTTGAGCACCCCACCTAGGGTTTTATTAGTCGAAGACATTTGATCATACATTCACTACAAGATAGGTGAAATAGGAGATTTTGATATGTATGTCGCATACCAGGCAATTTTTAGTATTGATGGAAAGATGAAACCAGATCATAAATAGATTGAAATGATTGGACTCACTAATGCCCTAAATTTTACAAAAAATTTCAAAACCGAATGGATTAGGGTTGTACTAAGTCACTATCATGAGGCCACATTTTGGTTGGATAGTCCAATTAAGGTTACAAAGAGAATGATTCACAGGGTTACAGGCTATCCTACAACTGATAAAGAAAAAGTGTTATGAAGTTCCTCCCGAGCTGCAGTTGAGAAAAATATAGGCGCAGCATGGGATGACCAAGCATTGAAGATAGCTTCTATTGAGGATCCAAAAGTTAAGTTTGTAGTGCATGTAATAGGTTATAAGTTCTATCAGTCAAGTAGACTGAATAGTGTACCATGTAGTGTTGTGGATATGGCATTCAAAATGATAAAGAAGGGACACTAGTTGGACCTTGCCGAGCTACTCCTGTGATAGGTTGAAGAGAATATGAAAACAATTAGGTTGGTGAAGTCCAATACCTATAAGTTTGTCTCATTATTGGTGTGTTTATTTTTCTATCTCCAAAAATTCTTTCCTTCTATTGGTCACATAGTTTGGCCTATCGACAAACCAATTGTTTCAAAAAATTTTGATTTAATGACAAGTCTAGGAGATAATGTGAACAATGTTGTAGATGATTACTTTGAGTAGTTCAAGATTAAGATGAATCTTTGGAGTAGGATTCCAAGCTCACTGGTCGAGAAGTATGAGATGGATATTTTTTTCCTAGTAGACACTGACCATGGTTTAATCAAAGTTGTTGAGCTGAGAACAAAATGGCTAGCTCCCATGGGATATGAAATGGATCTTGATTTTAGTTTTAAATCAATCAAGGCATTACTAGATTTACCAAAGGACAAGAAGGCTAAAAGGTTTATAACCTATGAAGAGGCAAAAACAAGAATCAAAATAGGTCTTGTCATCGGCAAAATAACTAGAAAAGCTAGGAAAATGAGGAAAACTTTAACTAAACAATTTGGAGATGAATCTGACTCATTTGACGAGTCACCGGTTGAACTTGCAACCAAAGGTCACTTACTATTGGCTGAAAAAGCACATGATGGCGAGGAAACCGAATCTGACAAAGAAAAATATTCAATACTAGTTTCTCCCACTCCAACTCCAAAGAAGAAGTAGTTTCCAATGTAGTCTGGAGCACGAACAATGTCAGCAACTGTAGCTTCACCACCTTAGAAAAAAGGGAGCTAGAAAGGTAACAAAAGAAAAAGCAGCAACAAAGAAGTTGACAAAAATTAGTTCAAGGTTGTCAGTAATAAGAATAGAACAATAGATGAAATTTCTACTGATATAATTGAGCATGGAGCACTCATAGATCTAGAACTCAGTCAGTTTGATAACATGTCTACCAAGGATCAGAATAAAATTGAAGAGGCAATCATCTAGATGATGATAAGCTTTAAATGAGTTCCATTAGAGTTTGGAAAACTACTTCCTAAGTCATTAGAAGAAAGAATAAATTAGAAATAGTCTTATGCCTTGGACACCAAGAAGAAAATGAGGGAACAATCCCTAGTTCAGGTAGCACCAAATTTATCTCTTGATGAAATTAAGGATTTTATGGATACATATTCTAAGAGATTCAAAGTAAAAGGTTGGGCTATGAAAGTTTTAGATGAAAATCTAGTAGATATTGATGAGTCTGGCCAACTCATCTGAACATCAATTTTTGTAGCTAGAGAGCAAGCTAAGAAAAATTCATTTCTTAATCCATCTAAGAAGAGACAAAGATCAAAAGGAAAAGGTATCTACATAGATGATGGTGATTTATCATAGAAGACAAAAGAATCAGATGTATCATTTACCAAGGTGATTGATAAAACACTTGTAAATGAAGTTATAACAATTTCACAGGATTCACCAGATCGAGTAGAGATCCAAACTAAGGAGAAAAATGATGATGATGTACTCATTGAGGACATTACTAATAAGGATCCTAATGATAGAGATGAAGATGATGATGTGAACGTTACACTAGATAATATGCAAGATGAAGGTCAAGTTACCGAGTCTGCATTCACATCATTACCGAGTGAGCTTCCTATTCTTGTAGAAGTAGTTGAAATTTTATCATAAGAACAACTTGATGGCTCAGACTTTGAGCAACCAAAGGATACAATAGGGGAACAAGGGGTAGAAATACCAGTTGAAACAAACAAGCCTATAGAGAAAGAGACAACAAAGACAAAAACAAAGGATCAAGAGAATCCTAATGTAATCAAGGCCACTCCACCAGACACTACATCAGAGGCTTTGACATAGTCAATTGACACAAAGGTCACCAAGGAGTAGCAGAAGGAAGATACAGTGTCACCCAGGAAGGCTACACAAAGTTCTAAGGTAAAGGACATTGTACTACTTATAAAGAGCTCACCTCAAGAACTAGAGAAGAAGAAGAAAAAGAAAGGAAAAGGGCCAGTCACAATAGATGAAGTCATAGTTATATTGGATTGTGACCCGAGGACCCTAAGCCCTGAGGAATTGTAAAAATATGGGGAGTTATGTACAAGGAAGGAAGCACAAGAAAAACTAAGACAAGAATGAAAGAGCAAGGAAATACTTGAAAATGTAAGAGATATCTTACAACAGGTTGTACCAAAGGTACATATAGATGAAGATACTCAAATCATGGAATAACTTATTACATTTGCTAGAGAAATAAATGCCCTAGATATAGAAGAAGACAAGAGAATAGAAGAAAGGGTATAATCTAAAATTCAAGACAAGCTAGAAGAGAAAATAAGCCAAGAAGTGGCAATCAACAAGGTAAAATTAGCTGAGGTAATCAATGAGATAAAATCTATCAATCAGTTAATAAGTCAAATTTTGATAAAGCTATGCACTATGGAAACCTTCACTGCTGAGATCAGTGAAAAGATTAAACAGCTTGATAATGAAATTAAAGCCAGTGCACAAGAAGCTTTAACTAAGCCACAAGATTTTGGAAAGCACATCTTGAAAGATCAAGAACTCAAGCAGTTAAGAGAAGATCTTAGGAAACAAGAAGAATGAGTCAGTGATCAAGTCATAGAATTGCAAACTGAGTTGCTTCCCTACCTGAATTTTTTTGAGAAACTCATTGTCAAAGCGGAAACACTTGTTGCAACACCAGAATTTTTGTGTTGGAAAATATCTTTGACATGCATGCACAAGTCAGTCTTGAGAACATCGCTCTCACCAACTTGAAAGAGGAATGGGCAAACCTCTTAGAGTCCTTGAAGAAAACCCATCAACACATTTTTGCTAGGCTATAAGTATACATTTTTGTATTTGGCATTAATATCAAAAAGGGGCATAATAATTTATATGCCAAATATGTAAACAGATGCTAAGTATACTACACATTACCAAGAGCATGCACCGAGGGGGAGTATATTAAATTTTGTTAGTATGTATATATGGCAAAAATAGAAATTTTTTGAGACATAAGGTCTATATACATTTAATGTTTTGATACTAATGCCAAAGAGGGAGATTGTTATCTCTATTTGAGCATGAAATATTTTCATTAGTATCAATGACATTAGTCAGTTACCTATGCTACTCTAGTCGGTAACTACAAGCACTACAAGCTAGTTAGTTATGTCTTTACACCAAGCACCAGGGTAGTTCTACCAAGCATCTGTATACATTGATATCGAGTGATAGTAAACACCGAGTAGACTAGACACCGAGCACTAGTGTAATTACCAAGAAGAATATACAGTGTTTACCAAGGAATATAGAAAATGGTATAGTAATCAGTAATGGCACATTTATCTAGGAAAATAGTTACAAAAGAATCACAAAACATCTTACCAAGAATGAGGATCATTTATTGTAAGATTCCATCATTAATTGTGATGATGATCTTTATGTAATTGCTAGATCTAGGTTATTTTTGTACATCGTAGATCTTAGGATTTTCTATAAGATATTGTAACCTAATTTTGTTAAGTAGAAAATATAGTATTCTATATAAATGTAATTTCATGTTATTTTTATATGCATGAGGAAGAAGCTTGACAAGGAATTTATGAACATGAAAAGGAGTTCTTGAAGGATTAGCCAACTTCAAGATAATAGTTATCAGACAGAGAAGAACAGAATGCAGAGACATTTAGATTAAGCAAAATCAGACAAGGCTATCGAGCAGTTCAGAGAAGAGATCTTCACATGAAAAGGTGATATCTATTTAGTATTTCATAGATCTATATCATACAAGGTTGATTTTTCATTAGTAGATATATACCTGTTATTTTATAATCATTGTAATAGAGTTTGGTAAAATCTCTTAACAGAGTAGACCTAACAGTCTTTTTGTAAATCTCTTAACCAAGTGCACACTCAAGTAGTGTTGTTAAAATCCTATAACTAGGTATATCTAATCAATCTGAAATGTTACTCCTAATAGGGTAAGATCACTAGAAGAGATCACCACTTGTAGCCCTAACACACAAACCTTTTCTATCTGTAGTAGTAAAGAATTTGTGGGTGTCATCCCCACCACAATTTTTACCTTCTAATAAGGGTTTTTGCATTACCAAAATACTTTTGTTATGTGATGGTTATATTGTTGATTTCATTCTATTTACCTTTGATAGTTAAATGAATGAATGATGCAAGCAATTGATTCAAGTTATATTTGAAGGTTACTACTATTTTTGGTTTAAGGTTTATGAGTTAAAAGTTTTTGTGGGCACTGATTCACCCCTCCCCTCTTAGTACCCTATCTCTCCAATCTAACACACAAGGGGTCTTGGGAAACAACATCTGAGAAACATAAATGTAGACATCATGCATGGTCATAATTATTTGGAGATACAATATAATTAAGTGTATACCTAGACGATGCAATGCAACCACTACTCCTCCAGTTCTAAGTTCACATTGTAGGGTCAAAAAACCAATCAAGATAGGGTCCAAAATCCCTTGTTATCTATGGTTTTTGTATCCTACAGTGTCAACTTAGAACCAGAGGAGTAGTAATGCTTGCATTGCATCATCTGGTATACCACTCAATTATGTTTTATCTCAAAATAATTGTGACCATGATGCCTACATTTATTTTTCTTAGCTGTTATGAGATTAAAAGTGTTCTAAGGAACATGTCATTTCTATGTGGAACTACATAGGATAATTTCCAAATGGAGTTTCAGATAAGAAAAATCCCTTTCACTTAATAATTATGAAGCCATCAATGGTATACTAATTGTTTAGGATTGTAAGTTTCCATTGATGGCTTCAAATTAAAAATTAGATTGCAGGGAAAAGTAAATGAAGATTCATATAGAGAAAGGTGTTTCTCTTGGAAAATGGATGATGGTGATTGATGAAGAAGATTTGAAAATGATGATTGATCCAATTCAAATTGGTGCAACATTTTCAAATCTTCCTCATAATCATCATCAACATGGCCAATTTTAAAAAACTAATTCTGTATACTCCTTATTTTGTTTTGGGTTGATATTGTTAGACATGGTCTTTCTTGAATGGAGTGACTCATTACTTGTACATAGACTAGAATGCTAGTGGAAGATGGATGATTTGTTTGCAACCTAAAGATACAAACATTGAACACCCATTTTGTCAACTCTAATTTTCTCAACACAAAGGGACATTCATCATAACCATAGAAACCTACTTATTTTTAAATGGAATACACCAAGGAGTACCCTCAAAAATATTAACCATTTACAATCATGAATAGTAAACCTAAATCAAATAGATCATTTTTTATCAACATGTGCAGTCTCTGTGTATATGAAAAATGAATGAAATGTCAAGCTAAAATAAAATAGTGAACAAAATTTCAAATTCAAGGCCTAATTTATCAAGAGTGACAAACAATGCAAAAATCAACAATGCGGAACCCCATAATCAAAAAAAGAGACTCACTTTGTCAACAATGTTAGAAATCCTATCACCAAGCACAAACATAGGAAATAAAAAAGGGACAAAAGATAAGAAATAATAAAAATCATTAGGACTATAGAAAAATCATTAAGACTATAGAAAATCAACTTCTAGAAATGGATGGTTCTGATGCTTTGCATTACAACAATTGATAATTCATCATTTTGTATATGAAGAGGTGAAAAACATACATATTTGACCAAACAATACTGGGAACTAGACCCAGCAGCAAATGGACTTGTGATACTTTTACAATAGTACATGTGTTGCTGGGTCAACTCCCAATAGTGCTTAGGAAAATATGCATGTTCATCACCTATGCATATGAAGTGTCTCTAGTGGTAGATACAGTCGTTGAACAACTATTTTTCAACTCTAGTTTTGTCAACATAGAGTGAATCAAGTTCTAGAAATGGACGGTTTTGATGCTTTTCGATTACAACAATTACACATTCATCATTTGGTACTTCTTGGTGCATTCCATTTAAGTATGTTAGGCACAAAGTATTCCATTTAGATATGTTCAAAATTTTGTTAGTAATGATTTGGGGAATGAAATCATGTAAAACACAAACTAATATTATTATTGTTATGAGAAGCGGTCAAAATATTATTCAAAGTATTATTATGAAATCTACATGTTCATCACCTATGCATATACCTTCTCTAATCACAAAACCAATGAATAAAAATTCAAATGTCAATTTCTTTAACAATTGAAATGTCTCAAGTAGACAAGATTATCAACAAACTTCTTTGATAACATATAGATACAAATAGGAGATTGGAATTGATCATCCTTCACCTATGCATATAAGAGTTTACTAGAGAAGTTATATGCATAGGTGACAAACATGTAGATTTGACCAAGAATTTATGGGAGGTAGACCCCCCAACAAATGGACTTGTAACGATTTTCATAATAGTACATGTGTTGCAGGGTAAGCTCTTAGTACTGCTTAGGCAAATTTGAGTGTTCATCACCTATGCATATAAGATTTGATCAGATAGGGTATATGCATAGGTGAAAAACATGCATATGAAGTGGCTCTAATGACAGATATAGTCACTGAACAACTATTTTGTCAACTCTAATTTTGTCAACACAGAGGGACATTTATGATAGTCATAGAAACCTATTTATTTTTAAATGGAATACAGCAAGGAGTACCATAAAAAAATATTGACCATTTACAATCATGAACAGTAAACCTAAATCAGATAACTCTTTTTTTTATTAAAACATGTGTAGTCTTAGAATTGTCCTTTTCTCTATGTATATGAAAAATGAATCAAATATCAAGCTGAAGTAAAACATTAAAAAAAATAGTATTCGACATAGAGTGAATGAAATATACCATCAAAAGAAGGTGAAATCCACAATTGGCACAAACTCAGACATGGGAAAATTCAAATTCAAGGCCTAATTTATCAAGAACAACAAACAATGTGGAACCCCACAATCAAAAACATGAAACCTAATAAAAAAACTACAAAACTTGATTGGCACAATAGAATTTACAAAGTAAGGAAACGTGAGAGAATCAATCAAATAATCAAAAAAAGAAACACGTTTTGTCAATAATGTTCAAAATCCTATCACCAAGCATAGACATAGGAAATAAAAAAGGGACAAAAGACAAGAAATAAGAAAAATCATTAGGACTATATAAAAATCATTAACACTATATAAAATCAAGTTCTAAAAATGGACAGTTCTGATGCTTTTCCATTACAACAATTGAGAATTCATCATTTTTTATATGAACAGGTGAAAAACATGCAAATTTGACCAAGCAATACTGGGAGCTAGACCCAGTAGCAAATGGACTTGTGGTGATTTTCATAATAGTACATGTGTTTCTTGGTAAGCTCTTAGTAGTGCTTAGGAAAATTTGCATGTTCATCACCTGTTCATATGGAGTGGTTCTAATAGTAGATACAGTCACTAAACAACCATTTTGTCAACTCTAATTTTGTCAACACAATGCAGAACCCCACAATCAAAAACATGAAACCTAATAAAAAATACTACAAAACTTGATTGGGATAATGGAATTTACAAAGTAAGGAAAGGTGAGAGGATCAATCAAATAATCAAAAAAAGAAACACGCTTTGTCAACAATGTTGAAAATCATTAGGACTATAGAAAAATTGTTAAGACTATACAAAATCAAGTTCTAGAAATGGATGGTTCTGATGCTTTTACATTACAATAATTGAGCATTCATCATTTGGTACTTCTTGGTGTATTCCATTTAAGTATATCAGGCTCAAAAGTTTTCTAGTAATGATTTGGGGAATGCAATCACGTAAAACAAAAAATAATATTATTATTATGTTATGTAAAACACAATCATGTAAAACCTATGCAATATATACAACCTTCACCTATGCATATAAGAGTCTATTAGAGAAGGTATATGTTTAGGCAACAAACATGAAAATTTGAAAAAGCATTACTGGGAACTAGACGCTGCAACAAATGGACTTGTCATGATTTTCATAATAGTATATTTGTTAATGTAGGGTAAGCTCCTAGTAGTGCTTAGCAAAATCTACATGTTCATCACCTATGCATATACCTTCTCTAGTGGGAAGAGTATAATGTTGTATAGTGTTTCATTTTCATTATATATGGGATCATGGGTAGTATTATGAACTAAGTTGGTATTTTGGGGTCTTTAAGGTCTTCAAAAGGTCATAGTCAATGTATAATGTAGTCAAGGTTGGTGGATCCAATTAAGGACTGACCAACCTTGTAGCCAAACCAATATATAATGGAAATACACAATAACAATAGATCTGATATAGAAAAAAACTCATTATTCATCAAATCATCAATTACATGTTATGTGTAGGGTGGTAAGGCCTTCCTTGTTGTGGCTAGATACAAAGCAATTAATAGTCTACAAGATCTCATAGGATCCAAGTCTTTTCCCCAACATCAATACTCAGCTAGCCCAGGTCTGCAACACACAAAACACTGGTAGGCACCCAAGAAAGATCTAAAATTCTTCTCAAACTTCCAAGAAATCTTCCTATTCCTAAGCTCGCAGGCCAATAACTTCCACCACCAACTCCTATCCTTAAAAAAATACCCAAGAATCCTATAAATATTGATTCCCAGCCACAAGTCGGCTGATGAAACAATTAACCCTTACAAACAAATATTAAATGCTAAAACATCAGTTGGCTCTCAAATAGCCTAACAAATAAAATAGACTCTCCAAGATGGCCCCAAATGGTCATCAGATCTACATAAAAGAATGCAACACAACAGATCTAGGTCCTCACATGTCCAATGGTCAATCCATAACATGAGGAGTGCAACCCATATTAATAGAACTAGTCGGCCAAGCCAATCCATCCAAACAAACCAAGTCGGTAAGCAAGAACACTGAGAAATAAAGGAAATAACCAAGTGTTAGACACCAACCATGCCAAGCATGACCGAGGAACATAGTTATCATCGAGTGCCAGAATTAATCAATGCCTTCAGTTACCAAGCATTCTTCATAGACCGAGCACCCCGGTAAACATAGAAACCAAGCAACTAGTCTCCCAAACTGAGAAAGTACTCCACCAAACCAAGATCAAAACTAACAATCTACCTTCAAATATAAACATATTTTTAGTTGATATAGGATTTCCAAGAATCCTAGGATGCTCCTGCATCAGACACCCCAAGTAAGAAAGATTTTCTCATAAGGAAATCAGGAACATCTCAAGGAAATCAGAACAGGTATGCCAAATATGTTCTTAACCCATATCTCCTCTTGTCCTTCATCCCAAGTAGGCCTTACTTCATTCATCTCTCCCTGTAGTAGGTTATTTTTATTTCCACTTTTCTTATCCTTCCGATCGGCAGCTGATAGCGACTGGCTCTAACCACTACCGATCACATTAGTGCCTTGGTAAGGTTTATCTTCTTCGGACTCTGCAATCAACTCAATATCATCTGCATCTCTCTATGTCATAAATGTCATCATCTATTGCAACATCTTTGTTAGAAAGATCATCTTCCTCTTAATCTCCACAAACTCTTCAGATATATCACTCTCCTTCTCCTTCAAACTAGACTTTGTAGAGATAGGTTCATCAACCCTATGCTTCTGAGGTTTTTCATAAGGACAACACTTGATAACTCCACATCCCTTAACCCCTGTTTCTTGTAAAGGTATCATCTTATGCTAAGATCCTTCATGCCTAACCACATAGCTATTAGCACAACCATCAAACAACACATTTATGTCAAGCTGCCAAGGTCTACCAAGCAACAGATGACAAGCATCCATAGCCAATATATCACACAATATCTCATCATGATAAGATCAAATATGAAAATCAACCAAGCATTGTTCTTCAATCCTAACCTTAGACACATCTTGTATCCAACTAATCTGATAAGGATTAGGATGTTTCCTTCTTTCCAAACTCAATTTACTAACCATCTCTTCTGAAACAAATTTCTCAGAACTTCCACCATCAACTATGACATTACATACCTTAATATTGCACTTACATCTGGTCCTAAACAAATTTCTCCTTTGTACTGGTTCATGGACACATGCAGCTAATCTCCTAGTGATAAGTGTCTCACCTTTTTTTGTAACATTCATGATATCTTCTTTAGCAGTCAGTGCAACTCTTTTCTTAGGACAATGAAAACTTATGTGACTAGCTTCACCACAGTTATAACAAGTATCGGTGAACTCATTCTTCCACCTTCCTCTCTATCCAGCATTATTAGTAACTTGACCATTGCTAGATCCCACATCAGACTTAGGATTCTCTATCATATTACTTTCAGCAACTATCTCACCATTCTTACCACCTCAGTTCCTATTACTTTGTCTTCCTTCAAACTTCTTATTCAAATTCTCTTCAATCTCTAACATCATCAGATAAGCATAAGCTATTGTTTTCATCTGAACAATAAGTAACTCTTCCTGAATACTAGGCCTCAAACTATAAACATACCTAGCAACCTTCTCTTTATCAATTTCAGAATGACCAGTCCTAATTAGGATTCTATAAAACTCCTTGGTATACTCCTGTACCAATTTTTTAGTCTTCTCCAAAGCTTGCATCTTCTTAAACATGTCCAATTCATAATCCACTAGAATGAATTGCTTCTTCAACTTTTCAACCATTCGGTTCTAATTAGTGATCTTTCCTTTTCCTCTTCTACCTATTTCCAACTGAACTTCTCTCCACCAAATATTTGCATGACCCTTCAACTTAGTCTTTGAAAATCTAACCCTATTAGGTGTTGGAAATATAGATGGAGTAACTAAGAGGGGGGGGGGGTGAATTAGTTAACCACAAAAATATTACCACAGATCCCTTAGATGTCTTATTAATTCATTTACTATTGTCACTCGGTAAACATACAGAGAAATGCTAAAACTTAGTTATTGCAGTGAATATTAATTATAACTGTTATTAAGTATTCATCAGTGATTAACATGCATGTATAAAGAAAATAACATGAACACAAGAGACACTAGATTTAATTTGGAAACCCAATATGGGAAAAACCACCAATGTAACTAGTTACTATTTTTCACTCTTCTGAAGTGAGCCTTGTTAGGAGCTAACCCGATTAAAGGTTACAAAACACACTGCTAGGTGTGACCTTGTTAGAGGATTTAATCACCCTGTTAGGAGTGGCCTTGTAAGAGGTCTTTGAAACAATTCAATACAAATGTCACCTTGTTAGAGGATTTACAAAATGGCTGTTAAACCAACTCTGTTAAGAGATTTTGAAATCATTGCTACAATGGTAAGAAATTAACAATGAAATGACCTGAATAATGATGCAACTAATTTTTTGATTACAGATCTTTGTTCTGCTTCACTAGATCCTTCCTAATCAAATATATCTTTGTTGCTCCTCAAGGATATCTAACCATCCTTCAAAATTCGCTCACACTTTCCTTCAAAATGATTTGCATGTTTGCTCATCCATACACTCTTCCTCTTTTACACTTGTCCACACTTTCACTCTTTTTCACTTGCACACTTTTAATTCACAACTTGACCTTCTATATATACCATTCAGATTGTCCATTCAAATTTTCAAGTTAGCACTAATAATCATTACAAACATTACTAATCATTACCACGGTCGACTGAATAAACAAACTGTATTCCTCAAATTAACAAAATTCTTTACTAGGCCGACCTTGCTCAGTTAACACTAATCTAAAAAGAATTCCTTTGGTGACCGAGTGAACTCAGTTACAACTACAAATTATGCAACATCCTTTGAAGACCGAGAGATCTTGGTAAACATAGAAAACCACCTCACTGACCGACTAAGCTCAGTAAACACTGAGAATTGCTTAGTTGACCGACTAAGCTCGGTAATCACTGGGAACTACTTTGCTAACTGATTGAGCATGATAATTGATATGACATTTGTGTGACATCAAAGACAACACATAATTAATCCAACAATCTCCTTCAGATAATTGTATCCAACAATCTCCCTCTTTGGCATTGATGGGAACACAACATCTCATAGCACAATGAAATTTCATAGAAAACATAGAGTAAGGAACATATCCTTAGCTTCATTCTAATTCTCATCTATGAGAACTCCCTCTATTAGAAAACTTCTCAAATGCTTCAAGAAAACTCTCCCTCTTAGAAATCTTAAGAAATTTTTTGAAATATGACAGCAAACTCTCCCTCTTTGACAACACATGCCAAAGACAACACATATCAGTTGAATAGAAATGTACCTTGAGTACTAATTCATATGAAATGATTCCTTGACTAAGCTACATCAACTAATTGATCTTCAATATGCTCTGGTTGATGCATCACTAAAACTTTATTTAGTGAGCCTCGGATAGGGGAATGACCCCCAACTTACCTCTTAGATACAAGAATGCATCCTTAGGTAGTAGCTTGGTGAATATATCTGTAATCTATTCTTTTGTATGAATATATTCCAATCTGATTTCCTTTTCCTACACCAATTCTCTGACAAAGTGATATTTTATAGCAATGTTCTTAGTTTTGGAATGCATTACTAGATTCTTTGAAATATTTATTGCACTTGTATTATCACAAAATATAACAATTGGTTCTTTGATCTCAACCTTCATGCCTTCCAGTAACTGCTTAAACCAAACAATATTAGAGCAGTTTACTACTACAGCAACATAGTCTACTTCTGCTGTGGATTGGGATGTGCAGTTTTTCTTTTTACTGGTCCAAGATACCAACCTTTTGCCAAGAAAGAATGCTCCACCACTTGTACTCTTTCTATCATCAATGTTTCCTACCCAATCAGCATCAGTAAACACTTTTAAGTCCAGATTGCCTCCAAATTTATACCACAAGCCATAATCTTCAATTCCTTTCAAGTATCTCAAGATTATTTTGATTGCCATCATATGATTTTCTCTGGGTTTTGTTGATAATCTTGCTACTATACCAACTGCTAAGGCAATATCAGGCCTTATATGTACTACATATTGTAATTTTCTAACCATTGATCTGTATAAGGTCTGATCTACTTCTTTTGAATCATCATCTTTGGTAAGCTTCAATCTAGTACACATGGGGGTACCAACTAGTTTTTCATCTTCCATACCAAACTTCTTAAGTATTTCCTTGATGTATTTAGACTAAGTAATGTAGATACCGTTCTTGCTCTGCTGAATCTGAAGACCAACAAAGAACTTTATTTGACCAAACATAGACATTTCAAATTCTTTGTTCATTTTCTCTAAAAATTCTTTGCATTGATCATCATTACCTGTAAACATAGTATCATCCACAAATATTTCTACCAAAACAATTTTGTTACCTAGTCCTTCATTGATGTACACACTACTGTTATCATTAGCTCTTTTGAAACCAATCTGAATAAGATAGTTATGTAATCTTTCATACCATGCTCTAGGGGCTTGTTTCAGACCATACAATGTTGTGTGTAACATGCAGACCATATTCCTTTTGTCTGGATCAATAAAACCTTTAGGTTGCTCAATGTAGACTTCTTCATCAAGAATACCATTAAGAAATGCAAATTTTACATCCATCTGATGTACCTTAAATCCTTTATGTGGTGCATATGCAAGTAGAGTTCTTACACCTTCTAATCTTACAACAAGAGAAAAAGTCTCACCATAATCTATGCCCTCTTCTTGAGAATATCCTTTACACAGCAATCTAGCTTTGTTTCTTGAGACTTGACTATCTTCATTCAACTTATTCCTGAATACCCATTTTGTTCCAATTACATTTTTATCTTTAGGCCTAGGTACAAGAGTCCATGTTTTGTTCTTCTCTATTTGTTTTATTTCATCATTCATAGCCTCAATCCAACTTTCATTTTCCAATGCATCTTTGACATTTCTAGGTTCAAAATCAACAAGTAAACATGTACCTTTTAGTTTACTTCTTGTCATAGTACCTTCTAATTTGTTTCCAATAATTTGATCTGGTGTATGATGTTGCCTGACATACTTGGCCAATACAGGTTCCTTGCCTCTTGAATGAGTTACATTGTCATCTTCTTGAATTTCATCTTCAAGTTTTGGTTGCTCAGGCTTAGTAGATATTGGCTCGGTAGCTTCAGACTAAGACTCGGGTCCTTGTGACTCGGTTTGAACTTCTTCTTGTGACTCGGTTATTGTACTGGACTTGGTAGATGCAGTCTCCTTATTGACAGATGTGTCTAGTAATGTATCAGGTTCAATGTAAACAAATCTACTATAATCCTCTGGTTCCTTTTTGCTTTCTTCTTTAGTCTTTTCTGCAAACTCATCAACTTTCACATGTGCACTTTCTATGATTTTGCGAGTAGACAAATTCAAACATCTATATGCCTTACTTTTGCAAGAATATCCCAAGAATATTCCTTCATCACTTTTCACATCAAATTTTCCTTTTCTAGATTCTTTTAAGATGTAACACTTACTACCAAATACTTTCAGGTAACTTACATTGGGTTTATAGCCATACCATAACTCATAAGAAGTTTTGAATGTGTCTTTCTTCAATTGTACTTAGTTTAAGGTATGAACTGTAGTGCTGATAGCTTCCTTCCAGTATTTCATAGCAATGTTCTTTTCAATCATTAGAGTCCTTGCACAATCCATGATAGATCTGTTCCTCCTTTCAGCTATTCCATTCTGCTCAGGAGTTCTTGGGGCTGATACTTGTCTTTTGATTCCTCTTTCAATGCAAAAATTATTGAATTCATGGGAGATGAATTCACCACCTCTGTCTGATCTCAAGCACTTCATTCTTTTCCCTATTTCCTTTTCTACTCTTTCCAAATACCATTTGAATTTCTCAAATGCTTCTAACTTTTCTCTTAGATACATAACAATCATCATTCTAGAGTAGTCATCAGCAAAGAGAATAAAGAATTTTTCTCCAGTATAGCTCTCAATTCCAATAGGTCCACATAAATCAGTATGCACAATTTCCAAAATATCTTCAAACTAATAGTTTTTACTTTTAAAGCTAGTCTTTCCCATTTTACCAATCTGAAAATTCTTGCATAGACCAACATCAGGTTTCTTCAAAGTAGGAATGCCTCTTACTTTCTTGAATTTTCTTATTTTCACCATGTTATCAAAATTTACATGACATAACCTTTTGTGCCATAACCAACTTTCTTCAATTTGAGAAATAAAACATGAGCATTCACCAAGATCAAGATAAAACAAGTTACCTTTGGTTTGTTTGCTTGATCCAATCAATTTTCCCTTGTCATCCAGCAGTCTTTCTTTGCCATGCATGAATTCAACCTTGAATCCAATGTTGATTAGTTGTGCTACACTTAGAAGATTATGCTTTAGTCCTTCAACCCAATATAAATTATCACATATAAGTTTTTTGGTTAATGAGATTCATCCTCTTCCTTTTATGCAACAAGGTTCATTGTTTCCAAACCTTACATTACCACCATCATAGTCTTCAAGGTGTTCAAACTTTGTTCTGTTACCAGTCATATGATGTGAACATCCACTGTCTATGATCCATGTATAATTTTTGCTTATATGAGAGATAAGTGCCATCTTATCTTCATCATCATTAGATTCATCTTTTATAGCAATGTAGACAATTTCATCTTCACTATTATCAGAATCCTTAGTCATAAAACATGTTTTCTTACCCTTATCCTTGAATGATTTGAAATTCTTCCTTCCATTGTACTTGTGACCTTTCTTCTCATCCTTGCTTTGCTTGTTTGGGCACCTAGCTGCAATATGACCAATTTCTTCACATGAAAAACAAATTAAGGGAGTTTTACCTTTGTATTTACCTCTGCCTCTAGTATATTTCTTTGCAAGTAATGCTTCAATAACTTCAAGATCACTATCAAAACTTTCCTCTCATTCTTCTTTCCTCTCTAACTAGGTGTCCTTTATTTTCTTTCCCTTCTTAAGTGAAAGTTTGGCCTCAAATACTGATTCAATATTTTTGGAAGTTGGAACATAGTTGTCATAGTTATCCAATTCAAAGGCTGTCAATCTTCCCACTAATGCATCCAAAGTTATATTGTGATTTTCTTCACATCTTCTTTCTTGAATAGAAGATACTCTTATTGCATAGATAGGAAGTAATGTTCTGAGAACCCTACTTATAACAGTTTCATTATCAATTTTTCCTCCATAGGCTCTGATTGCACTAACACTTGCCTTGATCCTTTCAACATATTTTGCAATGTTTTCATCTTCTCTCATTTTCATCTGATCAAACTGTCCTCTTAGGCTATCTGCTTTGGCTCTCTTCACATTGTCATCACTGCCATAAATTTTCTTCAGCTTGTTCCACATTGCATAAGTAGTTGTGTAGTCTTTGATCTCATCAAATTCTTTATAGCTGAGAGCTGATGCAATGTCTATCATCATGGTGTTATGGTTCTTTTTCTTTGCAATGTCTTCAACAGTTAATGTGCTAGTAGGAGCTGTATATTCTCTATCAAGATATTTGTATCCTAAATCACCAATGGAAGCCAGATGAAGTCTCATGAGTTCTTGCCATGCTAAAAAGTTATCTCTATTAAGCCTTGGAATTTCTCTCTTGTAAGACATCCTGATCTTTAGCTTAGGTCCTTGAAACCCTTCCTGCAAGCACCAAAAGCTCTGATACCAATTGTTGGAAATATAGATGGAGTAACTGAGAGGGGGGGTGAATCAGTTAACCACAAAAATATTACCATAGATCCATAAGATGTCTTATTAATTCATTTACTACTGTCACTCGGTAAACATACAGAGAAATGTTGAAACTCAGTTATTGCAGTGAATATTAATTGTAACTGTTCTTAAATATTCATCAGTGATTAACATGCATGTATAAAGAAAATAACATGAACACAAGAGACACCAGATTTAATGTGGAAATCCAATATGGGAAAAACCACCAATGTAACAAGTTACTATTTTTCACTCTTCTGAAGTGAGCCCTGTTAGGAGCCAACCCGATTTAAGGTTACAAAACACACTGTTAGGTGTGACCTTGTTAGAGGATTTATTCACCCTATTAGGAGTGGCCTTGTAAGAGGTCTTTGAAACAATTCAATAGAATTGTCACCTTGTTAGAGGATTTACAAAATGGCTGTTAAACCAACTCTATTAAGAGATTTTGAAATCACTGCTACAATGGTAAGAAAATAACAATGAAATGACCTGAATAATGATGCAACTAATTTGTTGATTACAAATCTCTATTCTGCTTCACTAGATCCTTCCTGATCAAATATATCTCTATTTCTCCTCAAGGATATCTAACCATCCTTCAAAATTTGCTCACACTTTCCTTCAAAATGATTTGCATGTTTTCTCATCCATACACTCTTCCTCTTTTACACTTGTCCACACTTTCACTCTTTTTCACTTGCACACTTTTAATTCACAACTTGACCTTCTATATATACCATTTGAATTATCCATTTAGATTGTCAAGTCAGCACTAATAATCATTATAAACATTACTAATCATTACCACAGTTGGCTAAACAAACAAACTTTATTCCTCAAATTAACAAAATTCTTTACTGGGTCAACCTTGCTTGGTAAACACTAATCCAAAAAGAATTCCTTTGGTGACTGAGTGAACTCGGTTACCACTACAAATTTTGCAACATTCATTGAAGATCGAGAGATCTTGGTAAACATAGAAAACCACCTCGCTAACTGACTGAGCTCGGTAAACACTGAGAATCGCTTAGCTGACCTACTGAGCTCGATAATCACTGGGAACTACTTTGCTGATTGACTGAGCATGATAATTGATATGACATTTGTGTGACATCAAAGACAACACACAATTAATCCAGCAATCTCCTTCAGACAATTTAATCCAACAATTAGGATCTTCCATTTCTTCATACTCAAAGTACTCATCAATCTCATTGATCCAATCAATAAATTCTTCTAGCCTGAGGCTTCCTGCAAATGCAAAAACTTCAATCTTAGGTCTTTTCCCAATCTTGGACATAACTTTTAGAATTTGATTCTCCTTAGGATCTCTAGCTTCTTCTACAGCTTCTTCAAAATGATCTTTTTTCAAATTCATCATCACTATCCTCTTTCAAGGTAGGCTTCTTCTTTCTCAATTCCACTTTTAGGTCTTCCACTTGTTTTTGCAAAGCCCTAAAATCATCAAGATTGAATTCTCTAGTAGCTTCCTCTTCCTCTGAGATCTCATGACTTCTCCCTGGAGGCATCTTTAAATCAAGAACCAAACATGAGAACACAAGATCCACTCAGCTCCAATAGGAACATACTTTTCTCAAATAGGAACTAACTTCACTCTGATACCACTTAATGTAGTCAAGGTTGGTTGATCCAATTAAGGACTGACTAACCTTGCAACCAAACCAATATACAACAAAAATACACAAGAAAAACAATAGATCTGATATAGAATAAAACTCTTTATTCATCAAATCACCGATTACATGCTATGTGCCAGGCTGTAAGGCCTTCTCGATTACGGCTAGATAAAAGGAAAGTAATAGTCTACAAGATCTCGTAGGATCCAAGTCTTTTCCTTAACATTAGTACTCAGCTAGCCTAGGTCTACAACACATAGTACACTGGTAGGCACCTAGGAAAGATCCAAACTTGTACTCAAGCTTCCAAGCAATCTTCTTGTTCCTAAGCTCGTAGGCCACTAACTTCCACCCTCAAATCCCCTCCTTAAACAACTACCCAAGCATCCTATAAATATTTATTCCTAGCCATAAGTTAGCTAATGAAATAATTAACCCTTACAAACAAATATTAAATGCTAAAACATCAGGCGGCTCTCAAATAGCCTAAAAAATAAAATAGACTCTCCAAGATGGCCCCAAATGGTCATCAGATCCACATAGAAGAATGCAAGACACTAGATCTAGGTCCTCACACATCCAATGGTCAATCCATAACATGAGGAGTGTGACCCAAATCAATAGAACTAGTTAGCCAAGCCAATCCATCCAAACAAACCAAGTCGGTAAGCAAGAACACTGAGCAACAGAGGAAATAACTGAGTGCTAGACACCGACCATGCCAAGCATGACCAAGGAATGAAGTTATCTCCAAGTACCATAAGTAACTGACACCTTTAGTTACCAAGTGTTCTTCAGAGACCGAGAACCCTAGTAAACACAGAAACCAAGCAACGAGTCTCCCAAACTGAGCAAGTACTCCACCAAACCAAGATCAAAACTAACAATCTACCTTCAAAAACAAAGATATTTTTGGTTGATACAAGATTTCCAAGAATCCTAGGATGCTCCTACATCAATGTAAGAAGCTTTGGGTGATAACATTTTCTAATGTTCCCAAGTAAATTCAACTAGTTTATGCATAAAAGGACCTATGTTTAATATACTTGAATTGAATTATGTTAACTTAATTCATGCAATAATAAAAACCACCCACTCCACACCATTGAAAACATCTTCATTGTCCCTCAATAAGTCATTGGAATCATCCAAGCAAGTTAAACAACTCAAAAATCCCAAACCAGGTGCTTTCTAGGCCTATTCTCCTAGTAACCCTGTCAAACCAGTTTTCCTAGCATTTCACAAAACTTTCCCAACACACTAGGGAAAATAAGGGAATATCTAAATACCCTTTATAGATATACATAACATATCCCAAATCCATGGACAACTCCTTTGGACCATCTATACAAAAAATTGTTGGTGTACAATCTTTTACCCCTCCAATAGGTGTCCAAATACAAAGCAAGTCTTATTTGCACATTCACCCCAACTTCCTAACCCATATAAGAGGTGGTAGTAGAGGTGAAATAACCTTCCTATGGGGTCATGAGTGTGGCTTATGAGGAAGTCATGAATTCTAAAAATAGTTTGGAATGCCTAGAGGAGAGGCATAGTATGCAAGATGCATTGGTCTGTATGAGGAGAGACTCAAGATTTGAAGACAAAGACAAGTTGAAGATTGTAGTAGTAGTCTCATGGAGTGAGTTCGAGGACTAAATGAAGAAGGATGATCAAAATATGGTTTGATTTTTTCCCATGGGAGGCAATCATATTTTGAAGATGCTTGAGTATATTTTGGAGGAACACTATGCAAGAATGTCATGGATCATTAATGTGGATCTTTATAAACCAAATTTGAAGATAAAGAGTTTTTTTTTTCTGACATGTTTGTGCTTGCAAGATTTCCAAGAGGACTTGGAAAGTTTTCAAGTTGAGGAGCATGGTGTAGGAGCACCAAGGTCAACACCTAAACTAGAAAGGTACACCAGGATCACTGAGGATCCTAGGGTGATGGGAAAAGACCATATAAGGTCACTTTTAATTATAATGTACCGTGATTGGTCATTTTATGTTTTTTTTATCATGTTTGTAATGATGTTGATCATTTGATAGTATGATCACAAAATAATGTTATGTAAGCCATTGAATGGCATAAGAGCTAGTGATGTAACCTTGGGGTCACTTGAGTGATCCAAGGACTTATGTAAAGGTCAAGGAGCTATAAGGGTATATATATTTTTAATATGGCCATTAATTGTATTAAATCATTTAATTGCACTCAAAGTCAGCAATCAATAAACCAAACATTTTTCTCTGCATACTATATTTTGTCTTGTGGGTATAGTCAGCAACCATGTGTCTTAAAACTAGTTTTGTGATATGTTAATGGTTGGATGATGGTGTAAGATCCTTTATTTGGTTATTAGTTACATTTCCATGCATTTATCTCTTTATTTTAATTTTTAAAGAGGTCCAGGAATTGACTGGTATCCTTACTATACCTGGGCTTCTTGTTGTAATAGTGAATTGAGAATGTAGCATTCCTTTATGAATTGACTCTCCCATCCCTTATGATCAATGTGATTGGTAGAATATGTCTAATATGTAACATATCCTTTTAATATAGTTAATTTTGTTTATGCAGGGCTATAAGGAGGTGTGTTTGAGAAGCCATAGAATGGTGGAGATCTCTGAGTGAAGAGTGCCTTGGTTTGGCACCAGTCACATGGAGGATGAATTCCCTAAAGATGGATACATTTTATGATGGAATATGGATTTTAGGATCCATAATGATGTTTTAGATCAATTATATTGTTGTGGAGGTCGTGTTAAAGGTCTTGGTGAAAAATCCCTAGATAAGTGACCCTAGAAGAAAGGGTTTGGTGGCTAGTGGAATAGGTAAGTGAGGAAGCCTTAGAAAATTGATAATTTGATGTGTTGAAACCTTATTGAAGACTATTTCTTTCTTTGGAGTCAAGAGGGTGAGTAGATCTATGAGTTTCTTTATTAATGGAGTGATTTAGGCTTAGTTGGATAGTACTAGTTTATTGGATCTGGTACATGGTCCAAAGGAGTGTACCTTTGGATTTGGGAATTTTTTAGAGGAAATAAAAGGTTATTTGAAACACTGATTATTTTCTTGAGTTTTTTGGGAAGTTGGAGAGAAAAGGGGAATTTAGTGACTAGTGAGGGATACAAGCCTAGAAGGCTAATGGAGTGGATTGGGTTGAATAAATATTGACTAGAATCAGAGGGCTGGTGGAACATGACACATTAAACATGTTAAGGTGTTCTAAGGTGGTACAAAAAAGGTGGAAGACTAGTTTGAATATTTGATAACTTGGAGGATCTAGGTGCATTGGGAGATTCCTAGCTAGTGAATCCTTATGAGGATGTTTGATGTGAGAAGTTGTCTCACTTGCTGACTGATTGAGCACTTATTTCAATTAGGGTATGGGCTTAGGAATAATTACAAACCACGTCTACATTATAGAGACTAATGCATCTTTCATGTTGATGGTTTAACCAATAAAGGTTTAAGATATGATTATGTCATATTTCATAAATTTGACCAAAAAATGATGTTTTTCTTATCATGCAATGATATTAAACATGAGTTATCTGAATATAAAAATGAAGAGCTTAGCATTAAATTTTATCATCTGATTTGGATGATGAATTTTAGTCTTCTATTAATTTTACCATTCGAGTGAGATCCACAAATACCATCATATATCATTAGCACACTAACTATAGAAAAATTATAGGACCACATAACATGATTCACAAATAAAACCTATCAATTACCACTTTACACTCTAAACTTAATTACTTCACATACTCAAAATATTTAAGTAACATAATACATTAATTGTTAAAATAGTAAATGGTTTAATTAATAATCACACTACTTATAATTCTGATTCTGACAAATTCTGATGTCATCTTTCATAAATTTGACCAAAAAATGATTTTGACTTATTGTGATTTAGTCTTGGATTGGGTAGAGGCTTTGAAAACATTCTTTGAATGTGAGGACATCCCTAAAAAGCAAAGGGTAAAGATAGCAAGATCCAAGTTGAAGGGAACAACCCTAACTTGGTGGAACTTCATCCAAACTCAAAGGGTGAAGAATGGAAAGAGCATGATCAATTCATGGAATAAGATCATAGAATTGATCAAAGAGACATATGTACCTAAATATTATGGGGTAAAAATCCATAGGAGGAAGAAAATCTTGAAACAAAAAGACATGGATGTAGGCCCGTACATCCAGGAGTTCCTAAAATTATGTATGAAGACAAATGTGGCAGAAGATGAAGAAGAAAAACTAGCAAGATACATGAATGGTTTGAAGGTGTCCATTCAAGAGGAACTTAGCCTACACTTCCGTACGATAGTCAATAAGTTCTATCAAATGGCACTCAAGGTAGAGGAGAAATGGAAAAGGAAATAGGATTTTGGCAAAGTGAAGAGTAATGACAATGGGAAGAGCTTTAGAGGAAAAGGAAACTCTTGGAACAAGGGAGATAATAGTGGCAGTAGCAATAGGACCCCTAATCAAGGAGACAAAGAAAATAGTGACTCAAACTTTAGAGGAAACTATAGAGGAAGGAGGCCCTTCAATAGAGGAAGAACAAACTCTGGAAGAGGTAATGGACCATTGAAATGTTTCTATTGCAATCAGATGGGACATCACGCAGGAAGGTGCCCTGAGAAGAGGGATAAAAATCAAGGTGAGAGGAGAGCACAACTTATCCAAGAAGATAAAAAAGAAGATAGCGCTGATGCTAGAGACTTGGAACTAGAGGAAGGAGTATGTTTGATGATGAGGTAGGTCTTCCTTCAAGTGCCACAAAACCAAGAACCTCCATAAAGGAAGAACCTCTTCAGGAAAAAGATCAAATGTCATGGAAAGGTATGTAATCTACTTATAGATTTTGGTTCAACTAAAAATCTTGTATCTTGTGAAATGGTTCAAAAGTTAAACCTCCCTAAGAAGCCACACCCTTGCCCCTATCATGTCTCTTGGCTAACAAAAGGACAACAAACTCTAGTAATAGAACAAGCATGGATAGAGTTCTCAATTGAAAACTTTAAGGACAAATTTCTTTGTGATGTGGTTGAAATGGATTCTTCACACATCCTTCTAGGAAGGCCTTGGAAATTTGATGTAGATGCCATACACCATTGTAGAAAGAACACCTACTCCATCACCAAGGATGGGAAAATGTTTACCGTGAAGCCACTGCCTAATAGCAAGTCTCAAAAAGAACCTACTGTCATCATCATGGGAGAGAAAGAAATGTTAAAAACATTGAAGGAACTTAATACTGAAGCCTTTGTCCTAATCTCCAAACCCAAAGACAACATGAAGTCTGATAAAAAAGATCCTATACCAAAAGAAGCTATGAAACTGCTAGAAAAGTACAAAGATGTCACTGCTAGTGACCTACCCACAAGCATCCCTCCTTTAAGAGATATCAGTCACCAAATTGACTTGATACCTGGTTCCTCCCTACCTAATAAGGCCCCATATAAAATGACACCATTTCAACATGCAGAGATTGCAAAGCAAGTTGGAGAATTATTGGAAAGAGGACTCATTCAAAAGAGTCTCAGTCCATGTACAGTACCATTAGTTCTAGCCCCTAAAAAGGATGGAAAATGGAGGTTATGTACTGATAGCAGGGCCATCAATAAGATCACCATAAGGTATAGATTCCCCATGCCAAGGATTGAGGATCTATTGGATCAACTAGGAGGTTCTTGCTACTTCACCAAGATCAACTTAAAGTCTAGTTATCATCAAATCAAAATAAAACTAGGAGATGAATGGAAAAGAGAATTCAAGACTATTGAAGGTTTGTTTGAATGGTTAGTAATGCCCTTTGGCTTAAGCAATGCCCCTAGCACTTTTATGAGGCTTATGAATGAGATATTCATTGATTTTATTGGAAAATTTTTTGTTGTTTACCTTGATGACATACTAATATTCAATCATAGAAAGGAAGACCATCTTGATCATGTGGAATAGGTATTAAGAAGACTTCATCAACACAATTTGGTAATCAACTTGGAGAAGTGCATGTTTATGAGGAAGGAACTTGTGTTCCTAGGATTTTTGATCTCACAAGGTACTCTCAAGATGGATCCTAAGAAGGTAGAAGAAATCATCAACTGGCCTCCTCCAAAGAACCAAGGTGATGTAAGAAGCTTCCATGGACTTGCAGCTTTCTATAGAAAGTTCATCAAAAAATTTAGTCGCGTGTGTGCACTAATCCTTGAAACCATTAAAGGAGGAAAGAAAACTAAGTTTACTTGGACAAAGGAAGCAAATGATGCATTCCAATACTTGAAGAATAGGTTTTCCCAATATCCTATCTTGGTCCTCCTTGATCTCAACAAAGTCTTCACTGTGGAGATAGATGCTAGCAATTTGGCTATAGGTGCAGTCCTAAGTTAGGAGGGTAAGACAATTGCCTTTTTCTCAAAGACACTAAATGAGGCCAAAAGGAAATACTCTAAATATGACCTATAACTTTATGCCATGGTCCAAGCCCTCAAGAAATGGAGGCACTATTTGATCCCAAAGGAATTTGTGGTATATACTGATAACCATGCATTAAGCTTTGTTAATTCACAATAAAAACTCTCTGTCAGACATTTGAAATGGGTAGAATAGTTGTAGGCCTACACCTTCAACATTAAGCATAAGAAGGGTGTAACAAATAAAGTTGTTGATGCCCTTAGCAGAAGAGTGGGTCTGATTAAAGAAATACAACTACAAAGTGTGGGAGTTGAGTCTCTCAAGTACCTATACCCTGATGATCCTGAATTTGCAGAGATATATCAAATTTGCACAAAGATGGTTGGAAGATACCATATTAACTTTTCTAAATATCTGATTTAGAATGGACTACTATTCAAAGGAGCTCAATTATGTATACCAAAATGCTCAATGAGGACAAACATAATTAGGGAAAAGCACTGTGGTGGCCTAGGAGGTCACTTTGGCATTGATAAGACAACACACATGGTGAGGAGAAGTTATTTTTGGCCTAAAATGAACAATGATGTTAAGAAGTTCATAGAAACTTGTACAATATGTCAGCAAGCTAAAGGTGTGTCAACCAATCAAGGACTATATCAACCCTTACCGATCCCTTCTAGACCATGGGAGTCCATCTCAATGGATTTTGTAATGGGGTTGCCTAAAACAAAGCAAGGCTTTGACAATGTTTTTGTAATAGTGGATAGGTTTAGCAATCCATTTTGTACCATGTAAAAGCACAAATGATGCTTCCCACATTGCACATCTTTTCTTCAAAAAGGTATTTAGGATCCATGGTCTACCTTAGTCAATTTAATTTGATAGGGATGTAAAGTTCCAAGGCCATTTTTGGAGGACACTCTTCAAGAAATTGGGGACAAATCTCACCTATAGCTCTGCCTATCACCCACAAATAGATGGGAAGACTGAGGTAGTAAATAGATCCTTAGGCAATCTCCTAAGATTCCTAACCAAACAATATGATTAGAGTTGGGATACACTCCTACCCTAGGTAGAGTTTGCATTTAATGATTCCATGAACAGGTCAACTAGAAAAACTCCATTCCAAGCAGTATATGGTCTTCATCCCAAAGGACCATTAGACCTGATAGAACTACCATCTGACTTCAAAGTTAGTGCTCAAGGCCAAGAACTAGAAGAACTCATCACAAAGGTGCAGCATGTGGTCAAAGAATCATTGCAAAGATCCAGTTTGAAGTACAAGGAACATGCTAATAAGAGAAGAAGGGAGATCCACTTCAAAATAGGAGACAAGGTTTGGGCATTTCTGAGGAAAGAGAGACTACCTAAGGGTAGATACTCTAAACTTCATATGAAGAAAGTAGGACCCTATAGTATACTCAATAAAATGGGTGAGAACGCTTGTGAAATTTCTCTTCCCCCAACCTTGCAAATCTCTCCAATATTCAATGTTGTAGACCTCACCCCCTACAAAGCAACAACAGGTTCAATGAATGAACAAGGTGAGGAAACAAACATCAATGATGAAGACTATGTCACAAGTCTTCCTCAAAGAAAACCAGTAGAGTTGGAAGAAATATTGGACACCAAGTTGCTGAAGGAGACTAGAACAAAGAAGTATATGTAGTATTTAGTCAAATGGAAAGGGCTCCCCAGCATAGATGCAACTTGGCTGACCGAAGACCAAATCAAACAACATGGGACTTCGGTGGAACAGTTAACCTCAAGTAGGAACTTGAGTTTTAAAACTCAAGGGGAGTATGGTGCAGAAGCACCCACAATAAACTTAACAAATAATGTTCATCAAAGTCCTACGGACATCTAGTTAGGATAGATCTTCCATCTAGGCATATAGACCAAGTTGTAAGACCTAGTTCCAAGATTGGCATAACTATAAGCCCTTGGTCAACTATGGTCAAAGATGGTCAAAAGGCCTAGAAAATTAAGATTTTTGGTATTTTCATGTTTTTAATTCTTTAGATCCTTGTTGGATCAATAGATTAGGTCTAGACCAAGTTTGGTCTCCTAGTATGCAAAAATTGCAAAAATGTTGTAAAAGTTGCTTAACAACTTTGACAACTTTTTGCAAAAAGTTGTAACCAAAGCCCCCAATAGTCAAATGGTTTGAAATTCAGTTGTAACTGATGGGGGACACCTTCATAATCCCTTTTAGGTGGGTGGAAGGTAACAATATGTAATTTTGGCAATTCAAATCAATAAAAATATCAACATTTCTCTGTAAATACCGAGGAGAATTGAAGTGTACGGATGGGTACAGCTAGGAGGGCATGAAATTGTGAAACCAAAAGTTTTATCCCTAAATCTGATTTCATTTTCAATTTGTCTCATGTTCTAATCTTTCCTAGTTTGTGAGATATCTAGTTTTTAGTGAGACTGCCTGGATTGAAGGTTTAAAACCAGGGTTTCCAATAGGGCTTGGTTGTTTGGATTGATTACACCATGGGAAATTGATGCCTCTTGGTGAAATTCAACCTTTTCCAATGTATTTTTATATTCTACAGGTTAGAAGTGTGGATTTGCAGGGGAGTGGATTTGCCATTTTGCCCTAGGTGTACATCTCTATGTGTGCACCAGTTTGTGACTTAGAACAGTCACCATAAATTTCAGTTGGGGACTCATCAAGGCTCCAAAATCTAGATTATAAGTTCTTTTACATGTCCTCATATGCTCCTACAATTGGTTCAGGAATTGGCTTGGGAGAAAGAGCACCCATAGTGCAATTGGAGTCCTAATTAGGCCTAATAACCCAGTCTAGTTTAGGTGTTTCAATATCATTCATTGGAATTCACATCTTGGTGCTTGGATATGTTTTGTAAAGCCCAAAAGGGTGTTATAATCTCCAACCTAATTCATCTCTCATATGGAATTATTTTGACTTGTGATCAAAATTCCTTCTAGGAAAGGCTACAAGCCTAGTCTTTGGTTTGTGAAGCAACTAGTGTGTATGGGTTGCTTGTAAGTGAAAGAACCATTGGAAATAAAAAGATATGACCCAAATAGGCTAGAATAGTGATTTTTGGATACCCTTGGTCTTGTGAGTCATTTCATAGGGTTTGGTTACTTATTGGGTTAAGGAAACTCCTTAGTAACCCTTGGTCATTGGTGTCTAGAACATTGTGGAACCTAGTGATTAGGTTGTCCTTGGATCTTGGGGTTGTGATAACCTCATTTATTGTTCATTCTACACTTGGGATAAGTGTAGGGCACTTGACCATTCATAGTTTGGTGTACTTGGTACCCAACTCTTGCCAATTCATCACTGTTTAAGGCTTCTGACTACCCACTTTGCATCACAAACTAGTGTGTGTGTGTGTATTACTATCTTAGTCACCAAGAAAGTAAGGAAAAATAGCCTAGAATCATAGCCATTAAATAATTAAAAATAATGGCCAAAATATCACAACTTACAACCTAGATTGGGTACTAGACCCAAACCCCTAAATTCCACACAAATTCCTAAAACTTCTTGTGTGTATTACTATCTTAGTCACCAAGAAAGTATGGAAAAATAGCCAAGAATCATAGCCACTAAATAATTCAAAACAATGGCCAAAATATCACAACTTACAACCAAGATTGGGTACTAGACCCAAACCCCTAAATTCCACACAAATTCCTAAAACTTCTTGTAGATTATAAGAAATGATAGAAGAGAAAAACCAATGAAGGAGGCATTAAGAAAGAAAAGATATGCACAAATATCATAACCAACATCTTCCACACTTTTATGGAAGGTAATTTAGAAATAAATTCATAGAAAAAAAAGACCATATGCGACATAGACTCATGGATGGGGTGTACCAACTAGGCATAGGACAATTAAATGTTTACAATGTACTGATACCAAGTTGTGGAGATTATTTCCCAAAGCAAAAGAGGGTTTAAAACACGACGCAAATTTGTAAATAAAATAAAACTAATACGTCCAAAGTGTAGGCCACAAAATAAAATAAATGAAAAAAGATTGTTTTGGAGGAAATAATAGGAATATTGCCAAGAGGGATGTAGCATATCTATACAAATTATATGAGTAAAGAATAGAAAGCAATATAGAGATGAAAAAAATGTAAATTCCACTAAATGGCCATATCATTGGATCAAAACAATTATAAGATTAAATTCCATACCTCTCAAATGCGAGTAGAAAAATCAAAGAAGAAGATGAATTCTATATTCCAAGATAAGCAACAAAGCCCTAGCAAAAATGAAATCCACACCTAGATCGAACAGGCAATCCAATCAAAAAATCCCTAAATACTTTCCCTCAAATTCAATTCAATCAAATCTTTTCCAAACATTCCTTGATAAACAACCATCCTCCATACAATTTCAATTGAATGAAATCTATTCCTCAAAAGTCAATTTTTTTTTGAGAAAATACATTAAAAATCCCTAAAGGCATGCACAGGAAAATGCCCAAGATAATTTAGTAATTAACATTTTCATTTTAATGAAAAGTTAACTCCAACACAAAGAAGGAAACTTCCCAATATAATATTTTATATACTTCATTTATTAAATTTACTTATTAAAATGAAAGAAACATCTAAATAGCATTATTAGTTAAATTAAAAATGACCACTGCTATCTTAAAATATAATTTAACTAATAGCTTAATTTTATTATATTAACATTGATAATATTAATTAATTGATATCTAATACACTGATGCAGGAGCATCTTGGGTCCTTGGAAATCTCATGTCACTAAAAACAAGTTTGAGTTTTCTGTATTGTTTGGTTCCTTCTTTGACTGAGTTGGCTTGGTAGTTTCTCAGTTTCCTTCTTTAACCAATTTGGTCGGTTAATTCCCTGGCACTCGGTTATCCTTGCTTACCAAGTAGTTTCTTTTGGTTTTCTATTGAGGCCAACTTGTGCATTTAATTATGGTCATAGATTTAATGTTGGTATCTATCATTGGGAAGTGTGTGGACTTAGATCTGTTCATTCCTTCCATTAATGGTGGATTTGAAGGCTGACTTGTTTTGGTAGCCTCTTGTATATAACGTAGTTGTTGATTGTAGTGAGGAGATAAGTTAGAAGTATCAATTAGGACATTAGTTTAGAGGTAGAAGATTAATGGTATTAGATTAGGAGTTGAAGATAGCTTTGGAATCCTCTCATGTTGGAGGAATGTTGTAATTGAATTGTTATATTTGGCCCTAACTGCGAAGGCCTTACAACCTAGTATGTATGAATAAATTTGATGAATAAAAGGATATGTTTTGCATTCTCTCTCTCTCTCTCACGTGTTTTGTAATTTATTTTGTGTGTCACCTCTGTAAGATGGATTTAGATTAGGGTTTTCCTTTGGACCCTCTTGTGACCCTACTTTACGTCAGGTGGTATCAGAGTGAAGGTTGAGATCTAGATCTAGATTTGTGAATCTAGGTTTGAGGGTTCCTTCTTGTCAAACCCTAGTTTGTATTTTTTGTGGGGTGGCAGATTGTGATATGGCCTACAATTTTAGAGGGTTTCAAAATGGTTCATGGGAGGTGAGATGTGGATCCCATATTGGTAGACATGTTGAGACAAATTTTTGCTAGGTTAGAAGCTATTGAGATAGCCAACGTAGAGGAAGACATCTTGAAGATGTTAGTAATGAATACATTGAAGAAGAATAAGGTGATGTAGAACCTACACTTGTGATAGATCATGGTGCAGAAATATTGTTGAAGGATTTGAAAAATCTAAAGTCTATACCATATTTCAATCCTGCTAAGTATAGTAGAAAAATTGATTTGGATGAATTGGTGGACTAGATAATTGAGATGCAGCAGTATTTAGAGTATGAAAATGTTCCTGAGGAAAAGAAGGTAAATATTGCAAGCACAAAGTTGAAGAGTCATGCATCCTTATGTTGGGAACATCTGCAATTAGATAGAAAAAGGAAAGGAAAAGACAAAATCAAGGTATGGAATAAGATGGTAAATAAGTTGAAAGGAAATTTTTTACCATGTGATTATCAGATTAAGATACTTAGGCGACTGAAAAGTTTGAGGTAGAAAGATAGCTTGGTAAAAGATTATACTGAGGAATTCTATATATTAGATATCAGATCTAGACATGATAAAGATGAACTGGAAAGAATATCTAGGTACCTAAATGGGTTAAGAGTTTCCATCCAAGAAGAAATTAGTTTGGTTAAATTGGAGAACATTGAAGAAGCTTATGAGTTTTCCTTGAAAGATGAGGAGAAATTAAATAAGAGACGTGAGAAAAGACAAAGAGGAAGAGGTAGATTTTATGGTGAAAACAATAGATTTGATCTGGAAAAGATAAATCTGGACAAAGGAAAGACCAAGTGGAAAGGGGAAAGTTAGGCTAGAGGAAGAGGCAATAACTACCAAGGTGGTTATAACTAAGGTGTATTTCATGGAACTTATTACAATTATGGAGAAGAAGGACATAGATCATTTGAGTGTACATATGCAAGTAAGAAGGTCAGTAGTAGTAGAAATACTTTGGTGCAAGAAGACTCACTAAATGAACCAAAGAAGGAAAAGAACTTGCCAGGAGAGCACTTTGGAGTGAAAGTAATAAGGAATACCTGGTAAGGAAAAGTTTGTTCAAGACTAGATGTAGAGCTTCTGATGAAGTATGGAAGGTAATCATTAATAGTGGAATCTTGGAGAACTTGGCATCTGAGGAAATGGTTACAAAGTTGCAGTTGGTAAGGTTGGAACACCCAGAGCCCTATCACATTTCATGGATAAGGGATGAGCATACACTCTTGGTAAGTGTACAATTTTACGTGAATTTGAAAATTGGAAAGTACTATGATAAGGTGTTGTGTGATATCATGCCTATGGATTTTTGTCATATTTTTTTGGGTAGACCTTGGCAATATGGTAGACATGCTATATATGATGGAAGATTGCATAAATATACTATCTGGGCTGATGGGAGAAGAAAATTTTTGATACCTTTGATTGAAGAACCTATTAGTAGTGTGTGTACATCTATGAAAGTTTTCTTGATGGAAGGAAGAAAGTTTGTAAAGGATTTGAAGAAGAATGATGTATGTTTTGTTGTGATTCCTAACAAACTGAGTAAGAAAATAGTGGATAGAATCCTTGAAGAGATTGATAAGATACTCACTAAGTATAAGGAGATTATTTCTGAGAATGTACCGGATGGTTTTCCACTGAAGAGAAGTATTGATCATTGCATGGATCTTATTCTTGGAGCTAGTTTATCGAATAAGGCACCACATCGGTTGACACCTACTGAGAATTAGGAATTGAACCGATAGATTCAAGAATTATTGTAGAAAGGTTTGATGCAAGAAATTTTGATTCCTTGTGCAATACAAGTTGTATTGGCACCTAAGGAGAATGGAGAATGGTGAATGTGTTTGGATTGTAGAGAAATCAATAGGATAACAAGGAAATATAGGTTTCCTATACCGAGAATGAATGACATAATAGATAGTTTGACCAGAGAAAATTATTTTACCAAAATTGATTTGAAAAATAGATATGATCATATCAAAATTAGAGAAGGTGATGAGTGGAAAACTAGTTTTAAGACAAGAGAAGGTTTATATGGTTGGTTTGTTATGCCTTTTGGTTTAACTAATGCACTGAGTACTTTTATGAGATTGATGAATGAAGTTTTAAAGAAATTCTTAGGTAAATTTGTGATTGTATACCTAGATGACAATATGATATTCAATAAGACCAAAGAAGAGCCTTTGTTGCATGTTAAACAAGTATTGCAGAGATTGAAAGAAGAAAAGTTGTTGATTGACCTATAAAAGTCTTCCTTTATGAAAGAGGAAATTGTGTATTTGGGATTTTTTATTTCAGCTGATGGTTTGAAAATGGATCCTTAAAATATTGAATATATTTTGAAATAGTCTACACCTGAGAATGCTAGTGACGTAAGATCATTTCATGGTTTAGCAAGTTTTTAGTGAAAGTTCATTAGGAATTTTAATTCAATTTGTAATTCTATGACTGAGACTATAAGCGGGGATAAAAGAGAATTTAAGTGGACACATGAAGATGATAAAAGTTTTGAGACTCTATAGAAAAACGTTGTTGAATTGCCTACGTTAGCATTGTCTGATTTCTATAAGGTATTCCAAGTTGAATGTGATGCAAGTGGTAGTGAAATAGGAGTTGTGTTGTGTCAAGAAGGTAAACCTATTGCTTTCTTTAGTGAAAAGTTGAATGAATCAAAAAGGAAATATTCTATGTATGATCAAGAATTCTATTCTATTGTTCAAGCCCTAAATAAATGGAGACATTATTTGATACCGAGTGATTTTTTGTTGTATATTGATCATAAGGCTTTAGAGTATTTGGGTAGTTAGAGTAAGTTGAATTAGAGACATATGAAATGGGTTGAATATTTGCAGAGTTATACATTTTTGATAAAACATAATAGTGGAGTCACTTACCAATTTATTAATGCATTGAGGAGAAAAGAAGATCTTTGATGACCGAGATGAGAATTGAAGTTCTTGGTTTTGATGAAATGAAAGTATTGTATGGAATTGATCCTGATTTTTCTAAGTCATGGAAAAAGTGCATAGCACCAATTCAAGATCAACTGAGTACTAAATGGGAAGACTATTTAATTCAAGAAGGTATGTTGTTTAAAGGTATTCCGTTGTGTATACCAAGAGGATCAATGGGAACTAATTTGATAAAGGATAAAGGAGAAACATAGTAGTGGTTTGGCTGGACATTTTGGCATTGATAAAACATTGAATTTTCTTAAGGAGAAATAATTTTGGCTGCAGTTGTATAAGGATGTTTAGAAATTTGTGAAAATTTTTAGAATTTATAAAGTTGCAAAGGGAGTAAGTCATAATACCGGATTATATATACCAATTTTAGATCCTGAGAAACCTTGGATTGATATCAGTATGGATTTTGTTCTTGGCTTACCGAAGATAGTAAGAGGTAATGATTCTATATTTTTTTGTTGTGGATAGATTTTCTAAGATGGTAGATTTTATACCTTATAGAAAGACATCAAATGTAGTGCATATAGAAAATCCTTTTTTAAGGAAATTGTTAGATTACATGGATTACCGAGGAGTATCATCTCTGACCGAGATAGTAAATTTATTGGATACTTTTGGAATATTTTTTTGAGAAAGTTGGGCACCAAGTTGAGGTTGTTAGAAAGTAAAGACCACCAAGATAACTGAGAGGGGGGGGTGAATCAGTTATCTGATAATTAAACCATTTATCAACATTAACTTTAGTATCAACTTCAATAGCTTTAAACCATATAATTAATGCAGTAACCAACCATAGAAAGATAATCATACACAATGACACAATAACACAAGATATGTTAACTAGGGAACCTCTTGATCAAAGAGTAAACCCCGGTGGGAATGATGCCCACAAAATGATGCACTAATATGAAAGTTACTTGTTAGAGGATGGACCCTATTAGGAGTCTTATGAAATACATTTAGTACATATGAATCTCTATTAGGATATTTTGAATCCCTATTAAAAGATTCTAACCCTGTTAGGAGTTATGGAAGACAGAAGGATCCACTGCCCAAATAGCTTCAAGGCAAGATCTCTGAACTCACTATCCAATAGATCTTAGGATTATTCAATAGAATAATATGAAATATGTTACCTCCTTCACACTATGCCAAAACTGTACTCTTTGCTACAGAAGATCACAAATCCAGATCTATGTACTTCGCAAGTCTTCCTTCATCACTGAATTAGCTCTTTTCCTCACTTCATGCATACATTCACATCACAAATTTGAAAAATTAATATCACAACTATTAAAATCCTCACATAACAAGGAAAACATTCCTTCCTTTATACCACACTCAAATAATTACAAATGAGCCAGCATGTAAATACAAAATAATAATTTCAACATGCTACATCAAAATTACATAAAACTGTCAGATTCCAGATATAATAACTTTCCAATCATGTGACCTCAAAGTTTTCAATGTAAAGCACATCACCAAAAATGAGTCTCAAACTTCCCTTTAACTACACATAATCATATTTCATCCCGGTTAGGAGATATCCTCCGATTACCAAAAACTGCTAAACAAGAATACTGGCAGAATACTACTTCCACCAAAATGCTTATAACTTTCATGAATAAATGAATTTATTTTTGCAATCTTAACCATAGGATAACAACAAAAAAAAGAACATAACATCAACTACACATAACTCAATCTACAATATAACATGTGCGCAAAATGAAACTGTGCCTGCTTTTTGCTAAACTCCAAAATATCACTGTGTTGGCATCAATGACAATCATAGTCATGAATGCAACAACCACTACTATAGAATGACTCCCAAAGGCTTCAACATTCATTCCTAACAATCTCCCCCATTGGAATTGATGGTAACATAGATGAAAAACATCTAATGTTCCAAAAATCCAATCACTGAGGCTCAACTGCACTACTGCTCATCATCAATCAAATCTTGCTTCGTTATCCTATTCAATCTCTCCAACAAATGTAGTTCCTCAATGTTTTTCATGATTCTCTCCCCCATTGACATCAATGAAAAAAATTCTATCACTATGTCAAACAATAGCTCAATGTCAAAATACACTATTCAAAAAATACATTCACAAGAGTCCTCAATGACTCAGCTCAGATACACATACTCCCCCATAGAGGAAGTACCAACATCCAATCCAAAAAATAGATAGAGCCATAAACCACTAGACGGATGCAACCAACTGCATCATTACTCAAAATTAGGTTGGGGCATAACCCCAATCATACCTCTTAGATACTCAAATGTATCCTTAGGCAAAGGCTTAGTAAATATATATGCTATCTACTCCTTTGTGCTTATGTACTCCAGTCTGACTTCTTTATCTGCAACTTTCTCTCTTACAACATGATACTTGATCTCTATATGCTTTGTTTTAGAATGTAAAATCAAATTCTTAGACATACTAACTGTACTTGTATTGTCACAATATATGACAATAGGCTCATCAAACTTGATTCCAATGTCCATAAACATCTGCTTCATCCAAATTATCTGATTACAATTGTTTACTGTTGCTACATATTTTGCTTCAACTATACTTTGTGAGATACAATTCTACTTTTTGCTCAACCAAGAAACTAATCTTCCTCCAAGAAAAAAGTCTCCACCATTGGTGCTTTTCTTATCATCAATATTGCCTCCCCAATCAGCATCATTATATGCACATAGGGTAAAATCATCTTAATTTTCATACCACAGTCCATAGTCCATTGTGTAATACCTCTCGTATGGTGATACTTAGACTTTGTTGTTTTGGACATTTTTATTATGATGGTTAGAACTATACATTTACATTTATGTTCTATGGATGATGGTATGATGGATGTGCTCATTTATGGTTATTATTTATATGTTTATGAGATTAGAAAACCATCTATTTTTATATCTTTTATGGATCTAACCCAAGGATTTGATTGAATCATGCATTTAAATGAAAAGGGAACCTTGGGAGGAATCTAAATTTAAGTTTGGTTCACATAATTCTTTTAAAAGTTTAAAAAATTTCATAAATTATTACTTAGGTTTTCTTTAACAAAGAGAATATTTGTTCTCTTCCCCGGTTCCCTTATGGGGCATGACATCTTTGGTATCAAAGCCCTAAGTTGCTACACTAGGGCCCAAGGAATTTGGTCCATGCTCCTTAAACTTGTTATTTATCTTAGGAAAACTTAAAACTAAAATCAAACTAGGACCCTTAAACTTATCCTTCTCCTTACTTGTTCAGGATGCCTCCTATAACCCGTGGTAGAAGGGGAGGTATCCAAAACACCCCTCCTAGATCTCACCTTGAAATTTCTAAGAAGAAGAACAATATGAGGGAAGAGGGGATCAATCCAATAACCAATCTGGAGGTTCTCAGGGGGCTCAATTACAAGAGCTCCTACAATAGATATTACAGAGGTTAGAGGTAGGGCAAGATAGAGGCCACCATGGGGAGTCTAACACTCACCATGAGGAAAGAGAAAGGAGTCCTAGGAGGAGAGATCAAGAAATAGAAGAAGATGCTTTGCGTGCTTCTCACATGCAAGACCTCCTTAGGACTAAGACTAACCCATTTAAGGGAACTTAAGGAGGATCTACCACACAGACTTGGTTGCTAGAACTAGAAAGGATTTTCTCCATGCATCCTTATAGCAGCAATACTAAGGCTTGGTTTGTAGTCATTCACCTTAGAGACTGTGCATCCACTTGGTGGGAAATAGAGAGAGAGAAACTTCACATAGATATTACCACTCTTTCATGGGAACTATTCCTAGAACTCTTTAGAACCAAATTTCTATCTGACCACTGGAGATGGGAAAGAGCTGAAGAGTTTCACAACCTAAGGCAACTAACTATGTCAGTTGATGACTATGAGAGGAAGTTCTTGGAACTCAAGCCATACTCAGGATATAAGGATGATGAACCCATGTTGACTCAACACTTCCTTAGAGGACTCAATGGTCGCTTGGCCGGTAGTGTATATTTGAATGTTTGAACTTTAGATAGTTAATGATGCAGTCATCAAGGCTCACCTTGAGGAACAAAATATAGCCTTGGGGTTAGGAGGTCAGACAGGTGGCCAAGGGGGTAATGCCTTCCAAGCTGGGTTAGGTTTCAAAGGAAATCAATCTCAAGGTGCACCTAGACCTAAAAACTATCCTCCTAAAGGAAGTCAGAACCACCAGAAGAGGAAGTTTTTCAATAGCAGCAACAATAGCAATTACAATGGAAACAATAATAAAAATGGGGGTTCTCAATCTAGAAATCCTTGCAACTAGTAGTGTGCAAAGCGATACCCAAACCATCAGCCAGCTCAGAGTATGCCTTAGAATTCTAGTCAGGGTAGCTATCAGCAGTCTAGTGCACCTTCTGCCGAAAGGAATTTTGTCAAGAACACCAGATGGTACTCTTGTGGTTAGCATGGGCACATTGCAATTAATTTCCCTCAGAAATCTACTCCAGCAACTAGCTATAGGTAGGCCTCTTCAGAACCAATAGTAGGTAATGCAGGTAGAACTCACTGAGTATTTGCCACCTTAGACCATGGACAAGAAAATCATCATGGAATAGTCATCGAAACCCTAGGTTTGTTAGGGGGTATCTCTACCACCATACTATTTGATTTAGGAGCAACAGAATCTTTCATTTCACCTTCTTTAGTAGAGAAATGTGGGCTAAAGGCAGTAAGGTAGGAAGATAGGTGGCAGGTTGAGCTAGCCTCCAGGACAAGAATAACCTCTAAATCTTGTGTCCATAGTTTCAAGTTAGAACTTGGACCTTTTTCCACCTTAGTAGATCTCTGAGTAATTCCTCTAGGTTCGTATGGAGTAGTTTTGGGTATGGATTGGTTGGATGCTCACAAAGCCACTTTAGATTGTAGAAACAAAAGCATTCAGTGTTCAGATGACTTAGGAGAGCCTAAAAAGATTTTTGGGGTGCAATGACCCATCTCTCTCCACATGATTTCCATGATGTAGCTCAAGAGGTGCATGTGCAAAGGATGCCAATTATTTGCAGTCTCATTAGAGGACTTGGACCAAGGAGAAAGTAGGGAGGTATCACTAGATCATTCCCTATTACAGGAGTACTTGGATGTTTTTCCCAAAGAAATTCTAGGAATGCCACCCAAAAGGGACAAAGACTTCTAAATTGAGTTGGTTCCAGGAGTAGAACCAATCTCCAAAGCTCCATACCATATGACCACACAAGAACTTGAGGAACTCAAGCTTTAGCTGGAAGGGCTCTTGGAAAAAGGATTTATCAGGCCTAGTGTATCACCATGGGGTGCACTAGTAATATTTGTGAAGAAGAAATATGGCTCTCTTCAATTGTGCATTGACTATCATCAACTCAAAAAAGTCACAATCAAGAGCCAGTACCCTTTACCCCACATCGACAATCTATTTGATCAAATGAAAGGAGCAAAAATATTTTCAAAAATTGATCTCAAATCAGGATACCATCAACTCAGAATTTAGGAAGCCGATATTCATCCAATAACTTTTCATACCAGATATGGTCACTATGAGTTCACTGTGATACCATTTGGGTTAACGAACGCTCCTTCTATATTCATGAGCTTAATGAATGGAGTTTTTAGAACCTACTTGGATAAATTTTTGATAGTATTCTTAGATGATATCTTAGTGTTCTCTAACAATCTTGAAGAACATGAGGTTCATCTTCGCCAAGTATTGTAGTGTCTTAGGGAAAATCAACTTTATGCCAATGCAAAAAAGTGTGAATTCTTTCAGATAGAAGTTAAGTATCTTGGACATGTCATATCAGGGAATGGCATCACTACCGATCCAACCAAAATTCAAGCCATAGTGGAGTGGCCAACTCTGACTAATGTCCCTGAAGTTTGTAGCTTTATGGGACTAGCCAGGTATTAAAAAAGGTTTGTCAGAGAGTTCTCTCGGATAGCACATCCCATTACTTCCTTGCAAAGGAAAGGTAAGAATTTTTTTTGGTCAGAGAAATGTGAGGCCGCTTTCCAATGTTTGAAGGAAAGATTAACTAGTGCTCCAATCTTGGTGGTTCCTGAACCATCAAGAAACTTCATAGTTTGTACAGATGCCTCGCTAGAAGGGATTAGGGTAGTTCTTATGCAAGAATGAAAATTTGTGGCTTATGAGTCAAGGAAGCTTAAAGATCATGAGCTCAACAACCCCACCCATGATCTAGAACTTGCAGCAATAGTTCACACCTTATTAAAGTGGAGACACTTTCTGTTGGGTCACAAGTTTGAACTCCGAATAGATCATTGAAGCCTTTAGTACATCTTCTCTCAACCTAACCTAAATGCCAGACAATGCAAGTGGATGGAATTCCCATGTGAATATGATTTTGAGGTTAAGTACATCCAAGGGAAGATAAATGTGGTGGCAGATGCTTTGAGTAGGCGTAGACATGTTTTATCAGTAGCATCCCTTAGCACAGATTTGAAGAAAATAATTAGTGAGATGCTCACTTATGACTCTTGGTTTCATGAGGTTAAGATAGAAATAGAGTTAGGAAGACCCTTGGAAGGTCACTTCTTAGGATATTCCTTAGACACCCTTGGGTTGTTGTGACAACAAAATAGAATCTATGTGCCCATGGCAAGAGATCTTCGTGCGCTTATCCTTTCAAAAAGCCACAAGGCTCCCTATTCGGCACATCTCATGGTGAAGAAAATGTATGCTGACCTATGTCAATTGTACTATTGGTCAGGAATGAAGAGGGATATTGCAGACTACATGGCTAGATGTTTGGAATGTGAGAGAGTGAAAGTAGAGCATCAACATCCCGCTAGTCTTTTGCAACCTCACCTAGTGCTAGAATGGAAATGGGACATTATTTCCATGGATTTTATTGTGGGACTTCTAGTTACTCCCAAGAGACATGATGCTATCATGGTAACAGTTGATAGACTCACCAAGGTAGCTCATTTTTCTCCCATGTAGTCCTCCTACTCGACAGCTTCTATAGGAGTATTCATAAAGAACATTGTGAGACTCTACGGTATTCCTAGGAAAATCATATCTGATCATGATCTAGTATTCACATCAGCTCTTTGGACTTCACTTCAACATACTTTAGGGACTCAGCTCAACTTTAGTTCAGCCTATCATCCCGAGACGGATGGGCAGATAGAGTGAGTCAACTAGGTTCTTGAGGACATGCTCAGGATGTATGTTATGGAAAGACAAACCCAGTGGAAAGAGTATCTATATTTGGTGGAGTTTTCTTACAATAATGGTTATCATAGTTACATAGGGATGTCCCCTTTTTAGGATTTGTATGGCCATCCATGCCACACTCCCTTGATTTGGGATAGATTGGAGGACAGGGTACTTGTAGGCCCTGAGATGCTTAAGTATATGGAGCAGTAGGTCAAGCATATTAGAGAACATATTTTGATGGCTGAGGATAGGTAGAAGAAGTATGTAGATGCCCACAAGACTGATGTAAACTTCTCTCTTGGTGACAGAGTCTTTTTGAGGGTGCGTCCATGAAAGAGTTCAATCCGTTATGGAAAAGGCTCCAAGTTGGTACCCCGATTTGTTGGCCCTTTTGAGGTCTTGGAGAGGATAGGACCAGTAGCTTATCAGCTTGCCTTGCCACCTAGCCTTGCTCATATTCATGATGTATTTCATGTTTCAGTTCTTAGAAAGTATATTCCTGATGTGACTCATGTTTTGGATTGGAATGCATTACAGGTAGCGGACGAGCAGCTGGCTTTAGAGCCGATATGCATTTTGCAGTAGCGGACATTGACCCTTAGGGGTCGAACCATAGAGCAGGCAAGGGTACAATGGGACCCCAATGATGATTCTTCTACCACATGGGAAGATATTGCTAGGCTTAGAGATGCCTATCCATATTTATTTGTAGGCTTCCAGGAGTAAGCCTAACTCTAGGGGGTGAGGATGTAATACCTCTCGTATGGTGATACTTAGACTTTGTTGATGTGGACATTTTTATTATGATGGTTAGAACTATACATTTACATTTATGTTCTGTGGATGATGATATGATGGATGTACTCATTTATGGCTATTATTTATATGTTTATGAGATTAGAAAACCATATATTTTTATATGTTTTATGGATCTAACCCAAGGATTTGAATGAATCATGCATTTAAATGAAAAGGGAACCTTGGGAGGAATCTAAATTTAAGTTTGGTTTGAATAATTCTTTTAAAACTTAAAAAAATTTCATAAATTATTACTTAGGTTTTCTTTAACAAAGAGAATCTTTGTTCTCTTCCCCAATTCCCTTGCGGGGCATGATATATATATATATATATATATATATATATATATATATATATATATATATATATATATATATATATATATATATATATATATATATATATATATATATATATATATATATTACCTTTCAAAATTATATGCGCTCTTATAAAGTTATTTGAGTTCTCTTCTTTTTAAAAATAAAAAAAATAAAAACAAAACTATATAGTTATAAAGTTATGCATAAATAATTATAGATGCTTAAATAAAGTTATGTTTAGAAAAAATGATATATATATAAAAAAATTAAGATAAAATAAAAAAAAATGAAAGGGTTGGGAAGTGGGGGCCACCACCTTCCCCACTCCCCTTACGGCTCCCAACTGTAGCAGTGGCAGGCACTGCTACAGTAGCAGGTACTGCAGTAGCAGTACCCTGCTATAGCCATTAGTTGGGGAAGCGCATAGGGTGCTAGGTCAATGGGGTGCGGGGCCCGCAGGGTCCCCCCCATAAGTCAATTATAAAATGGTTTTTTTAAATTTTTGGTAGTGGTTTTTATTTGTTTTAGATTTTAACAAATATTGAATCTAGTATATTTAGATTTTCTATTAAATTTAGTTAGGGTTTAATAGGATTTTCATAGTCTAGTTGGTTTATAAATAATTGGTGGAAATTATATTTGTTTATTTAAATTTTTAACAAATGTTAAATATGGGTTTTAATAATATTTGCTTTATACAAGTATACAAGTATATAACATTTAAGTATAAGTTTACATACTTTAATTCCTTATACTTTACGTTATACTTGTATAAAGGGATTAGGTACCTTTTGGATTGATTGGGATAGGTTTCAACTTCCTAGGAGTTAAGTTGTAACTTCTAAATTTTAGATTTTAATAAAAACCAGACTTAGTCAAATTTTAGACTTAGGTTGAAATTGATGGAACATTATCTTTAGCATATGGAATTTTTATGTAAACCTTAAACATGTTTAGTGGAGGTTATATCTAGTGCATTTAGATGCCTTAATAGGGTTAGGATGTGTGTAGGAAATAGTGTAGGGTTTAGAGTTGTCAAAAAGGATCAGGACATTCTAAACATCCTTAAACGTTCCTAATTTCCCTAAACATTCATAAGCTATCTTATTATTTTCTATTCTTTGTAGCAGTTCTCAAAGTGCTTATAATGTGTTTTTACTACATATATGATGTTATTGTGATATGTGGGTTAAGGGTAGAAAACCTAACAACACCTAGTGAGTGGCTCTCAGTGCGGGGTCGGGGCCCTAAGTAGCTAGAACTAGGATAACCTACTGAAGAGTTATTTAACAAGTGAAAAATTAATTTAACTTATGGGAATGGGTTCAAACATTAAAAAGATTAAATATTCCTCGACCATGCCATTAGCACTAGTAAAGGCTATGGATGGGAGTGGGAGAAGGTACCTATGCAATGACCCATCTCTCTCCGCATGATTTCTGTGATGTAGCTCAAGAGGTGCATGTGCAAAGGATGCCAATTATTTGCAGTCTCATTAGAGGACTTGGACCAAGGAGAAAGTAGGGAGGTATCACTAGATCATTCCCTATTATAGGAGTACTTGGATGTTTTTCCCAAAGAAATTCTAGAATGCCACCCAAAAGGGACAAAGACTTCTGAATTGAGTTGGTTCCAGGAGTAGAACCAATCTCCAAAGCTCCGTACTGTATGACCACACAAGAACTTGAGGAACTTAAGCTTTAGTTGGAAGGGCTCTTGGAAAAAGGATTTATCAGGCCTAGTGTATCACCATGGGGTGCACTAGTAATATTTGTGAAGAAGAAAGATGGCTCTCTTCGATTGTACATTGACTATCATCAACTCAAAAAAGTCATGATCAAGAGCCGGTACCCTTTACCCCGCATCGATGATCTATTTGCTCAAATGAAAGGAGAAAAAATATTTTCAAAAATTGATCTCAAATCAGGATACCATCAACTCAGAATTCGGGAAGCCGATATTCATCAAATAACTTTTCATACTAGATATGGTCACTATGAGTTCACTGTGGTACCATTTGGGTTAATGAACACTCCTTCTATATTCATGAGCTTAATGAATGGAGTTTTTAGAACCTACTTGGATAAATTTTTGATAGTATTCTTAGATGATATCTTATTGTTCTCTGAAAATCTTGAAGAACATGAGGTTCATCTTTGCCAAGTATTCCAGTGTCTTAGGGAAAATCAACTTTATGCCAATGCAAAAAAGTGTGAATTCTTTTAGATAGAAGTTAAGTATCTTGGACATGTCATATCAGGGAATGGCATCATTGTTGATCCAACCAAAATTCAAGCCATAGTGGAGTGGCCAACTCTGACTAATGTCCCCGAAGTTTGCAGCTTTATGGGACTAGCCAGGTATTATAGAAGGTTTGTCAGAGAGTTCTCTCGGATAGCACATCCCATTACTTCCTTGCAAAGGAAAGGTAAGAAGTTTTTTTGGTCAGAGAAATGTGAGGTCGCTTTCCAATGTTTGAAGGAAAGATTAACTAGTGCTCCAATCTTGGTGGTCCCTGAACCATTAGGAAACTTCATAGTTTGCACAGATGCTTCGCTAGAAGGGATTGGGGTAGTTCTTATGCAAGAAGGAAAATTTGTGGCTTATGAGTCAAGGAAGCTTAAAGATCATGAGCTCAACTACCCCACCCATGATCTAGAACTTGCAGCAATAGTTCACACCTTATTAAAGTGGAGACACTTTCTATTGGGTCACAAGTTTGAACTCCGAATAGATCATCGGAGCCTTCAGTACATCTTCTCTCAACCTAACCTAAATGCCAGACAACGCAGGTGGATGGAATTCCTATGTGAATATGATTTTGAGGTTAAGTACATCCAAGGGAAGATAAATGTGGTGGTAGATGCTTTGAGAAGGCGCAGACATGTTTTATCAGTAGTATCCCTTAGCATAGATTTGGAGAAAAGAATCAGGGAGATGCTCACTTATGACTCTTGGTTCCAAGAGGTTAAGATAAAAATAGAGTCAGGAAGACCCTTGGAAGGTCACTTCTTAGGATATTCCTTAGACACCCTTGGGTTGTTGCGACAACAAAATAGAATCTATGTGCCCATGGCAGGAGATCTTCGTGCGCTTATCCTTTCAGAAAGCCACAATGCTCCCTATTCGGCACATCTCATGGTGAAGAAAATGTATGCTGACCTATGAAAGTTGTACTATTGGTCAGGAATGAAGAGGGATATTGTAGAATACATGGCTAGATGTTTGGAATGTCAAAGAGTGAAAGCAGAGCATCAACATCCCGCTGGTCTTTTGCAACCTCACCTAGTGCCAGAATGGAAATGGGACATTATTTCCATGGATTTTATTGTGGGACTTCCAGTTACTCATAGGAGAGATGATGCTATCATGGTAACAATTGATAGACTCACCAAGGTAGCTCATTTTTCTCCCATGCAGTCCTCCTACTCGGCAGCTTTTGTAGCCAGAGTATTCATGAAGAACATTGTGAGACTCTATGGTATTCCCAGGAAAATCATATATGATCATGATCTAGTATTCACATCAGCTCTTTGGACTTCACTATAGCATACTTTAGGGACCCAGCTCAACTTTAGTTCAGCCTATCATCCCGAGACAGATGGGCAGATAAAGGTGAGTCAACTAGGTTCTTGAGGACATGCTCAGGATGTATGTTATGGAAAGACAAACCCATTGGAAAGAGTATCTATATTTGGTGGAGTTTTCTTACAATAATGGTTATCATAGTTATATAGGGATGTCCCCTTTTTAGGCTTTGTATGGCCATCCATGCCACACTCCCTTGAGTTGGAATAGATTGGAGGAAAGGGTACTTCTAGGCCTTGAGATGCTTCAAGATATGGAGTAGGAGGTCAAGCATATTAGAGAACATATTTTGATGGCTGAGGATAGGTAGAAGAAGTATGCAGATGCCCACAAGATTGATGTACACTTCTCTCTTGGTGAAAGAGTCTTTTTGAGGGTGCATCCATGAAAGAGTCCAATCCATTACGGAAAAGGCTCCAAGTTGGTACCCTGATTTGTTGGCCCTTTTGAGGTCCTGGAGAGGATAGGACCAGTAGCTTATCAGCTTGCCTTTCCACCTAGCCTTGCTCATATTCATGATCTATTTCATGTTTCAGTTCTTAGAAAGTATATTCTTGATGTGACTCATATTTTGGATTGGAATGCATTAGAGGTAGTGGACGGGCAGCTGGCTTTAGAGCCAGTATGCATTTTGCAGTAGCGGACATTGACCCTTAGGGGTCAAACCATAGAGTAGGAAAGGGTCCAATGGGACCCCAATGATGATTCTTCTGCCACATGGGAAGATGTTGCTAGTCTTAGAGATGCCTATCCATATTTATTTGCAGGCTTCAAGGAGTAAGCCTAACTCTAGGGGGGGAGGATGTAATACCTCTCGTATGCTGATACTTAGACTTTGTTGATGTGGACATTTTTATTATGATGGTCAGAACTATACATTTAAATTTATGTTATGTGGATGATGATATGAAGGATGTGCTCATTTATGGCTATTATTTATATGTTTATGAGATTAGAAAACCATCTATTTTTATATGTTTTATGGATCTAACCCAAGGATTTGAATGAATCATGCATTTAAATGAAAAGGGAACCTTGGGAGGAATCTAAATTTAAGTTTGGTTTGAATAATTCGTTTAAAAGTTCAAAAATTTTCATAAATTATTACTTAGGTTTTCTTTAACAAAGAGAATCTTTTTTCTCTTCCCCAGTTCCCTTGCGGGGCATGATATATATATATATATATATATATATATATATATATATATATATATATATATATATATATATATATATATATATATATATATATATATATATATATATATATATATATATATTATCTGTCAAAATTATATGCGCTTCAATAAAGTTATTTGAGTTCTCTTCTTTTTAAAAATAAAAAAAAACAAAAAAAAACTATATAGTTATAAAGTTATGCATAAATAATTATAGATGCTTAAATAAAGTTATGTTTACAAAAAATGATATATATATAAAAAAATAAAGATAAAACAAAAAAAAAATGAAAGGGTTGGGAAGTGGGGGCCACCACCTTCCCCACTCCCCTCATGGCTCCCAACCGTAGCAGTGGCAGGCACTGCTACGACAGTAGGTACTACAGTAGCAATACCCTGCTATAGCCGTTAGTTGGGGAAACACACAGGGCACTAGGTCAATGGGGTGCCGGGCCCACAAGGTCCCCCCCATAAGTCAATTCTAAAATGGTTTTTTTTTAATTTTTGGTAGTGGTTTTTATTTGTTTTAGATTTTAATGAATATTGAATCTAGTATATTTAGATTTGCTATTAAATTTAGTTAGGGTTTAATAGGATTTTCATAGTCTAGTTGGTTTATAAATAATTGGTGGAAATTATATTTGTTTATTTAAATTTGTAATAAATGTTAAATATGGGTTTTAATAATATTCGCTTTATACAAGTATACAAGTATATAACATTTAAGTATAAGTTTACGTACTTTAATTCCTTATACTTTACGTTATACTTGTATAAAGGGATTAGGTACCTTTTGGATTGATTGGGATAGGTTTCAACTTCCTAGGAGTTAAGTTGTAACTTCTAGATTTTAGATTTTAATCAAAACCAGACTTAGTCAAATTTTATACCTAGGTTGAAATTGATGGAACATTATCTTTAGCATATGGAATTTTTATGTAAACCTTAAACATGTTTAGCGAAGGTTATATCCAATGTATTTAGATGCCTTAATAGGGTTAGGATGTGTGTAGGAAATAGTGTAGGGTTTAGAGTTGTCAAAAAGGATCAGGACATTCTAAACATCCTTAAACGTTCCTAATTTCCCTAAACATTCATAAGCTATCTTATTATTTTCTATTCTTTTTAGCAGTTCTCAAAGTGTTTATAATGTGTTTTTACTACATGTATGATGTTATTGTGATATGTGGGTTAAGGGTAGAAAACCTAACAACACCTAGTGAGTGGCTCTCAGTGCGGGGTCGGGGCCCTAAGTGGCTAGAACTAGGATAACCGACTGAAGAGTTATTTAACAAGTGAAAACTTAATTTAACTTATGGGAATGGGTTCAAACATTAAAAAGATTAAATATGCCTCGACCATGCCATTAGCACTAGTAAAGGCTATGGATGGGAGTGGGAGAAGGTACCTATGCGTGGGTACGATTGAATGATGCTTGTCAGTACGAAAGGCATTCGATCTCGCATGTGCCTACTTGGGGGCCAGGGCCCAGAGTGGCTAGTAGCAGGACAACCCAAGGAGTGAGGGCTATGCGATGACACTCACTTAGGTTGTTGCTTAGAGTTTCTACCAAGCCTTAGAACCTGTTTGGGAAAGATTTATACTTTGATCATCTTTTATTTGCTATTTGGGAAAGGTCACCCAACCCTAGGTTTGGCCTAGCTATTCCTTCTTTGTGGGCCTTGGTGTTTATCTCCTAGCATGGGGGAGTGGGCCTTTGGGTATCCACGTGGTTGGGTGGTAAATATTTTTATCGAGGTATCTTTTGCGGATGCAGTGTTTGAGGATCCATGGTTGCTTATGTACCAGTTTGAAGAATGAAGGCTTTGTAATTATATTTCATGATGTAAAATTTTGTTACCTCCCATGAGGAGATGAATGTAATGTAATCAGTAATGTATTTTAAAATGATGTATTAGGAATGGGTAGACTTAGAAAAAAGGGAAAAGGGAAATGTGGACTTTATGTTTAAGATGTATGCTAGGAAAGAAAAAGGATTTTGTAAAATTCCAAGTTATGTAGTATGCTTTCATTATTGTTGTTTAAGTGAAGCTATTGAAAAATCAAATGTAGTATATTTGGAATGTATCAAATGAGTTAGATAAATTCTATCTGATTTAAAAGTTATAATGTTCATAAAGGGAAAATTGAAATGAAAGTACTTTGTATTTCATAAAGAATCTTATAATGATATGATGTAATTTTCTTGAGAATTTAATCTTGTTTTTAGTTTAATTAATGGACTTAAATGAATTGTTCATAAAATAGAAGGGAACCTTGGAAGGAATCTATGTTTAAGTTTTATTCATATAATTGTTTTAAAAATTCAAAATTTTTCATAAATCTCTACTTAGGTTTTCTTTTATAAAGAGAATCTTTGTTCCCTCCCTGGTTCCCTTGTGGGGCATGACACATTGTGCCTCTAAGATATCTCAATATCCTTTTTACTGCTACATAATGTGACTCACTAGGTTCATCTTGAAATCTTGCTACCATTCCAACTAGATGTTGTATATCTGGTCTAGTGTGTGTCAAATACTGCAATCCACCAATCATAGATCTATATTTCTTTTGCTCAACTTCTAGTGTCTCATCTTTACTAGATAGTTTATGTCTTGTAACCATAGGTGTTCCAACTAGTTTACAATTCTCCATACCAAATATTTTCAACAAATCATTCAAGTACTTTGTTTGACTTATAAAGATACCATGTTTGTTTTTTGTTATCTGTAATCCCAAAAAGTATTTCATTTCTCCAATCATACTCATTTCAAATTCTATCTTCATTTCATCAACAAATTTGTCACTAGCTTCATCTTCTCCTCCAAAAATAATGTCATCAACAAAAATAACCAAAACTAACAATCCATTCTCAATTTCTTTTGTGTATAAGTTACTATCAGTTGTTCCTTTTGTAGATCCCAATTTTAACAAATCCTTATCTAATCTAGCATACCAAGTTCTAGGTGCTTTCTTTAGTTTACATACAATGTCTCCTTCTTGAGTCAAAGGAAAACCTTTAGGCTACTCAATGTAGACTTCTTCTTCTAATTCACCATTTAGAAATGCTGACTTCACATCCATTTGATACACTTTGAATTTCTTAAATGTTGCGTAAGCCAAAAATATTCTTACTGCTTCAAGTCTTGCCACAGGGGAAAAAGTCTCTTCATAGTCAATTTCTTCTTGCTGTGAGTATCCCTTACATACCAATCTTGCTTTGTTTCTAATTACTTCTCCTTGTTCATTCATCTTGTTCCTGAATACCCATTTAGTTCCAATCACATTTTTGTCTTTAGGTCTAGGGACCAATTCCCATGTCTTGTTCTTTTCAATCTAATCCAATTCTTCTTTCAAAGCTTTAATCCAATGTTCATCTTCACACGCTTCATTAGTAGACTTAGGTTCAATTTGAGAAATCAAACATAAATGTACATTCTTTCTAGTTGTAAGTCCTCTGTCCAAACTTCCAATAACTTGCTCAACAGGATGATGTCTTGATATATACCTATTAGGTGTCATAGTCACTAATCTTTCTTCAACTGTAGATTCTTCTCTATTTTCTTCAGCATGACTTTCATTCAACAATTCACTGTCAGTCTCAAAAAATTGTTCAGTAGTTTCAATGTTAGGCTGAGGGTTAGTTCCTTCATCAGATTGACAATCAAGCATTCTTTCCTAAATTTTAAACTTCTCATCAACTTTTACATTTGCACTTTCAACAATAGTTTTAGTTCTCTTATTGTAACATCTATATGCTTTTCTTTTCAAAGAATATCCAAGAAGAATTCCTTCATCACTTCTAGGATCAAACTTTCATATATCATCATCTCTCTTAATATAACATTTGCTTCCAAAAATTCTAAAATAATTAACTGAGGGTGCATGTCCAAACCACAATTCATAAGGTGTCTTGTCTGTGTCTGCTCTGATTTGTACTCTGTTCATTGTATATACTGTTGTATTCACTGCTTCTCTCCAAAATGTCTTTTCCAAATCACCTTCAAATAACATAGCTCTAGCTGCTTCAGTCATTGATCTGTTCCTTCTTTTTGTAATACCATTTTGTTCAGGTGTTCTAGGGCCTGATAACCATCTCGTAATACCATTTACTTCACAAAAAGTGTTAAACTCTTTAGATGTAAATTCTCCACCTCTATCGGATCTCAAACATTTAATCCTCATTCCTGATTCATTCTCAACTTTATTCTTCATGACTTTAAACTTATCAAATGCTTCAGATTTTTCTTTCAAAAATGCAATCCACATCATTCTTGTAAAACCATCAATAAGAATCATAAAATACCTTTCTCCATAGAATCCTCTAGTCCTAGTAGGACCGCTCAAGTCTGTATGAACAATCTCCAAATTTTCTATAGATGTGAACTTCTTGCTAGGAAATGAACTCCTTTTCTGCTTAGCCATCACACATTCCTTGCAAATCATGTTAGTAGGCTTCATAATCCTAGGTAAATCTCTTACTACAAGTGTAGAACTTAATTTCACAATATTATCAAATTTTATATGACAAAACCTTCTATGCCATAACCAACTATCATCAATCTTAGTCATCAAGCATGTCATCTTAGTAGGGTTCAACTAAAATACATTACCTCTGGTTCTAGATCCACTTCCAATTAGATTTCCATCTTTATCCTTAATCACACAAGTTTTCTTAGTAAACCAAACTTGATATCCCTTATCCACTAACTATCCAACACTCAAAAGATTATGTTTCAATCCATCAACAAAGTAAACATCATCAGTATTAGTCTTTCCATCAAGAGTGATAGATCCTATACCTTTAATCAAACAAGGTGCATTGTTACCAACTCTAACAACTCCTCTATCATAATTGTTAAACTTTATGAATTTTCTTTTATCACCAGTCATATGATGTGAACAACCACTATCTATAATCCAATCAGCTTTCTTTTCAATTTGGGAAAATTAAGGCTTTTTCTTCTTTAATATCAGATTCAGAATTTTCTTCCTTAATTGCTACAAATCCTATGTCATCAAAGTTATCATTATCACTGTCACTCAAATGTCTTTTAATTCCTTCTTCAATTTCTTCATCATTTGCATAATAACATTCTTTAGATCTTCTAGGCTTAAAATTGTTTCTATACTTCTTAACTCTCTTAGGACACTTAGATGCAAAATGACCATATTCTTGACATGTCCAACATTTAAAGATTTTCTTACCATCTAGTTCTCTTTTCACAAGCAAGGCAATACCTTGTTCAATCTTCTTATCTTCATCAGATTTGGATCTGCTACTACTGGCATAATCTCCATTCACACTTGTACTCTAGACGAAGTAGGTCTGATGCTAAGAGCGCTGAATGTTGTCTCCACTCTAGGTAGTTCTCCTGATAATCTCAAATTCATCTCTAATTCTTCCAATCTTCCAAGAAGAGTCTCTCTTAAAAAGTTTGGTGTACAAGGTATCACTTGTTCAATCATTTGTGTAGTCTGCCTGAATACCAGTGTCAATGTTCTCAAAATCTTCCATATTACTTCATTCTCTGTCTTTTCACCTCCACAAGACTTTATTCCTACAACAATTTCTGACATCCTACCAATATAGCTTCTAACAAATTCATCTTCCATCATTCTTATGTCTTCAAATGCACAAATCCAATTATGTAACCTAGCTTTCTTTGCATGTTCATCACCTTCAAAAGTAGAATGTAAAGCTTTCCAAATATCATGAGATTTAGTTAAACCTTTTACCTGATTGTATACATTCTTTGGAAGTGTTGATAAAAGTGCTTCTCTTGCAAGTATGTTACACATAAATAGATCTACCTCATCTTTAGAACTTGTTTCAAGATTGTCTTCTTCAATTATAGTCCTTTCATTCTTTGTAATCAACCAATAACCTGGTCTTAAACACAAGAGATGTGTCTTCAGCTTTTCTTTCTAGCTATCAAAATTTACTCCATCAAACTTAGGGCTTTCTTTCCTAAAATTTTCCATAGATCTCCTTAAGTTGTTAAACTTCTCTTTCAAGGACCCGCCGCTTTGATACCAATTGTTAGAAAGTAAAGACCACCAAGATAACTAAGAGGGGGGGTGAATCAGTTATTTGATAATTAAACCATTTATCAACATTAACTTCAATATCAACTTCAACAGCTTTAAACCATATAATTAATGCAGTAACCAACCATAGAAAGATAATGATACACAATGACACAATAAGACAAGATATGTTAACTAGGGAACCTCTTGATCAAAGAGTAAACCCCGGTGGGAATGATGCCCACAAAATGATTCACTAATATGAAATTTTCTTGTTAGAGGATGGACCCTATTAGGAGTCTTATGAAATACATTTAGTACATATGAATCTTTTTTAGGAGATTTTAAATCCCTGTTAAAAGATTCTAACCCTGTTAGGAGTTATGGAAGATAGAAGGACCCACTACCCAAACAGCTTCAAAGCAAGATCTTTGAACTCACTGTCCAACAGATCTTATGATTATTCAATAGAATAATATGAAATATGTTACCTCCTTCACACTATGAAAAAACCACACTCTTTTCTACACAAGATCACAAATCCAGATCTCTGTACTTCGCAAGTCTTCCTTCATCACTGAATTAGCTCTTTTCTTCACTTCATGCATACATTCGCATCATAACTTTCACAAATTCATATCAAAAATATTAATATCCTCACATAACAAGGAAAAAATTCCTTCCTTTATACCACACTCAAATAATTACAAATGAGTCGACATGTAAATACAAAATAATAATTTCAACACGCTACATCAAAATTGCATAAAACTGTCAGCTTCCAGATACAATAACTTTCCAATTGTGTGACCTCAAAGTTTGTGCTATGAGCCACATCACCAAAAATGAGTCTCAAACTTCCCTTTAACTATGCAAAATCAGATTTCATCCCGGTTAGGAGATATCCTCCGATTACCAAAAACCGCTACATAGGAATACTGGCAGAATACTGCTTCCACCAAAATGCTTATAACTTTCATGGATAAATGAATTTATTTTTGTGATCTTAACCATAGGATAATAAAAAAAAAAAATAACATACCATCAGCTACACATAACTCAATTTTCAATATAACATGTGTGCAAAACAAAACTATGCCTGCTTTTTTACTAAACTCTAGAATATCACTGTGTTGACATCAATGACAATCATACTCATGAATGCAACAACCACTACTATAGAATGACTTGCAAAGGCTTTAGCATTCATTCCTAATAGAGTTATAGTTCTACATTTCACCCATAGACTAATGGAAAAACAAAGGTTGTGAATATAAGTTTGGGTAATATTTTTAGATGTTTAGTTGGAGATACACCGAGTAATTGGGATTCTATATTGGAAAAATAAGAGTTTGCATATGATAATTCAGTGAATAGGAGTACTAGAAAAATACCTTTTGAGATTGTAAATGGAATACAATCAAGAGGTATATCAGATTTGAAGGAAATTGTTGGTGAAGAAAAGAGAAGTGCTAAAGGAGTAGAGTTTTCTGAGTTCATGAAGACATTGCATGAAGAAGTGAAACATAAGTTGGAGAAAAGTAATCAGAAATATAAAGACAGAGAAGATAGATCAAGAAGACATAAGGATTTTTCAATTAAGAGTGAAGTAATGGTACACTTGGAGAAAGGAAGATTTCTTGTTGGAACATATGGGAAGCTGAAAATGAAGAAGTTTGGTCATTGCAAGATATTGAGGAGATTCGACAATGGACATGCTTATGATATTGAGTTACTTGATGAAATGGATATATCACCTATATTCAACATTGTAGATTTTTATGAGTACCATGAATCAGATGAAGAACTAATTGACTAATTGTACTGAATGATTATCTTAAGAGAAAGACATAAGAAGTTGAGTAGATATTGGAACATAGAGTTGGAAGAAGCACAAGAGTAAAATAGTATATGGAATATCTAGTAAAGTGGAAGAACAGACCGATTGAAGAAAGTTCTGCTAGAAACAGGGAATACTAAGAGGGGGGGTGGGGTGAATAAGTATTCTACAAACTTTAATTTTTTCCCAATTATGGATATAATAGATTATCTTAGCACATGCATAACATAAGAAGCTAAACAACATGCATAAAAATAAAACTAAAGAACTCATAACACATTATTTGTTTTCAAGGAAACCCTGGCCAAGGGAAAACCCCAGTGGGGATGGTACCCACAAAGATCCACTAATAAAAAATATCTTGTTAAGGATGTTGATCATGTTAGGAGTCTATTACATGCATATGGTGTCTCAATCCTGATTAAGGGACTATAGGCTTTGTTAGAAGCCTCAACCCTGTTAGGAGTTGGAAGTACAAAATGTGATTACTAGATGAGCCCACTGCCCAAACAAGTAATATACAATATTCACTAATTAAAAAAGTAGGTTAAGGTACATAACCTTATACTTCTTGCATCAATATCTCTTCACTACTCTTTCACTATCGCTATTACATATACATCATATATCTCACATCATATCACTTCTTTTTTTTCTTACAATTTACAATTACATTTATACAAGTTATTAAGGCTAATAACTTTCCAGTCAACTATCATATTACAAAATATCTTTACCCAAGGGTTAACATCTAGGATTTCATCCGTTTATATTGTTAAGTCATTATTTTGATAAACAAAATAATCCCTTAGCTCTTTATCAATTATATCTTCATATTCTGTACTGTCAGCTTAACATTTTCTTTAGTAAAACTGTCATAACTAGTTTCGTACATGTCGTACTGACTTGCACTTTGAGGTGAGTCTTCAATAGTCACCATAGAGTCTATGTTCAAGTGCCCAAGCACTGAACTTACTCCAATCAATATCACAAACAAAAATTGTCATCAAGTTCACTGTTAAAAACACACTGTCTCATACTTAGACAATTTCACATTGCGCTCAGACATACTAGCTCTCTGACTTGTGCGATCTTCATGTAGATCATATGTTTCCATAATGACAACATCTATGTAACCAACTTAGCCAAATTGCCAACAATCTCCCCCTTTGTCATTGGTGGCAACATATGAGAAAATTTGCTAAGTCTACAACTTCAAAATCTCAAAATTGTGGCCATAATACAAAACATATATATACTGTCCTTATGACTTTATTAATCCTTTCTATATAATGTACTCCCCCTAAGAGTATGTATCCTTAAAAAATTTCTACTATATATCTCTCCCCCTTTGACAACAATGACAAAAAAAGATAAGGAGGGAAACAAAATTGTGTTCACAAAAAGTTATACCTTAATTCAATATTGCAAAGCCGGTAGGTTTGCCACACAATCTACAAAATTGATCTTCATAGCCTCTATCTCTTTCTCCCATGATTTTTTAATAGAATCTACCACACTAAGTAGTGTGCATAATCCATAAGATGTTATCTCACATGCTTCGAGATTCTCAGAGCTAAACTTTTGAAAAGATGTCTTAGTTGAAAGACATTCTTCCAATTGCCCTTCAATAATACTTAACTTCATAGAAGTGTGCTCTCTTAAAAGAGTGAATCTCTTCATTTTCCTATCCTTTTCATCTTGAAAAATTCTGATCTCATCATATATCTTATGAATTTTCTACTCAATATCAAATACCTTCACATTGGGGCTTGAAAGAAGGTTTGATTCATTCTGAATTTCTACTTTCTTCATCTTCATCTTATGATCTTCTTCTGCTACCAAGGTCTCTGATTTTGTACACTAAATGTACAAGGATTTACCTCTTTCTAAATTCTTCCTCAAGTCCTTGATGCAGATATCAAGGTTATTGATATCATTCCTGATATTCTGACTGATTTTCAAGAGTGTTTTGGCCTCATAAGCTGCATGAGCTTTCACTTTTTCTATATCAGATAAGTTTGTGAACTCATTATCAAAAGTGTTCATTACTTCATTTTCTCTTTCCAGAGGGTCATCTTTTGCAATATGTGTAGTAATAATGCCTTGTAATTTCTTAGTAAGCTCCTTCAGGCATCCTTCAAGACTCTTTACTTTCTTATTCTTTCCAATGATCTTGTTCAAAGATGTGATCAATTCCATCTGATCATCATCATCTACTTCCTTTCCCAAATTCTCAATCATAGATCCAATTTGAGTTTTCTTGCCAGTCTCAGGTGTAAGACTGATTTCTTCTTGAGTGGGAACATGTACTTATTTTTCTGTCACTTTAGGTTCTACAACTGTGGTCTCTATTTTCTCTTCTCCTTTGGTAATCTCCTGCTCTTCAAAATCCAAATTGTCAACAATGTTTTCAAGATTCTTGAATAAGTTATAATCACTATCCAAGGTGATCTTAGTTCCTTCTACATTCATGACTTCATCCTCAATGTTTATGGCTGGTGGAGAGGGAATGTCCTCTTGTTTTGGTTCTTTTGTTGCTTGATCTTTAGGCTCTGCTACAACTGATGATTCTCCAGCATTCTCTGACATTACCTTAATAATTTGTAGTACCTCCATATTTTTCTTTTAGTTTTTTTTTCAAATGCCATACTCTTTTAGGCCACATTGTTGTGTGCAAATTTTATTATTTCAGTGACTATTAATGATCTGGATTATGTTTTGATTATGTCATGTTTAGATATTGATATATTATGTTGAGATGTTTCATATTTTAGTTGGATTATGATGTACTTACCACATACTAGCATGTGTATGGTGTTCATATGTATGTATCTATTTTATGCATCTGTATGGTAGAGGATGGAGGCGTAGTTACTTGCTTTGTCAAGATCCACATGACTGACCATACCCTACCATTGTTTGTTAGATGTTGTATGTACATGCTTTGATTTGTGATGAGAGGTTTGTAGGTACAGGGCATTGTCTTCCCTGAATTGGCAAGAGTGAGCATGCCGAAAAATATACTCGTCTCAATGGTAAAGAGGGGACGTAACAGATGGACTCAAAAACCCTAAATCTGAGCCCAATTATCCTAATTATTGGATAAGTATCCATTGACCACCTTACCCGAATTTGTCAGGTGACAAAGTTCGTGGATTCCATCTCTGTGTTGGTATATTTATTTGATGGTTATGTTTTATTGCTATTTGTATGTGTGATTTTCTATAGTTATAAATTTAATATTATATTGGAAAATAATATTAAATTTATTTCCTATGTTATTTTATGATAGTTAACAAATTAAAAATCAAATATTAGGATATTTGATATCAATTAATTAATTTTGTGAAATTTATTTAAAATTGTCCTATAGTTATTAAATTAATATTTATAGCATGATTTAATGATGTTAGGAATTTTAAATTATTTAATAGTAGCTTTTATTATTAACATGTGCTTTATTTACTATGAAAGTGATTGGTTTGGGAAAAGTGACAACTTGTCTTTAGGAGACTAAGTTGTGTTGTGCATAATTAAATTAATTTTATTTTATTAATTGGTATTTTCTCTCAACAAAAGAGAGAGAGTTGGATTAGAAGTTCTATGTGTGAGTCATCTAGGGTTTGCTTAATTGTTGGAGTTGAACCCCTAATAGGGGGATTTGGTATTCATTTTGGTTAATTAGTTTTTGGAGAGCAATTTTGGAGAGAGCTTTTGGGAGTTTTATGTTTTCTTTGTGTTCTTGAGCTTTTGGAGATTGTGCATGAATTCTGGGTGAAGATTGCTTGCTTTGGAATTGGGAATTTCTTGCACTGTGACTCAGAGCCTACAGGTTGAGCTTTTCTGTTGATAGTTATGGGATTGTATTCATCTCATAGGCATTCTATCTTAGTATCTAGCATTGGATTGATGTAGGGTTTGATTTAATCTTCCTGTAATTTCATTTATAAAATTTTCATTATATAGATGTGCTTGATTTGATTTGAGGATGCAAATCTATTTTCAATTATGCTTCATTATGGGTATTAGGAAACCCTTTGATTTATATCTTTTATTTTATTTTGTGACTTGGCATAGTAGTGTTATGCTGCTGAAATTTTTAGGGAAAAATTCATCCTAGGGCACCTAGAAAATGAAAAATGAAAATCTCTATAGTTAGTTCTATAGTATGAATAAATTAAATTAATAGGTTGTCTTCAAAAATCCAATTTTGATGAAAAAATACCATTTTGTGTAAAAAAAGTCCCTCTCTGTCAAAAATACACAGTAAAAAAATAATACTGGTAAAAGATAAAAAAAATTAGCTTTCTTGTTTTTAATTGGTTGAGTGTCTATTCAAAAATGTTAAAAAGAAAAGACTGGTTAGAAAAAAAAAAAAGATTATGCTACAAAAAAATGTGCGATTTACCAGATTTCCATTTATGGAAATAAAATTTTGGGACAGTACATTTCCTTTTTCAGAAATTGTCTTTTGTTTAAAAAAAAATTAATTTTGTTTTTTGCTTTATTATACAAGATTTCTTATCTTTAAATTTATTATGTATATATTTGTTTTAGCTATTGGCTTTAAAAGTTATTGAAAATCTAAAACAAATTTCAAAAATATATATTAAAAAAAGATATATCAAAATGATGTTTTCAGTTTTTAAAATAATATATATAAAAAAAATTTTGACATGGGTCCCAACCCCGTACCCCCTTCTCGACAGCCGAGGTCTGCTGGCCGTACCACAGTACTATCGACAGAGTAGGGATATTCCGACGACACAGTGGGTGTCGTGCAGCCCTGCGAGCCATCGTGGGCATGGTTCCCACAGTGGGCCCCCCACGTAAAACACTTTTTCAATTTCACATTAAGTTTGTTATTATGATTTAATAATAGTTTATTAATAGATTTAAATTTTATTAATAATTTTTTAATAATGATTATTATTATTTAATTATAATAATTCTTATTAATAGATTTTATTAAATATTATTAATTATTTTATTTTATTGGTAATTATTATTTATTAATAATAAATGATAATGTTGTTTATTTTATTTTATTATTATTCAAAATTTTAGTAAAGTTTATTAGTAACATTTATTAATGTCTTTTATTCTATATTGATCAAAAAATAGTGTTTTGAATATTAGGACTTTTCATAAAATTTAGTCATTATATTATTATGAAGTTGTTGAATTATGTACACTAAGTGATTTAATAAGCTTCATATAGTAAATTGATGAAATCTGGTTGGCAATAGAATAGGCTTGGTTTAATTAATTAAGTTTGAGATATTCATTTAATTTAGCCTAGGTATGAAGTGTATTGTATGATTCAATTTTTTCTTTTATGTAATGCTGAAAATGTACGTATTATCTTTTCATCTATACATGCATTATTTTATACTGAAATTGGTTGTTTTCCACAATATGGTTTTTATCTTTCCTAGATGTAGGGGTTGTGAGTGTTATGGGAACTAGATGACCTAGGAGAGATAGAGGCTTAGGAATTATCTGTTATTCATGTTGTTTATCATGTTTGGCGTGAGTGTGATCTGTTTATGTTCCAGATGACCTTATAGACTCTTATGGTATTATGTGAATCAGTGATTATGTTTATGTGGTCAATCTTGGTTTCTGTGATGATTCTGGATTTGTGACTACCTATTTTATCTGAGTTTAGATCTAGGAGAGATTCATGAGCCTAGGGTAGTTTACCTAGATATGTGTTAGGAGGTGACTTGCAATAAGTGTCGGGGCCCACAAGTGGCTGCTAGGATCACTTATTGCACGTTATTGTAATCAAGTGAAAACCTAATATAACATTGAGAGATATTAAAATGAACCTAATAAGATAGTTTCCTCTCCCATGCTTGAGTGTTAGTATAGACTGAGATGAGGATGAGATGATGCTTGCCACTTATTGAGGTGTGTTTTCTGGCATAGTTAGTGGCTTCGTCAGTATGAGAAGTCACCGATTCCATGTATGGTCACTTGAGTGTCAGTATCCAGAGTGATTATGAGGATGAGACTCAATGGGTAGACATACATGATGACACCTTCCTACACATAGTCTAGTTATCCTACATGTGTCAGTTGCCTCTGGAATAGTGAGTCATACCTTTTACTATACTTGTTGACCTTGAGTTAGTAAGCTATCAGGATTCCTTTCTTAGTGGTGTTTCCTGATTTGACTTGATTATCTGTTTGGGGTCTGATGTTATATCCTTAGCACAATGGGGTAGACCTTTGTGGTTCTACATAGATAGGTGGTAGTGATTCTTTACCATTCAAGATTCGACATCCTAGTGCCAGTGCTTGATGGTGTCTTGCAGTTAGATTCCTTATGTTACTTCATCTTTGATGTTCTTTATTTATGTATTCTTTATTTTAAATCTTGTATTAGAGTATCGCATGTGATACCTAATTTGGATATTGTAATTTAGTTGTTAGAGTGATTACTGCATACCCTACGACATGTGTAGTGGATGTATGTTTATTAGGATTTATGATTATTCATGAGATGTAATCATTTTGATGTAATTGTTGTATTTAATTTATGGAATCTTTTGTTGATGTTTTTTAATGAGTTATGTTAGAAAGTAATACTACATCATGGACCCATTAGTTTTGTAACCTATGTATGCGATGTGTACTATGTGAGATAATGGTTAATGCATTCATGTGATTGTATATCTTAATTGTAAACTTTAGAAAAAAAAATTTCACCTAAACTTAGTATCATGTTCTAGGTTAGTTTCTTTTGGGTTCCCTGGCGGGGCATTACATTTGGTATTAGAGTAGAGTTTCTACACTGGGAACTCTAGGTATCTATTATCATTAGGCTTTATGTGTATAGTTTAAACTTGAAATAAAACTTAGACATATAACATATCTATTTTTAGACTATTGGTTTGTGTTCATCTTGTCTTGGTTTATGTTTTGATCTATGTTGTGAGATTTTGTTGGTTTCTTTATTTTATAGGAATCATGCCTAAAACTATAGCAGCTAGAGGCAGAGGTAGAGGTAGGTCTAGCAGACATGGTAGGGGAAGGAAACCTAGCCCCTCCACCAGTCTTGAGCAAGTCAGTAACCGCGAGCAGTCAAGAGATGAACAGGGAGATGAGCATTAGGGAGAATCCGATGGGCAAGATACTAGATAGCTCCTTTGGGAAATCCTTGCTCATCTTAGTCCTGATCAGGATAGAGCAGATTAGGAAGGTTCACATCATTCCCAGAGGAATGAAGGAGAGAGAGAGAGGGAAAGATCCAGGAGTCCTCTAAAGAGGAAATTTACTATGGATCCTTCAGTGGTAGCAGCAAACCATATGCGGGATCTTATGAGGGGATGACCTATTCCCTTTGATGGGAAGGGTATAGGTCTTGAGGCTGAGATATGGTTGATAGCCTTGGAGTGAAGTTTCACCATGCACCCATTTAGCAGCAACACTAGAGCTAGATATGCTGTGACACAACTCATAGATTTTGTAGCAGTATGGTGGAAAATTGAGGAAGAGAAGCTGGGTCTTCAGATGGACACAGTTACATGGGAATTGTTCATGGAACATTTCTGAGAATGTTTCTTATCTGATCAGTGGAGGAAATAGAGGGCCGATGAGTTTCATAATTTGAGACAGCTGACTATGACAGTGAGTGAATATGAGTGAAAATTCTTTGAGTTCAAACAGTACGCCAGATTTGGATAGGACACAATGTTATTGGTACAACACTTTGTCAAGGGGCTAAATGCCCGCATTATTGGAGAGGTCTTACTCTTTGAGCCTAAGACCCTTAGAGAAGTGGTTGTTAAGGCTACACTTAAGGAAGCTAACTTATCCTTGGGCCATGGTTGGCAATCAGATGCTTTAGCAGGTGGACCTTCAAGATCAAGATTCAGAGGGAATCAGTCTCATGGTGGTGGGAACTTCAAGAAGTCTTCAAACTTCTATACAGCTAACCAAAATCAGCAACAGGTTAAGTCACCTCCACCTCCTTCTACTCAGAGTGGTGGTTCTCATTCTAGGAACTTCCATAATGGCAAGTACTTTAAGCATAATCAGACTGCTCAGCCAGCTTAGAGTGCTTAGTAGAGAATTAGTAGAGGCAGCTTCCAATAGTCTAGTGCACCTTCCGGTGGGAAAGGCAATTTCAGGAGCATAGGTTGTTTCACTTGTGGTAGTTTGGACACATTGCTATGAATTGTCCATAGCACTGACCTCAGTTTTTGTGATAGAGATCAGTGACTTTTGAGCCCATAGTGGGTGATGTAGGATGAGGTCATAGAGTGTTTGTAGCATTGGATTAGCGATAGGCAGATCATCAAGGCATGGTAGTAGAGACTACAAGTACTATTCAAGGTGTACCCATTTCTATTTTATATGACTCTAGTGCTACTAATTATTTCATATCTCCACATTTATTTGAGCATTGTGGGTTAGTGGCTACAAAGCAAGATAGTAGTTGGCAAGTGGAATTTGCCTCAGGAGCTAGGGTTGTAGCAGGATCTTTGGTTCCTAAGTGTGAGCTGAATTTGGGTAGATTCACTACCTCAGTAAATCTACGTGTGATTCTTTTGGCATCATATGGGGTTGTTTTGGGTATGGATTGGCTAGGAGCTCATGGAGCTAGTATCGACTGTAGGAAGAAGACCATCAATTGCAAGGATGATGAGGGCAAGGAGTGTCAGATAGTGGGTATTCCATGATCTATTTCTCTCTGAATGATTTCAGCTATGCAGCTTAAATGTTGTATGCGAAAGGGTTGCCAAATGTTTGTGGTGACTTTGAATGAGATTAATGAGGAGGAGAGAAAAGACAAGACCCTAAATCATCCTATGTTGCAAAAATTTCTTGATGTCTTTTCGAAAGAGATTCCTAGTATGCCACCTAAGCGTGACATTGATTTTCAGATCGAGCTTGTTCCAGGAGCTAAGCCCATCTCTAGAGCTCCATACCAGATGACTACTCATGAGTTGAGTGAGCTTAAGCTTCAGCTGGAAGAGTTGTTGGCAAAGGGGAGCATTAGACCTAGTGTTTCTCCATGGGGAGCACTAGTCCTCTTCGTTAAGAAGAAGGATGGATCTTTACACTTGTGTATTGACTACAGACAGTTGAACAAGGTAACGATAAAAAATAGATATCCTTTGCCACACATAGATGATCTATTTGATTAGATTAAGGGAGCTAAGGTGTTTTCTAAAATTGATCTGAAGTCAGGGTATCATTAGCTACAGATTCATGATGTGGATATTCATAAGACTGCATTTCATACACAATATGGGCATTATGAGTTCACAGTAGTACCCTTTGGCTTAATGAACACTCCATCAATGTTCATGTGCTTAATGAATGGAGTGTTTTGTGAGTACTTGGATCAGTTTGTTTTGGTCTTCTTGGATGACATATTGATTTATTCCATATCCATAGAGGAGCATGAGGAACATCTTAGATAGGTTCTACATTGTTTGAGGGAAAATCAACTCTATGCTAATGCAAAGAAATGTGATTTCTTTCAGACATAGATTCAGTATCTTGGTCATATGATTTTAGGAGAAGGTATCTCAGTAGATCTTTCGAAGATTCAGGAAATTATGGAGTGGCTAGCACCCACTAATGTGTCTGAAGTTCATAGTTTCATGGGCTTGGCTAGATATTATCACAAGTTTGTCAAGGACTTCTCTAGGGTTGCACATCCTATCACCTCTTTGCAGAGGAAAGGGAAGAATTTCATTTGGATAGAGAAGTGTGAGGAAGCTTTTTAGAAGCTTAAGGGGTGTTTGACTAGTGCCCCTATTCTAGCAGTACTTGATCTAGCCAGAGATTTTGTTGTTTGCACTGATGCATCATTAGAGGGTATTGGAGCAGTCCTCATGCAGGAAGGATGAGTGATTGCATATGAGTCTCACAAACTCAAGGATCATGAATTGAATTATCCTACACATGATCTTGAGTTGGCAGTGGTAGTCCATGCTTTTTTTGAGCTTCATAGTGATCACCGTAGTTTCCAGTACATATTTACCCAACCTAATTTGAATGCTAGACAGAGAAGGTGGATGGAATTTATATGTGAGTATGATTTTGAGATCAAATACATCCAGGGTAAAGAGAATGTGGTAGCAGATGCTTTGAGTCACAAGAGGAAGATTATTTCAGCTATGACTCTTAGTGTGGATTTGAGGAGCAGGATTCTTCAGTCACTTCTTAGAGATACTTTGTATCAGGAGGTGAGTTCTTTGATTGAGTTAGGTAGACCATTGGAGGGTAGTTTCTCAGGATTTATCTTGGATTCTGATGGACTTATGTGACACAAGGGCCAGATATATGTTCCACCATTAGATAATTTGCGTTCATTGGTTTTATTAAAGGCTCATCGTGCACCTTATTTGGCACATCCTAGTGTCAAGAAGATGCATGTGGACTTACGATAGATTTATTATTGGCCTAGCATGATACGTGACATTGCAGATTTTGTGGCTAGTTGTCTAGAGTGTCAGAGGATCAAGGCAGATCACCAGCATCCAGCAAGGCTTTTACAGCCTAATCTCATTCCATCTTGGAAGTGGGATATTATTTCTATGGACTTCATTGTTGGATTACATATGAATACTCGTAGACATGATGCTATCATGGTGACCGTTGATCGATTGACTAAGGTGGTGCACTTTTCTCCCATGAGATCTTCTTATACAGTGGCTTCTATGGCCAGGGTCTTCATGCAAGATATAGTGAGACTTCATGGAGTTCCATGTAAGATTATCTCTGATCGAGATCCTATTTTTACATCATCATTTTGGACTTCACTATAGCACGATCTTGGTGCTTAGTTGAATTTTAGTTCAACATATCACCCTGAGACCGATGGTCAGATAGAACGGGTTAATCAGGTGCTAGAGGATATGTTGAGGATATATGTCATGGATAGACAGACTCACTAGGAGGATTATTCATATCTAGTGGAGTTTACTTATAATAATGGATATCATAGTTCCATTGGCATGTCACCCTTCCATGCTTTGTATGGACATCCTTGTCATACACCATTGAGCTAGGATAGATTGGAGGATCGTATTCTTATTGGTCTAGATATGCTTAGTTGAATTTTAGTTCAACATATCACCCTGAGACCGATGGTCAGATAGAACGGGTTAATCAGGTGCTAGAGGATATGTTGAGGATATATGTCATGGATAGACAGACTCACTAGGAGGATTATTTATATCTAGTGGAGTTTACTTATAATAATGGATATCATAGTTCCATTGGCATGTCACCCTTCCATGCTTTGTATGGACATCCTTGTCGTACACCATTGAGCTAGGATAGATTGGAGGATCATATTCTTATTGGTCTAGATATGCTTCATGACATGGATCAGCAAGTGATTCATATTTGAGAGCATCTTGTTACTACGTAGGATAGACAGAAGAAGTATGCAGATGCTCATCAAATTGATAGACAGTTCTTAGTTGGGGATAGAGATTTCTTGAGAGTGCGTCTGCGAAAGAGTCCCATCTGATATGGAAGGGTTTGAAGTTGGCACCTCATTTTGTTGGTCCTTTTGAGATCTTAGAGAGGATAGGTCTAGTTGCATACCATCTTGCTTTGCCACCCAGCTTATCATGCATTCATGATGTATTCCATGTTTCAGTACTTAGGTGATATATTCCTGATGTTACACATGAACTTGATTGGAATGCTTTGCAGGTGGAGGATGGGTAGTTGGCATTGGAGCCCATACATATCCTACAGCATCAGGATTTTATCCTTAGGGGTCAAACCGTCGACCAGGTAAGGGTCCAATGGGATCCAAATGATGAGACAACCACTACTTGGGAGGATGCAGCTAGATTTCGGGAATCTTATCCCTGCTTGTTTATAGGCTTTCAGGAGTAAGCCTGATACAAGGGGGGGTGGATGTAGCACCTCCATATTTTTCTTTCAATTTTTTTTTAGATGCCATACTCTTTTAGGCCACATTGTTGTGTGCAAATTTTATTATTTCAGTGACTATTGATGATTTGGATTATGCTTTGATTATGTCATGTTTGGACATTGATATATTATGTTGAGACGTTTCATATTTTAGTTGGATTATGATGTACTTACCCCATACTAGCATGTGTATGGTGTTCATATGTATGTATCTATTTTATGTGTTTGTATGCTAGAGGACAGAGGCGTACTTACTCACTTTGTCGAGATCCACATGACTGACCATACCCTACCATTGTTTGTTATATGTTGTATGTACATGCTTTGATTTGTGATGACAGGTTTGTAGGTATAGGGCATTGTCTTCCCTGAATTGGCAGGAGTGAGCATGCCCAAAAATATACTCGTCTCAATGGTAAAGAGGGGAGGTAACAGATGGACCCAAAAACCCTAAATCTAAGCCCAATTATCCTAATAATTGGATAAGTATCCGTTGACCACCTTACCTGAATTTGTCAAGTGACAAAGTTCATGGATTTCATCTTTGTGTTCGTATGTTTATTTGATGGTCATGTTTTAGTGCTGTTTGTATGTGTGATTTTCTATAGTTATAAATTTAATATTATATTGGAAAATAATATTAATTTTATTTCCTATGTTATTTTATGATTGTTAATTAATTAAAAATCAAATATTAGGATATTTGATATTAATTAATTAATTTTGTGAAATTTATTTGAAATTTTCCTATAGTTATTAAATTAATATTTATAGCATGATTTAATGATGTTAGGAATTTTAAATTATTTAATAATAGCTTTTATTATTAACATGTGCTTTATTTACTATGAAAGTGATTGGTTTGGGAAAAGTGACAACTTGTCTTTAGGAGACTAAGTTGTGTTGTGCATAATTAAATTAATTTTATTTTATTAATTGGTATTTTCTCTCAACAAAAGAGAGAGAGTTGGATTAGAAGTTCTATGTGTGAGTCATCTAGGGTTTGCTTAATTGTTGGAGTTGAACCCCTAATAGGGGGATGTGGTATTCATTTTGGTTAATTAGTTTTTGGAGAGCAATTTTGGAGAGAGCTTTTGGGAGTTTTATGTTTTCTTTATGTTCTTGAGCTTTCAGAGATTGTGCATGAATTTTGGGTGAAGATTGCTTGCTTTGGATTTGGGAATTTCTTGCACTGTGACTCAAAGCCTACAAATTGAGCTTTTTTGTTGATAGTTCTTGGATTGTATTCATCTCATAGGCATTCTATCTCAGTATCTAGCATTGGATTGAGGTAGGGTTTGATTTAATCTTCCTATAATTTCATTTATAAAATTTTCATTATATAGATGTGCTTGATTTGATTTGAGGATGCAAATCTAGTTTCAATTATGCTTCATTATGGGTATTAGGAAACCCTTTGATTTATGTCTTTTATTTTATTTTGTGACTTGGCATAGTAGTGTTATGCTCCTGAAATTTTTAGGAAAAAATTCATCCTAGGGCACCTAGAAAATGAAAAATGAAAATCTCTATAGTTAGTTCTATAGTATGAATAAATTAAATTAATGGGTTGTCTTCAAAAATCCAATTTGGATGAAAAAATACCATTCTGTGTAAAAAAAGTCCCTCTCTATCAAAAATATACAGTAAAAAAATAATATTGGTAAAAGACAAAAAAAATAGCTTTCTTGTTTTTAATTGGTTGTGTCTATTAAAAAATGTTAAAAAGAAAAGACTGGTTAGAAAAAAAAAAGAAAAAAGATTATGCTACAAAAAAATGTGTGATTTACTAGATTTCCATTTCTGGAAATAAAATTTTGGGACAGTACATTTCCATTTTAAAAAATTGTCTTTTGTTTAAAAAAAATTTAATTTTATCTTTTGCTTTCTTATACAAGATTTCTTATCTTTAAATTTATTATGTATATATTTGTTTTAGCTATTGGCTTTAAAAGTTATTGAAAATCTAAAACAAATTTTAAAAATATATATTAAAAAAAGATATATCAAAATAATGTTTTCAGTTTTTAAAATAATATATATAAAAAAATTTTGGAAGGGAGGACACAGGTCCCAACCCCATACCCCCTTCTCGACAGCTGTGGTTTGCCGGTGGTACCATAGTACCGTCAATAGAGCAGGGCTCTGCCGGCGGCACTGTGGGTGTCGTGCAGCGCTGCGAGCCACCATGGGCATGGGCTCCCACAGTGGGCCCCCGACATAAAACACTTTTTCAATTTTGCATTAAGTTTTTTATTATGATTTAATAATAGTTTATTAATAGATTTAAATTTTATTAATAATTTTTTAATAATGATTATTATTTAATTATAATAATTCTTATTAATAGATTTTATTAAATATTATTAATTATTTTATTTTATTGGTAATTATTATTTATTAATAATAAATGATAATCTTGTTTATTTTATTTTATTATTATTTAGAATTTTAGTAAAGTTTATTAGTAACATTTATTAATGTCTTTTATTCTATATTGATAAAAAAATAGTGTTTCGAATATTAGGACTTTTAATAAAATTTAGTCATTATATTATTATGAAGTTGTTGAATTATGTATACTAAGTGATTTAATAAGCTTCATATAGTAAATTGATGAAATCTAGTTGGCAATAGATTAGGCTTGGTAAAATTAATTAAGTTTGAGATATTCATTTAATTTAGCCTAGGTATGAAGTGTATTGTATGATTCAATTTGTTTTTTTTTATGTAATGCTAAAATCTTATGTTGGCATTAAACAGAATTGCCACTAGTGACAACACTTATTTGCATTCTCAGTGCAAACCGAGCAGACAGTGCAAACCGAGCAGTTAGTACGAACCGAACAGGACAGTGTAAACTGAGTAACATCATGTCTACCGAGTCACCAGTATTTACCAAGTTCAAAACCTACCGAGTGATCAGTATGAACCGTGCCTTCACTTCTACCGAGTGCATGATGATGCCGAGTAATGCAGTGGACGCCGAGTATCAGAAAGTCACCGAGTTAGTTTGCAGGAACCGTGTAACCATACTTGGGCCGACTTAGTAGCACATATGTTTATTTGTCAAAGCTGACTTTGTAATTGTAATTGTAATTAATTGTTTAAGACTTGTATATAAACAATGTTGTAAAAATGTCAAAAGTAAGAAGCATATATGTGAAAAAGAAAGAAAGGCAGAGATAAGCGAATTACAAAGGGCTTCAGCAGTATAAGGAATAGCAAAGACAAATTCATCATAGAAGGTGATCAGTACATCAGCGAATCTCAATCAGCAATCCAGTTGCAAAGCCAGAGATCTACTGTTTCATCCTAACAAGTGAATCAGTACTAAATCCTTTAACCGGGTAGACTTAACAGTCTTTTGTAAAATCTCTTTACCGAGTGCATACTTCATTGTATGTTTTTTAAATCCTTTAATAGGGTGGATTTAGCAATCCTTATTGCTCCTAATAGGGCAAATCATCAGAAGTGATCAAATTGTAAGCCTTAACCGGCCAACTTTATTCTGCAGTATTAAAGCTTTGTGGGTTTCATCCCCACCCCAGTTTTACTTTCTTTTTGGAAGGTTTCTGGGTAACCAAATCTATGTGTCATTATTGTGAATGCATTTAAGTTTCATGCTTTCTATATGCAAAGGTTAAAAGTAAATTACATGTTAAATTGAAAGAAAATTTGGAGTTACTGATTCACCCCTCCCCTCTCAGTAACTCGGTTAATTCCTAAATATTTCCAACAATTGGTATCAGAGCAGCATTGGTTCTCAAGATAAAGCTTAACTAGCTTGAGCAAAGATCCAGGACAATGGAGGTATTCAAACTGAACAAGGTGATTGAAAATGAAAAGCTAGATCTGGAAATGGCCATAGCTAAACTTAAGGAAGAAAAAGAACATCTTTCCCAATCCCTAAGAAGAAGGAAGGAACTTGCAAATCAGATGAATGATCAGAATTACATTGAAGAAAAGATTGAAGATCTTTTTCCCTCAAATAACTCAGATGAAGCAAACAATGTTGTCAAAGAACTCCTAGAAAAGAATGGGTCTCTGCAGGAAGAAGTGAGAAAATTAAAAAGAGAACAAGAGCTACACTCTACAAGATTCTGTGAGATCTTGGAACAAAGAAACAAGTTGAAAGATGAATTAGATGGAAGGAACATTGAAGTCCAAAATAAAACCCTTCAGCTAGAAAACTTAATTGATCAGATCTCTCATACAAATGAGGAAATTCTGAATCTAAGATCAGAAATAGAAAGCACAAGAGAAGAACTAAGATCTGAAAAGGAAATCAATCTAAGATTGGTGGATGACCTAAACGCTGAAAAAAAAATCAATGAAGGAATGTTGAAAAGTCAAGAAGACTTGAATCAGCTGTATGAGCGAAATCTTCATAGGCAAAAAGGAAAAGAAAGACTTGGATACAAAGGAGAAGGTGAATCTTCTAAGCAAGGTACTCAAAGAAATCAAAAACCTACTTGTAATCATTGTGGTAAAATAGGACATACTTCAAATAAATGTTGGAACAATGAAAAAGTAGAATTCAATAGAAAATGTTACAGCTGCAATCAACCTGGTCACAAAGCAAATGAATGCAAGGAAAAACCAAGATTCAGAGGTAATTGTCACAAGTGCAACAAACAAGGTCACAAGGCATCCGAGTGCAGATCCAAGACATTTAATCCAGCAGAACAAATTATGAAAGCAATGTTTGGATGGGACTACAACACCTGGTGTAGATGTCATTACTGTGGAGAATATGGACACATTGGCATAAATTGCATAAAACATCATCTAAGGAAAAGAGATACTACCGTAAGATGCTTCAAATGCACTAAACTAGGTCACATAGCCAGAAACTGCATGAATGCTAGTGAAGTTGAAGATGGAAAGAAGAATGAAGCAACTAAGGTCAGGAAACAGGTGAGACAAAAATGGATTCCTAAATCTACCGAGCAATCTAGTCCAAGTAATGGAATGGATGGCTCTACCGACTCAAACTAAATTTCTAAGAAAGCACTGGAACTGTATTCTCATAGACCAATCTCAAGCAGTTCCAGAACTGAATTAAAAGAAAGATCTAAATCAGCATACAAGATGCAGTAAGATCACAGGGAGGTCGGTATCAGTCTTCACCGAGTGAGGTCGGTACCCGTCTTCACTGAGTGAGGTCGGTGCAATATGAATTCTCAAGGTCACCGAGTTGTGAAGCCTTTACCGAGCAATTAATTCTTAGTGGGTGACAGTCTGTCGGAATTCATACCCTAATTTGTACTGAGCATTAATGACAAAGTTATAAACAAAAAGCAAGTAATCGAACTCATTCTTCACCGCAAACCTTTAGCACTTTGAGAGCAGAAAATTTCAAGAGCAACCCAGCGATTCAAAACTTTTGTGAAAGGAATTTTCTGTGAGCTACCATGGCATCATCTAGCACTTCAGCGAAGAAAGGATCTGATATGTTAGTCCAAGGGGAATGGAAAGCACCAGATTTCAAGATCATGCTCGCAATTGCAGCAGCCCTAGATCCAAACGGAGTTCAATCTCAGATTCCTCCTAAGGTACTACTTATTAACGATATTCGCAATCATTTCAACTGTTCAATTCATGAAATGGGGAACCTAGAATTAGATACTGGGCGTGAAGAACTGTGTGTGGATGGTATTCTGAAACCCGAGCACAAACATCTGGAAGATAAAGGTTTAGTTCACATTGCACATCTACCTCAAAACTTTCGAGATAAATGGGTTAGATACATTCTCAGTCGTGTACATGATGGCAAGATTTGGCTTGAGCAACCCATAGAGATCACAAAGAAGCTGATTCATCAAATCACCGGTCTTCCCATGTTGAACAAAGGAAAAACTACCAAAACCCTAGGTCAGACGGAACTAGAGAAGAAAACCCTAGCCGAGTGGGACGGTAGAGGCATGAAAGTTAGCAGCATTACTGATGTTGAACTGAAGTTTGGTACACACATCATTGCCCATAAGATTTATAGTTCTAGTTGACAGAATAGTGTCTCCTGTGAAGCTATCAACCTAGCATACAAAGTGGTCAAGAATAACTTAACATTTGACCTAGCAGACTTATTGTTAAAGCAGTTTAACAAAAACATGGAAAGCATTCAAACTTCCAAAAACAATCCATGTAAGTTTGGATCCTTATTGGTCTGTTTATTCTTCTATGTTCAGAAATTCTTCCCTTCTAAAGGAAAAGTTGTATGGAGAAAAGATGTGCCAGCCCTTTATGAAATAAATGAATACATCTCAGAAATGGGTGAAAATTTTGAAAGCATCATGGATAATTATTTTGAGTCTTTCAAAGAGAAAATGAATGACAGATTCCAGATTCCACAGAAGTTGGTGGAAGATTACAAAGATGACATTTGTTTTATGGTGGATTGTGATAATGTATATATTCAAGCAGCTAAACTGAGGACTGTATATGTAAAACCTCTTCCTTATGAGGTAAATATTGATGAAACCAAGAATATCATTGAAGCTCTTCTTAATCAGCCTGTCAATCCCAAAGCTCCATATTTTGGAACATATGATGAAGCTAAGGTAAGAATTGAACTAAGTATAAAGCTTCCACAGGCAGTAAACAAAGGAAAGAAGAGGATAGCCAAAATGCAAATGATAACCGAGGACAAAGAAGAAAAAGATGAAGAAGAAGAGGAAAAGGATGAGAAAACAGATGAACTAGAACCTGCAAAGAAGAAAGGAAAGGTATTCATCACTAAGGCACCTAAGCCTCCCACTGCTATATTTACAAGGAGAAATGCAAGAGGCAAGGCAGACAAGGCAGACAAGGCAGATAAAGACATAGCATTCAAAAGGCCTCCTCTAAACTTTCAAGAAAAGATCAAACTCTTTAGAGATGAATCAGGATCTGGAGTAAGTAACATAAAATATTTTAGATATGAAACCAGATCGGAAACAGAACAGAAGGAAATAGAAGATGCTGTTATTGAAAAGATGGGATAGTGGAAATACTCTCCTGAAGAAATAGCCCCACAGGTTCCAGCAGTTCTATTAAATCCAATAAAAATGAGATGGAGCAATGCAAAGAAAACTGTGATAGATATATTTGATCAAACCCTAAGACAGTTAATGCCGAGCTTGAAAAATGATGAAGTAAAGAAGGCATTAAAAGAAAATGAAAGTAAGATGACATTAAAATTCAATACTTGTTTGATTTTGATCAACAATATTGAATCGGTTGTGAAGGCTGCAAATGCTACATGGAAGAACATATACCACCTTCACCAACTGAGTATTGAAATAGTCATAATAAAAGATATTGAAGATGACAGTGATGAACAAGAAGAAGACACTGAGGTAGATGATACTGTGAGGATAGCAGCAGAAGTCATTGCATCCCTTCCTACCTCTCCAGTAAAAGTTTCTACATCCAGCCTGGAGACACCTTCAAGCATGGCTGTGACAACTTCAACATTTTTCCAATCATCTATAGCAACAACAGAAGCAACTATCATTTCTTCTACCGAGTTGCAGTCTCCCGCATCATCAAGTTTTCCAGCAGTAAGTTTTCCAGTTTTTGAATCTTCAAGTGTAAATATTTTAAGTTCTCCAGTATAAAGTATACCAGTCTCTATAGCTAGCCCTACTATATTTACTATCACTACTACCAAGGCATTAAGTACAGATAAGCCTAAGGCTCTACCGAGTATAAAATTTTTGGGTAAAAATGTAGTAGAGGATATAGACTTAGATGAAGAGATAGAGATTCCTACACTAGATTTTGCAAATCTATCAGCGGACCAAATGCAAAATATAGGTGAGATCCTCCAAAGGAAAGCAAAACAAAAGAAGCTTAAAGAGGAGAGAGACAAGGAATATCAAATCATCAAGGATGCTAAGGACATTTTGTCTGATGCATTAGGTATTAAAGTAGACTCCTCCCAACATATTTTGCTACAATTAGCAGAAGCAGTTAATAAATACAATGAGGATTCATCTGGGATAGAAAAGTTAGTTGAAAGAGCCGAGAAGAGATTCAACAATAAAGTGCTTAAGCACATTGCTCAGCACATAGCTATTAACCAAGTAGAATTGTCTTCAGTTTTGTCAAACACTGAATCTATCTATTCGAATGCTACCTCTCTTTTGGCCAGATTGTGCAATATTGCCGAGTTCACAAAGGATGTTAAGGATAAAATGAATAAAATGGATGAGGATATGAAGATTAGCATACAGAAGCTACAACTTGAACCAAGTTCAAGCTCTACTCATCACATGAAAATTTCACACCTATCAAATATGCAGTCTGATCTACTGAAAGAAGACACAAGGATCCGGTCCACACTGCTAGACATCCAACACTTGATCCTTCCCATCATGAATACAATGTATAAGCACATTGAACATTCCAAAACATTGATTCATGACAATCAGTTCTCTATAGCAGATCACATGATTGAACTCTCTACAGAAGTCCAAATTGCAATCCAAACATGTAAGATTCTGCAAGAAAGTTGGGACAGAACCCTGGCACTAATAATGAAGGTACATTTTGATTTTCTATCAAATTTTGGATTCTCTCTGTAAATAACTTGTATATACACCTTTGGCATTATCGTCAAAAAGGGGGAGATATGTGTAGAGGGAGATATATGTATAGAAGAAGATTTGTATAGAAACAGTTAGCACATTGAAAGGGTGAGACAATGTATAAAGCTCTATAACAAAGACAAATTTTGAAAAATCAAAATAAAACTCAGCATGATTCATGTATATAAGTTTTGGCCAATAAGTGTTTTTGTCACTAATGCCAAAGGGGGAGATTGTTGGCATTAAATAGAATTTCCACTAGTGACAACACTTATTTGCATTCTCAATGCAAACTGAGCAGACAGTGCAAACCGAGCAGATAGGGCAAACCGAGCAGACAGTGCAAACCGAGTAGACAGTGCAAACTGAGCAGATAGTGCAAACCGAGCAGACAGTGCAAACTGAGCAAACAGTGCAAATCGAGTAGACAGTGCAAACCGAGCAGATAGTGCAAACCGAGCAGTTAGTACGAACCGAACAGGACAGTGTAAACCGAGTAACATCATGTCTACCGAGTCACCAGTATTTACCAAGTTCAAAACCTACCGAGTGATCAGTATGAACCGTGCCTTCACTTCTACCGAGTGCATGATGATGGTGAGTAATGCAGTGGACACCGAGTATCAGATAGTCACCGAGTTAGTTTGCAGGAACCGTGTAACCATACTTGGGCCGACTTAGTAGCACATATGTTTATTTGTCAAAGCCAACTTTGTAATTGTAATTGTAATTAATTGTTTAAGACTTGTATATAAACAATGTTGTAAAAATGTCAAAAGTAAGAAGCATATATGTGAAAAAGAAAGAAAGGCAGAGATAAGCGAATTACAAAGGGCTTCAGCAGTATAAGGAACAGAAAAGACAAATTCATCACAGAAGGTGATCAGTACATCAGTGAATCTCAATCAGCAATCCAGTTGCAAAGCCAGAGATCTACTGTTTCATCCTAACAGGTGAATCAGTACTAAATCCTTTAACCGGGTAGACTTAATAGTCTTTTGTAAAATCTCTTTACCGAGTGCATACTTCATTGTATGTTTTGTAAATCCTTTAATAGGGTGGATTTAGCAATCCTTATTGCTCCTAACAGGGCAGATCATCAGAAGTGATCAAATTGTAAGCCTTAACCGGCCAACTTTATTCTGCAGTATTAAAGCTTTGTGGGTTTCATCCCCACCCCAGTTTTACTTTCTTTTTGGAAGGTTTCTGGGTAACCAAATCTATGTGTCATTATTGTGAATGCATTTAAGTTTCATGCTTTCTGTATGCAAAGGTTAAAAGTAAATTACATGTTAAATTGAAAGAAAATTTGGAGTTACTGATTCACCCCTCCCCTCTCAGTAACTCAGTTAATTCCTGAATATTTCCAACAACTTACATATTATCTTTTCGTCTGTACATGCATTATGTTATACTAAAATTGGCTATTTTCCACAATATGGTTTTTATCTTTCCTAGATGTAGGGGTTGTCAGTGTTATGGGAACTAGATGACCTAGGAGAGATAGAGGCTTAGGAATTATCTGTTATTCATGTTGTTTATAATGTTTAGCATGAGTGTGATCTGTTTATGTTCCAGATGACCTTATAGGCTCTTATGGTATTATGTGAATCAGTGATTATGCTTTTGTAGTCAATCTTGGTTTCTGTGACGATTCTAGATGTGTGACTACCTATTTTATCTGAGTTCAGATCTAGGAGAGATCCATGAGCCTAGGGTAGTTTACCTAGATATGTATTAGGAGGTGGCTTGCAATAAGCGTCGAGGCCCACAAGTGGTTGCTAGGATCACTTATTGTGAGTTATTGTAATCAAGTGAAAACCTAATATAACATTGAGAGATATTAAAATGAACCTAATAAGATAGTTTCCTCTCCCATGCTTGAGTGCTAGTACAGACTGAGATGAGGATGAGATGATGCTTGCTGCCTATTGAGGTGTGTGTTATGGCATAGTTAGTGGCTTCATTAGTATGAGAAGTCATTGATTCCATGTATGGTCACTTGAGTATCGGGATCTAGAGTGATTACCAGGATGAGACTCAAGGGTTAGACGTACATGATGACACCTTCCTACACATAGTCTAGTTATCCTACATGTGTCAGTTGCCTTTGGAATAGTGAGTCATACCTTTTACTATACTTGTTGACCTTGAGTTAGTAAGCTATCAGGATTCCTTTCTTAGTAGTGTTTCTTGATTTGACTTGATTATTCATTTGGGGTCTGATGTTATCTCCTCAGCATGGTGGGGTAGACCTTTGTGGTTCTACACGGATGGGTGGTAGTGATTCTTTAACATTCAAAATTTGACATCCTGGTGTCAATGCTTGATGGTGTCTTACAGTTGGATTCCTTATGTTACTTCATCTTTGATGTTCTTTATTTATGTATTTTTTATTGTAAATCTTGTATTAGAATATCACATGTGATACCTAATTTGGATATTGTAATTTAGTTGTTAGAGTGATTACTGCATACTCTGTGACATGTGTAGTGGATGTATGTTTATTAGTATTTATGATTATTCATGAGATGTAATCATTTTGATGTAATTGTTGTATTTAATTTATGGAATCTTTTGTTGATGTTATTTAATGAGTTATGTTAGAAAGTAATACTATGTCATGGGACCTGTTAGTTTGGTAACCTATGTATGCGATGTGTGTTATGTGAGATAATGGTTAATGCATTCATGTGATTGTATATCTTAATTGTAAACTTTAGAAAAAAAAATTATTCACCTAAACTTAGTATCATGTTCTAGGTTAGTTTCTTTTGGGTTCCCTGGCGGGGCATTACACAATTGCTTTCTCTATTTCTGCATTGACTTCTTCATATTTGTCTCGCATAATCTAAATAGTTCTCTTCTTGGTTCTCAAATGGGTGCTTAAAGCTTTTATAATCTGATTGAAGTGTACTTCATCTTTCACAACACAAAGCTTTCTTACAATATTTTCTCTAATAGCTATGTCCTCTTCTGAAGCTCTCTTCTTCCTATTTACAAGTTTCTTGTATAAGTCATCAAGTATCTTACCCTAAATTGTGTCAAACTTCTTATCAGATAGAATCATATGCTTTACCACTACATTTTCTAGATTTAATCTCTCTGCATAATCATAGAGATCATAATACTTATTCATCTTTGTAAAGTCTCCATCTTGAATGATCTTCTCATTAACTTTTTCAATTCTAGGTTTCCAAATTTTCTTCTTAATAGAAGTGTCATCATCTTTGATTTTTGCAATTTTCCTTGGAACTGGTTGCACCAACATTTTCTACCTCTTACTTGGTCTAGTATCACTCTCTTTTACTCTTTTTCTAGGTGTGGAGGAGGTGGATCTAGTGGATATCCTTGGTTCTTGATCCTTCTCTGTTACTTCTACTTTTACCTTAACTAGTGTTTCTTCTTGTTGTGCTACAATTGATGATAAAGGTGGAACAAATAAAACTTATTCTTGTCCAATATATGTAATTGTTGCTGCTATTTTCTTGGCTACCAAGAATTCATGTTCAGTCATCCCTGTATCTTTTAGAATTTTCTTGATAGTACTCTCAACTCTTTTCTTTGACTGCTTCTCTTCAAGTAAGGTCTTTGCGGAGTTTAAGTTCTTCTCAAAGGTTCCAAACCTATTACAGTGAGTGTCCAACTTACACTTAAGTAACCAACTCACATACTCTTCTATCTCAATCTCAGATATCTCATAGCCAAGAGGGTCTATGAACTCTATTCTAGGTTCTACTACTTCAATGTAAGTAAAGTCAGTATCAACCATGAAACATATCTCATTTTTATACTTCTCCATGAGAGACTATGGGATCCTTGATCTTCTTGTCACTAAATTCTGAAATGTCTTGATTACCAACATTGCACTTTCATTCACTTTATCAATAACATGCCTCCTATACACTTGGTTAATCCTTTCCATTGTAGTTTTGCCAACATTCCAGTCATTTCCAATGGTGTAAGGAAATCTTCTCAATAAATGTATAAACATATAAGTGATTAAGGATGAGAATCTAAACTATGTATACTTAGTCTTCTTAATCTTTTCCAAACTCTCAAACAATTAAACTCTTAGAATCTCACACATATCAACTTGTACTTTATCAACACACAACAGATAAGTTGCATGTATCATTCGAGCTGCCATGTCATCCTCTCTTGAGTTTCCACAAAACTTAGTGGTTAGGATCTTGCATAAGTATCTGACATCATCTTGTTGAATCTGATGAACAATTCCACTGTTTCCATATCTTGGTCTAGGCTGATTGATCTATGATCTACAATTTCTAGCAATGTGTCCAACCTTGTTGCATCTATAATAGACTACTCTATTTCTTTTGTTCATATCTTCAATAGGTTTCTTATCTACATTGTTAGTATTCCTAAACACTCTACTACTATTATTATCCTCAATAAATTTAGGTTGACTGCATTCAATAGCTCTATGTCCAAAACCATGACAATTATAACAATAACCATTAAGGGGTTTGAATTGCTTACCTATGCAATCTCTCTTCATATGACCAATAGTATTACAAGAAAAACATCTACCTTTGAATTCTCTTTGCATACCTTTGGGTGATTCCTCTTGCTTAGATGGTTCTTCTTCCTTAGGTGTATCTTTAGATTTGTTAGTCTCATCAGACTTCTTCTCATCTATACTTTTAGATATTTTCAGATCTGGTTCCTTGCTTTCTTCATTTTCTTTAAAAGTGTTGAATCCAAGACCAGTCTTATCATAGAATGGTTTCTCATAAGATATTTGTTCATCAATATTCTCACTAGTTGAATATAGCCTTTCAAGTTGTTGTTTGGATTGAGTCAGTTCACCTTTCACAATTGTATTGTATTTCTCAAGTTTAGATGTTACTTTACCAAGTTTAGATTTTAGTCCTTCATTTTCAGTCTTTAGACTTTCATTCTAAGATTTTAGATTTGCTTCATTCTTTCCATTTCCATTTTTTAGACTTAGCTTCAGATTTGCTATCTTCAGTTCATGCTTAAGGATCTCATTTTCTTTTTCTAAGTTGTCATCACAATCTTCAATAAGAACTTCAGATTCCTTTTCAAATTTCAAATCTTCCAACTTTTTTTTCAGTTTCTCAATGAGGTTCTTTGCATCATCATATTTTCTTTTCAAAGTGTCTCTTTTATTAGTAAGCATATCAATTTGTTCAAGAGCTTCTTCAAGATTTTTTTGTAGTTGATCCATATCCATAGAGATCTTACTCAAGATGCTAGGCTTTCCTTGAATGATTCTTTTTCGAGTAACTAAGCTCTGATACCGATTGTTAGAAATATAGAATAATTAGAGGGGGGGGTGAATCAGTATTCTACAAACTTTAACTTTTTCCTAATTATGGATATAATAGATTATCTTAGCACATGCATAACATAAGAAGCTAAACAACATGCATAGAAATAAAACTAAAGAACTCATAACACTATTTTTTTTTGAGGAAACCTTGGCCAAGGCAAAACCCCAGTGGGGATGGTACCCACAAAGATCCACTAATCAAAAATATCTTGTTAAGGATGTTGACCCTAGTAGGAGTTTATTACATTCATATAGTGTCTCAGTCCTGATTAAGGGACTATATGCCTTGTTAGAAGCCTCAACCCTGTTAGGAGTTGGCAGTATAAAATGTGATTACTAGATGAGCCCACTGCCCAAACAAATAATATACAATATTCACTGATTACAAAAGTAGGTTAAGGTACATAACCTTATACTTCTTGCATCAATATCTCTTCACTGCTCTTTCACTATCGCTATTACATATACATCATATATCTCTCATCATATCACTTTTTTTTTTTTACAATTTACAATTACATTTATACAAGTTATTAAGGCTAATAACTTTCCAGTCAACTATCATATTACAAAATATCTTTACCCAAGGGTTAACATCTAGGATGTCATCCCTTTATATTGTTAAGTCATTATTTTGATAAACAAAATAATCCCTTAACTCTTTATCAATTCTATCTTAATATTCTGTCCAGTCGGCTTAACAATGTCTTTAGTAAAACTATCATAACTTCTTCTGTACATGTTGTACTAACTTGTGCTCTAAGGTGAGTCTTTGATAGTCACCACAGAGTCTATGTTCAAGTGCACAAGCATTGAACTTACTCCAATCAACATCACAAACAAAAACTATCATCAGGTTCACTGGTAAAAATACACTGTCTCATACTTAGACAATTTTGTATTGTGCTTTGACATACTAGCTCTCTGACCTGTGCGATCTTCATGTAGATCATATGTTTCCATAATGACAACGTCTATGTAACCAAATCAGCCAAATTGCCAAAAATTTCATGTATTTCACAATCTGAGTTGGATTCAGCTCAGGTTGTACCTACAACATGATTTGGAGAATCATTTTAAACAACCCCAGGTGTCTGATAAAGGAGCATCTCGGGTCCTTGGAAATCCTGTGTCAAAAAAAACAAGTTTGAGTTTTTTGTGTTGCTCGGTTTCCTTCTTTAACCTAGTTGGCCAATTAACTCCCTTGCGCTCGATTATCCTTTCTTACCAAGTAGTTTCTTTTGGTTTTTTGTTGAGGTCGACTTGTGCATTTAATTGTGTTCATGGATTTAATGTTGGTATTGATCATTGGGAAGCTTGTGGACCTAGATCTAGTCATTCTTTTTGTTAATGGTACATTTGAAGGCCAATTTATTTTGGTAGCCTCTTATATATAATGTAGTTGTTGGTTGTAGTGAGGAGATTAGTTAGGAGTATCAATTAGGATATCATTTTAGAGGTAGAAGATTAATTGTATTAGATTAGGAGTTGAAGAAATTTTTTGAATCCTCCAATGTTGGAGGACTGTTGTAATTGAATTGTTATATTTGGGCCTAACCAGGAAGGCCTTATAGCCTAACATGTATGAATCAATTTGATAAATAAAAGGATCTGTTCTGCATTCTCTCTCTCACTTGTTGTGTAATTGCTTCGATGTGTGATCTCTACAAGGTGGATTTGGATTAGGGTGTGCGTTTGGCCCATCTTCCAACCCTACCTTATGTCATAAACAAATGTAAATTAAATATTAATTAATTATATTTTTTTAAGAATGTTTACTATTTAAAAAATCACAACTTCATAAACTAATTTATTAAACTAAAATATTAATTTCTTTTAAATCTTTCAAAGCAACTTAGAGCATTTTAAAACAATGATGAAGATAATAAACAAAAAATTATGATAATCATAGTATAAATCATTTACTCTTCTATCTATTATGATGTCAATTAATCAAACTAACATATCTATATGATATGGTCTTTGAATTATCTCTTGATAAGGCTCCAAGTTATGAGTATACCTCCATGTTCCTTCAGAGTTGCTGGAATTTTTCAGTCCCAATCTACTTCTTGATCTTAAATAAGAGTATTGGAATAAAATCATTATTTTTTAAATGAACCATACTTTTATTTCTCTAGTTCCTAATGTCAAGTCCCCATTCTCCTTTTCCTATTATTGCTCTATATCCTTATGTAAAACTTTATATACATTGTTTGCAAAGGTGTTGGCTATGAGACTTGAAAAGATTATTCCATGAATTATTTTAGAGGAGAAAAGTGGTTAGATGGAGAAATTTAATGGCTAATAAAACATTAATCTATTTTAAAACAAAAAATATTAGCTATGATCTTAAAGTTGGACATAGAAAAAGAATATGATAGAGCAAGATGGGATTTCTTGGATAAAATCCTAAGTTTGGCTACTCGTAAAATTGGATTAAATGGATTTTCTCTTGTATTTCTACTCTCAAATTCTCTATCATTATAATTGGTTCACTAAAAGGCTACTTTCACTCCTTAAGGGGATTAAGGTAGGGGGTCTCCTCTTCATTTTTCTCTTCATTTCAATGGTAGAAGGTTTAAGAATATCTATTAATGAAGATATTTACCTCATCTTAGGGAAGATTATAAAGATATCAAGTAAGCCAAAATACTTCACTCATAGCTTATTTGCTAATGACACGTTAATATTTGGTGAGGCTTCCATGCTTAAATATTGTAAGATCAAAAAAATTATATAAGATCATTTTATGTGGTCTTGGCATTTTTCTATTTGTTACTCTAATGAAACTTTTATTTTGTGTTGCATCCCCTATAAATGGTTCCACATTTTCCATATGTCCCTATTAGGGAAGCTACATCTATAACATGTAGCTATCCTATAATATGTAGAAAAATCACCATTTGATATCATAGATGCATTTCATCAAACACTTATAATTCCTTGTCTACGCTTCCACATTTTTCATACACATACACGAGGGTAGTTGTAACTACAACATTTGACTAATCATGGCTCTTATTTCCATCAAAGAACTAATCATCAAGATAAAGAGAAATAATAGATTGTGTACTGTACCTGTTAAACTCTTAATTTAATGAAGGAACTAAATATTTTTTTCTAATAAAGATTCCTATGTCAGACCAAATATAGGAGAGCAACAAACTGTTTACTATAACTAGGAGTACATATACATGGAACTGATTTGTATTGATTACATGTCATTTATGTTGCCATCAGTCAAACTAAGATGGGAATATATTAACAAGGCTAGTCTGTATTCCTATAAGGAATTCTCTAAATCCTCTTCTCCCCTACTGTTGAGCCATTTGTAATGTAGTTAAGGAAAAAACAAGCTTTTATCTCAATATATCTCTTGCCCCTGCCCTAAGCATCTACGAATCTTTATCCCTACTTCCACTTGGATAATTGAATGCCAAGAGCCTGCAAACTACATTCCTCTACTTCATCAAATGTGTTAACTCAATTTTCTTTAGACAGAGTGTAGAAAAAGATCCTCAACATTTTCCACATTGAGAACATCCTCGAATAGTGGGGTTTGTTCTCCATCATTGTAAGAAACCTTACTAATTAAAACACAAAATTTCTTCATAAATCACACATGCATCACATAGATATTTGGTCAAACACTTTACTTGCTACCTGTGACTCTTAGATCTCTGGATTGCACTTATAGTTGTTTGTTTTCATAGTAGAAATAGAGATACTAACATAATAGGGATAAGACAAATATAACCCAATGTCATAGGGTTTAGCAATGAATTAATATGTAATCTTTGTTTCAAGATAACACCACCATTCACATACAAAATAATATTCATTGTAATAGAAATATGCAGTGATAATGAATACAATATTTTTGCACCTGAAAATGGTTGATTATTTCTCTATTGACTGTATAATGTCCTAACCGTATGGCTCAGGAAGGCTTCACTATTTATAGAGACTCAGTAGCATGGGAGATGAATCCATGACATCCATGATGTGAATGGAAATTTCTAGGTCTTAATGTTCAAGCACCCAATAACCCCTGTTATGATGGTTGTGAATATAATATGACCCTTGTGGCTTCTGGGCAGTTTGACGTGATAACACAAATGTAACCTGGTGGCATAGGGTTTAATAATAAAATAAAATGAAACATTGAGTATGAGAATGAATCGAGAGATTCCCTTATAGGTGGTGTTGAGAGATGCATAGGTGGTGTCAAGAGATGCCCTCCTTCCCTCCTTCAACTCTATTTTGTGGGATAAAAAAATAAAATAAAATGAAACAGCCTTATTTTTTTAAAGTTATACACCTATGTTGGTTGTAATTATGACCAACATGTCATAGTTTTTGTAATTCTGACCAACAAGGGAATGGATTAAAAAAAAATCCAAAATTTCCTTCTATAAACTAACCAAGCAAAACCATTTTAATCCTTGGTTAGAAATGTTTGTCAGAAATGTGGGTAAAATGTACTAGTGTTTGGTTATTATATTGTGAAATGTTTTCTCCTTATTTCATTTTTATGTCATCAAACTTTCCCCTAAGACTCTCAGCTTTTTCCCTTAGCACATCTACATCTCCTTTGTGAACTAGTGCAAGTTTGTCCCACATTCATTTAGCTAAAGTGCATGTCTTGAAATCTTAGAATTCAACATCTAATAAGGAAAAAACTATCTCTATCACAGAGACATTATGTTCATGCCAATCTCTCATTAGATCAATAGTCAAGGGTCCAATTGCCTAAATGAATTCATTATCTAAGTAGTATATAGAAGATTCTCCAATTCTAGATAGATGCAATCTCATTCTTCTTTTCCATGTCAAGAAGTTATCTTTGTTCAGCTTTGGCACCTCTATCTTATACATCTTATGATCTTTAGCTTAAGTCATTCAAAATTTTCTTTCCAAGCACTCTATTCTCTGATACTAATTGTTAGATAACTAAGAGGGGAGGTGAATCAGTTAATTTTAGTTATCCTACAATCCCAAATATCCCAAATGTATATATTAAAACTTTTTTATCAAATAATCAATATGGTAAGTCATCAACTGTGTATTTCTCTTCATCTACTGACTGCTAGTAAATTAAATATTGTGTTCACCAATCTACCCAGTTATGAAATGTGTAAAGAAAAATAATAATTCAACACATCATACACATATAACACATAGATTTTTAACATAGAAACCCTATTAAGGGAAAAACCACCTGGGATCGGTAACCCAAAATTATTCACTCTTCTAAAGTGAGATCGGTTAGGATCCAACCCTATTAAAGGTTACAAAGCACACTATAAGGTGTGACCTGGTTAGAGGATTTATCACTAACAATTCTCCCTTGACCATACATTGACCATGGGGTCAACAAGAAAATAATCAACATTCATTGAATGTCATATTGAAATACAAAACACTGTTAAGTCTCACTTGGTTAAGAGAGTTATCTATACAACAATGGTTAAACTAATGTACAATAATGATCTAATTCAAATACAACTTTGATTTATAGGTTTTTAGATCTATGCTAAGCTCAAAATACCTCCTCTGATCAATAATCAATTCAATCCTTCATATCCTCCAACTTTGTTCCAATCGGTGTATGGTTCTCTGATGCTCAGTAATGTCTATAGTTGAACTTAGTTCTGTCTTCAACCAGTTTGATCAATGGTGCATAAAAATAATCCTTTTCATGCAAATTCTCCTGTAGTATCAAAAATCCCAGACTCAATAATGAATCCCATGTCTCCTTATATAGACATCATAAACCATTTTCTTTTCATCTGTTTATTTTTCCTCTTAATATTCACCATTCATTTTACTGCTTTAACCTTCCTCGACAGTTGTGTTATTAATGTTAGGAATGAATACTGAATATGTCCTATGGGGGATTATTTTTAGCCATTATGTAGCATTTTTTGTTGCATTCATGACTATGATTGTCATTGATGTCAACACAGTGATCTACTGGAGATTAGCAGAGAAGCAGCCAATGTTTGTATTAGCGCATGTGTAATATTGAAGATCAAGCTATACGAAGTTGAGGACTTACTTTATGTTGTGTCTTGTGTTCATGGTCAAGAGCACATACAAAAATTCAACTATGCATGATAGTTATGTGTAATTTAGTGGAAGCAGTATTTAGGCAGTGTTCCAGAGAAGCGATTTGTATAAACTAGATGATATCTCCTAATCGGGATAGAATCTAGGCATGCAAGGTTGTAAAGATGATGAAGATATGATGATAGTGATGTGGATGTCACAAGGAGGTTAGAGGTTGCACAAGTGAATAATTATCTTGTTTGGAAGCTGACAGTTTTATGTAATTATAAAATATTGTGTAATGTGAAGAAGTTGTATTTTGTAATTGGTTAAGCCTTCTTTGTCGACTCATTTGTAATTATTTGAGTGTGGTATAAAGGAAGGATTGTTTTCTTTATTTTAAAAAGGATATGAGAAATTGTATGAAAGTGAATTGCAAAATTGAGCAATATTTATTGTAAGAGGATTTGCGAAGTATAGAGATCTTGTATTGAGATCTGATGAAGTAGCTAGTGCGGTGTAGCATAGTCAGAGGAGAAGTGATAAGTTGTTGAGATCAATAATATTTTGGTATTATTCTATTGAGTAATACAAAGATTAGTTGGATAGTGTGTTTAGTGATCTTTCCCTTGAAGTTGTTTGGGTAGTGGGTCCTTCTGTCTTCCATAAACTCCTAACAGGCTTAGAATTTTTTTAACAGGGATTCAATGTCTCCTAATAGGGATTCATATGTACTAAATGTATTTCATAAGTCTCTTAATAGAGTCCATCCTCTCACAATAAATTTTCATATTAGTGCATCTTTTGTGGGCATCATTCCCACCAAGGTTTACTCTTTGATCAAGAGGTTCCCTAGTCAACATATCTTGTGTTATTGTGTATGTTTATCTTTATATGGTTGTTTCTTCCATTAGTCACATGGTTAAAATATGTCAATGGTGATAAAACTTGTATTTATCTGATAACTAATTCATCCTCACCCTCCCTTAGTTATCTTGGTGGACTTTACTTTCTAACAATTGGTATCAGAGCAGCAAGTCCTTGAAGGATAAGTTTAACTTAAGGAGATCCATGGTGAATGATTTCAGGAAAGAAAGCCCTAAGTTTTATGGAGTGAACTTTGACAGCTAGAAAGAAAATATGAAGACACACCTGCTATATTTAGGACTAGGATACTAGTTGATCACAAAGAATAAAAAGACTATCATTGAAGAAGACAAAATTGAAGCATGTACTAATAAGGAGAGAGATATGTTCATGTGTAACATACTTTCCAGAGAAGCACTCTTGTTAGCCCTTCTGAAGAATGAGTATAGTCAGGTAAAATATCTAAGAACATATCATGAAATTTGGTTAGCTTTAAAATCTACTTTTGAAGGTGATGAACATACAAAGAGAGCCAGATTACATAATTGGATATGTGAATTTGAACATATAATAATGATGGAAGATGAATCTGTTGCAAATTATATTGGTAGAATGTCAAAAAAATTTGTAGGTATCAAATCTTGTGAAGGAAAAAATATAGAGAATGCAGTGATATGGAAAATTATAAAGAAATTAACTCTTGTATTTAAGCATACAACATAGATGATTGAGCAAGTTATACCTTGTACTGAGAACTTCACCAGAGAAACCCTTCTTGGAAGACTAGAAGCAACAGAGATAAGCTTGAGATAGTTAGGAGATCTACCTAGAATGGAGACAACATTTAGTGCACTTAGTGTTCATCCTACCTTGTCAAGAAGAATTAGTGCAAGTGGACATTATGATAGTGGCAGTAGATTTAGGAATGAAGAAGATAGGAAGATTGAGGAAGTAATTTCCTTGTCAAAAGAGAACCAGAAGGTAAGAAAATTTTTAAATGTTGGACTTGTCAACGATATGGTCATTTTGCATCTAAATGTCTTACGAGAGTAAAGAAGTATAGAAATAAATTTAAACCTAGAAGATATAAAGAATGTTACTATGCTAATGATGAAGAATTTGAGGCTAGTATGGAGAAATCCCTAAGTGAAAGTGATAATGAGAATGATGATATAGGATTTGTAGCAATAAAAGAAGAAAACTCTGAAAATGAAGTTAGAGAAGAAAAAGCTTTAGTTTCTCAAGTAGAAAAGAGATCTGATTGGATTATAGATAGTGGTTGTTCACATCATATGACTAGAGATATGAAGAATTTTATAAAGTTTAACAATTATTATGGAGGAATTGTTAGAGTTGGAAACAATGCACCTTGTTTGATAAAAGGAATAGGATCTATTTCTCTTGATGGAAAGACTAACACTGATGATGTTTATTTTGTTGATGGATTGAAACATAATCTTTTGAGTGTTGGATAGTTAGTTGATAAGGGATATTAGGTTTGGTTTACTGAGAAAACTTGTGTAATCAAGGATAACGATGGTAATTTGATTGAAACTGGATCAAGAACCAGAGGTAATGTATTTCAGTTGAGTCATGATGAGATGACATGTTTGATTACTATGATTGATGACAGTTGGTTATGGCACAAAATATTTTTTCATATAAATTTTGATAACATTGTGAAAGTGAGTACTACAATTGCAGTAAGAGATTTTCCTAAAATTATGAAACCTACTTACATGATTTGCAAGGAATGTGTTATGGCTAAATAGAAGAGAAGCTCATTTCCTAGCAAGAAGTTTACATCAGTAGAGAAGTTGGAAATTGTTTATACAGATTGGAGCGGTCCCACAAGGACTAGAGGATTCTATGGTGAAAGGTATTTTATGATTCTTGTTGATGATTTTATAAGAATGATGTGGATTTCATTTCTTAAGGAAAAATCTGAGGCATTTGATAAGTTTAGAGTAGTTAAGAACAAAATTGAGAATGAATCTAGAATAAAGATTAAATGTTTAAGATCAGATAGAAGTGGAGAATTTACTTCAAAATAATTTAACACTTTTTGTGAAGTGAATGGAATTAAGAGATAGTTTTTAGCCCCTAGAACACCTGAACAAAATGGTATTGCAGAAAGAAGAAACAGGTCAGTGACTGAAGAAGCAAGAGCTATGCTATTTGAAAATGACTTGGCAAAGATATTTTGGAGACAAGTAGTGAATACAACATTATATACAATGAATAGAGTAGAAATCAAAGTAGACATAGAAAAGAAACCTTATGAATTATGGTTTGGACATGCACCATTAGTTATGTATTTCAAAAGTTTTGGAAGTAAATGTTATATTAATCTAGAGATGATGACATTGGAAAGTTTGACACTAGAAGTAATGAAGGTATATTTCTTGGTTATTCATTGAAAAGAAAAGCTTATAGATGTTTTAATAAAAAAAATTAAACTATTGTTGAGAGTGCAAATGTTAAAGTTGATGAAAAGTTCAAAATTCAAGAAAGAATGCTTGATTATGAATCAGATGAAGGAACTCATCCTAGAATTGATCAAGAAAATATTGAATTATTCTATGAAACTGACAGTGGATTGCATAATGAAATTCACATTAAGGAAATCATAGAAGAACCTAGAGTAGAACCTAGAGTTGAAGCAAGAACTAAGACAGTGACACCTAACAGGAATCTAGGAAGAAATCATCCTGTTGAGCAGATGATTAGGAGCATAGAAAAATGAGTTCTAACACGGAATAAGGTAAAAGAAGAACTATGTTTAATTTCTCATATTGAACCTAAATCTATTGATGAAGCTTGTAAAGATGAACATTGGATTAAAGCAATGAAGGAAGAACTAGATCAAATTGCAAAGAACAAGACTTGGGAATTGGTCCCTAGACCTAAAGATAAGAATTTTATAGGAACTAAATGGGTATTCATAAACATGATGAATGAACCAGGAGAAGTCATAAGAAACAAAGAAAGATTGGTATGTAAAAGTTATATTTATTTGATAACTGATTCACCCCCCCCTCTCAGTTATCTTGGTGGACTTTACTTTCTAACAATTGGCTGCATAGTGTGCCTTTCGTGGAACTTGGATACTCATAGTAAGAAGGAATTGACTATGAAGAAAAATTTTCACCTTTTGCAAGAATTCAAGCAGTAAGAATGTTTTTGTCTTATGCAGCCTATAAGAAATTCAAAGTATATCAGATGGATGTGAAATCAACATTTTTGAATGGAGAATTAGAAGAAGTCTAAATTGAGTAGCCTAAAGGTTTTCCCTTAACTCATGAAGGAGACATGGTATGTAAATAAAAAAAGCTTTATATGGACTTAAAAAAGCACCTAGAACTTGGTATGCAAGAATAGATAAGTATTTGATAAAATTAGGATTCACTAAAGGCACAATAGACAACAAATTGTATATGTAAGAAAATGAAAATAGTTTGTTGGTTATAGTTATTTTTGTTGACGATATTATGTTTGGAGGAGAAGATGAAGCTAGTGACAATTTTGTAGATGAAATGAAGACTGAATTTGAAATGAGTACGATTGGAGAGATGAAATATTTTTTAGGATTGTACATAACACAGAATGGTGATGGTATCTTCTTATGTCAAACAAAGTACTTGAATGACTTATTGAAGATATTTGGTATGGAGAATTGTAAGCCAGTTGTCACACCTATGGTAACTAGACACAAGTTATCTAGCATAGATGAGACTCCTATAGTTGAACAAAAGAGGTACAGATCTATGATTGGTGGATTACAATATTTAACTCATACAAGACCTCATAAATGACATGCGGTTGGAATCATTGCAAGATTTCAAGCTGATCCTAAAGAATCACACTATGTAGTAGTAAAAAGGATACTAGGGTACTTGAAAGGAACAATTGAGTATGGACTATGGTATGAAAAAATTGATAATTTTTCCCTACATGCATATATAGATGCAGATTGGGGAGGCAGTGTTGATAACAAAAAGAGTACAAGTGGCAGAGCATTTTTCCTTGAAGGAAGATTGGTTTCTTGGCTAAGAAGGAAACACAATTGTATTTCATGGAGCACAACAGAAGAAGAATATGTAGCAATAGCAAAAAATTGTAACTAGATAATATGGATGAAACAAATATTGAAGAATATTGGAATAAAATTTGATGAGCCTATTTTTATACACTGTGATAACACCAGTATAGTGAGTATGTTTAAGAATCCTGTACTACATTCTAAGACAAAGAATATAGAAATAAAGTATCATGTAGTAAGAGAGAAAGTTGCAGAGAAAGAAGTCAAACTTGAGTATATAAGCACAAAAGAGAAGATTGCAAATATATTTATGAAGCCCTTACCGAATGATACATTTGAGTATTTGAGAGGTATGCTTGGGGTTATGCCCCATCCTACTTTTGAGAAGTGATGCAGATTGTTGCATCAGTCCAATGGTATATGAGCTCTATCTTTTCCTAGACTGCATGTTGGTACTTCCTCTATGGGGGAGTATGTGTTTTTGAGCTGAGTCATGAGGACTCTAGTAAATGTAATTTCTAAAAAGTGTCTTTTGACATTGAAGTTGTTGTTGACATAGAGATGTATTATTTGTCATTGATGTCAATGGGGGAGAAGAATACATGAAAAATCATCTATTGAAGATAATTTGAGGAAGAAGGATACAAGAAACATAAAATGGAAAACTATTGAATAGGAAAATGAAGCAAGATTTGATTGATGAAGAATATTTGAAAATATTTCAGAGCAGTAATGTTGGTATTCATGGACCTTGGATTCTTTTTCATCTATGTTTCCATTAATGCCAATGGAGGAGATTGTTAGGAATGAATGCTGAATATTTCCTATGGGGGAGTATTCATAGCCATTATGTAGTAGTTTTTGTTGCATTCATGACTATGATTGTCATTGATGTCAACATTGTGATCTACTGGAGATTAGCAGAGAAGCAAAAAATGTTTGTATTAGCACACGTGGGATATTGAAGATCAAGCTATGAAAAGTTGAGGAATTACTTTATGTTGTGTCCTATGTTTATGGTCAAGAGCTCATACAAAAATTTAACTATTCATTATAGTTATGTGTAATTCAGTGGAGGCAGTATTCATGCAACATTCCTGAGAAGTGGTTTGTGGAAACTGGATGATATATCCTAATCAGGATAGAATATAGGCATGTGAGGTTGTACAGATGATGGAGATATGATGATAGTAATGTGGATGTGATAGGAAGGTAAGAGGTTGCACGAGTGAAGAATTATCTTGTTTGGAAGCTAACTATTTTATGTAATTATAAAATATTGTGTAACGTGTGGAAGTTGTATTTTTTAATTGGTTAAGCCTTGTTGGCCAAATCATTTGTAATTATTTGAGTGTGGTATAAAGGAAGGATTTTTTTCTTTATTGTAAAAAGGATATGAGAGATTGTATGAAAGTGAATTGTGGAATTGAGAAATATTTATTGTAGGAGGATTTGCAAAGTACAAAGATCTGGTAATTAGATTTGATGAAGTAGCTGGTACGGTGTGGCACAGTCATAGGAGAAGTGATAAGTTGTTGAGATCAATAATCTTTTGGTATTATTCTGTTGAGTAATACAAAGATCAGTTGGACAATGTGTTCAGTGATCTTGCCCTTGAAGCTATTTGGGCAGTGGGTCCTTCTGTCTTCCATAAACTCCTAACAGGGTTAGAATATTTTAACATGGATTCAAAGTCTCCTAACAAGGACTCATATGTACTAAATGTATTTCATAAGACTCTTAACAAATTCCATCCTCTCACAAGGAATTTTAATATTCGTGCATCTTTTGTGGGCATCATTCCCATTGGGGTTTACTCTTTGATCAAGAGGTTCCCTAGTCATCATATCTTGTGTTATTGTGTTACCATGTATGTTTATCTTTATATGGTTGTTGCTTACATTTCTCACATGGTTAAAATCTATCAATGCTGATAAAAGTTGTATTTATCTAATAAATGATTCACCCCCCCTCTCAGTTGTCTTGGTGGACTTTACTTTCTAACAATTAACACATTTCATTCTCCTTAATTAAATCAATCTTGAATTTTTTCAGTCATTAGATCATCATAAGGAACATTATCTTCTACCTCAGAATTATAAAAAATTGTGCAACTCACCAGTTTCAGTCAGGTGTTATGAACTTTATTTGTTTCTTTCACTTGGTCAATATTAGAATACATTGGTGATTACCTTCTCAGTTAATACTATACTCGGTATACACTACACTATCTCAGTGTATACAAAAATCTCATTTACTGACCACATAAACTTGTTCAATTATGATCTTCCATACATAAAAAAATCATGTAATACAATCAAGTCAACAACACGATGTCATAGACTCATCAATAAGTTACCGAATGTATACCATAGCCATATCTTTCATATCCATCTCAGCTTCATGTAGATATCTCATTCCTTCATCATTTTCCTTCTTCAGATGTTTGTAACCATCATGATAAGTATAGTCAAAACTAGTTGACATCAATGACAATACATTGATTGATTTAATTGTCTTACATATACTTTAGTAGCTCAGTGATCATTTAATCACTATCTTTCACTTGTCCATTCTTTACATTAGGATATTCAATTAGTTGTAGGCTGTTATATATCTTTCATCTCCTAGAGAATCTCAAAATCTTAATTTGTCTCATACTCATAGTAGATGTATTCCCTAATGTCTTTGACATGTAAAAAACCATGAGGGGTTAGAGAGAATGCATCCTCGGGGTCATTCTCCATCTATTTTTATGGATTTTTCTTTAATTCATACCTTGGTCCTTCAGTTACATAAAAAATATATGGAGTATCCATGATAAAAAAAAGCTCACAGATAAAATCAAATATCTTTTATGTGAAATTAGGTTAAAAATAACTCATGATCACTAGAATGACCCAGCTCCTTCAGTTTCTTCTCTGCTCTACATAAATGGTGATCAAAATGACTTATACATTTCACTTATAACTCATAGTACTAAAACTTGACACAATTCCCAATGCAAAATAGTAAAGCTTCTATACTCAAGTCTTCCATCAACTTCCAAGCGATCATCTAATACAACATGTATAAACATGTGATCATAGATATATACTCTAGATACATTATTATATCTATCCATAAGTTTGCATCTACTTATTATACATGCAAGGGGCTAGATAGATAACTATTATGTTTCTCCAAAGATCCCCCTAAGACCATGATTGGCCATTTAGGCTAATGTGGAAATAGTAGCATCAGGTGAAGATTCAATACCATCTACTAATTATTCTTGAACCTTAGTCTCTCTTTTTCCTTTACCTTCCATGCCTTATTTTTGTCCTCGCTTCCTTCCTTTCTAAAATTTCTGCTGAACTTATCTATATAATCATCCATGCTCTTACCAAGATCACCATTTTTCCTCTTTATCAAGTTATAGGTGGTTTCTTGTTTCTTTTTTCTCCATAAAATATATAAAACTTTTCTCTATTTACTTGATTGTTGCATTTGAAACATGTAACTAATGGTCTATTTTGTTTAACCTACAATCTACAATTCCTTATGATATGTCCAATGTTGTTGCATTTGTAGCAAGTAAAATTATTTGCACTTTTCTGACTGATGTAATCTTTCTTGTTCCATGAATGGTCTAGTTTTTTTCATTCTTCCTTTTTGTTACCATATGCATAAAAATTAAAACAATAACTAGATAAGGACTTATAAGGAGTCTTACCTCTATAATCCCTATTCACGTGACCAATTTTTTTTCATTCAAAGCATCTTCCTCTAAAAGGTTTGATCTACTCTCTAGGTTGGTCATCATCATTAGGTTCTTCCTTCTAATTAGGTGTCTCATCTATTTTAATTTAGATTATTTTTATTGAGTTTACAAACATTCAACTTCATCAAAACCAACTCGAGTCTTATCACCTTTATTCTTTTTTTGTTCAATCTTCTCATCAATCTTGTTATTTATTGCATGCATTTTCTCAATGTGATTCTTTTCCTCAACAAGTTCTCCCTTAATGATGTGGTTATATTCTCCAATTCCTTATACTTAATTTTGTAACTATCTAGTCCAAGCTACATCTTTCCCATTTGAACATTAGTACCATTTAAAGCTTCATCAAGTTTGTTCTTTTCTTCTTTTACTTATTAAATTTCTTTAGCCATATTAATGGTGATGGATTCATGTTCCTTCTTTAATGCTTCTTTTCTTGTTTAAGTTATTCAATCAGATTTGACAAATAATTTTCAGATTCATCCTATATCCTTTTCACAAGTTCTTTCCTTTGGTTCCTAGAGTGTTCAAGCTTCTCCTTAAGCTTCTTGATGTAACCTTCAACTCTTTTCAATTTGAACTTTAATTTCTCATTATCAACATTAGTCTCGTCCAAGTCCTCAAGTGCTGTCTCAAAATTTTCTTTCAAATTTTCTAAATCCATCAAGATCTCCCTCAAGATTTAATGCCTTCTCTTAAAGGGCCTAAAGATCTATACAAATTATTAGGATCAAGAAATAATAAGAGGGGGAGTTAATCAATATTGCAACACTTTACTAATAAACTTAAATAATTCAAATTGAACCATGAAACTGTAAAAATGAAAAGAACATATGCATAAAGTAAATAACTCATCACATGAATGTTTGTTCTCAAGGAACCCTGACCAAGGGAAAACCCCAGTGGGGATGACACCCATAAATTATGAAATAAGAGTATAATGTCCCTATTAGGAGACCTAGCCCTATTAGGAGATAAATATTACATTAGTACAAACCCATGTTAAAGGATGGAAATCTTATTAGGGGTAAAACAAGGAGCTCACTTCTCTTACAAATAAAAATATATTTCTTAATAATGTTGTATTACAAAAGATGAATTATCCAAGAATATTCTACGCTTAATTAGTTACATTTATAGCTCACAATCCATTATTAATTATTTTTACATCACAATGTATTCACTGTAACTCACATCTTCACATGTCAAAAAAATCTCTACTTATATACTTGATCTCATGATATGTCCAGTTAGCTCACAAGTGCATCAGCAAACATTTCCAACACATAACACAAGAGAAAATACATAATATTTGATCACACATCCATCAAGGTGGGGTATGACCCAAAATAAATAAAAAATATCCCTACTAGAATCCACACATCACTCCCTCAATCATCATGACATTTCATCTACCTTGTTCTGCTTCTATATTGTACTCGTATACCATAAACACAATGTAACTCTTTCTAGATAACTTCAAAATAAAAGAGACCATAATTGAATCAATGAAACACTCTATACTACCTTCATCTAAGCATGCATGACTTAACTCACCATATACTATGCTCACTAGGAAAAAATATGCAATTGTCTCCAAGATATTGCTTGTGGACTTAATCATTTTTATAAGATTGGATACCCAAAACTAAATTATAGTCCAAGAGACCATACCAATAAGTAGTGTTTCCATAAATAAAAACATATATTGTATACATTCTAACAATGATATCATTGATGAAGAAGTTAAAAATACATCAATGGTGATTGGATACAAAGGCTATTACTCTAGTCAGGTGAAAAATATACCCGGTTGTTCCATTCATACTTCCCACATGATGATTAACGAAAATAAGGATTATGATCTACCTAAATCACTAAGGGAGAAACTAATGTTGAATCTTGAGAAGATCAAGAAGGACTAGAGGTAGAAATATAAATATGGTTAGTTTATTATATGTTTATTCTTCTATTTTTAGAATATGTCTCCTGATCTTGGTAGTATTACTTGGTCAATTGATACACCATATTTCATTCAATTCAACAATTGTATAAAGGTTTTGCGAAATTCATTTACTAGAAAGATTGTTAATATGATTTAGAACAATAGAGAGGGGGGGTGAATCAATTGTTCTTAGGTCCATATGTATCAAATTAAACTTTTAAAAACTTCAACAAACTCAGATCTAATCACCAACACTACTTGGTCATTACAGAATGTATGCTAGAAACATATAACAATGCAGTTCACTATCCAACAATATTTAACTTGCAAAACATAGAAATGTTCAAACCAAAACATTCACACAAGTATGACACTAGGATTTATAATGGAAACCCAATTTGGGAAAAACCACTTTGTAACATGTTACTGATATTTTCACTCTTCTGAAGTGAGCTCTGTGAAAAGCCAACCCTGTCAAAGGCTTACAAACACACTGTTAGGTGTGATCCTGTTAAAGGATTTCAACCACCCTGTTAGGAGTGAGCCTTGTTAGAAGACTTAAGTACATTCCATCAAAATGAAACCTTGATTAAAGGATTTAGAAAATGACTATTAGGTCAACCTTGATTAAAGGATTTAGACTGATACAATTGATGCAAGAGCATCTCGAGTCCTTGGCAATCCCATGTCAACAAAAACAATTTGGATTTTTTCTATGTTTCTCAGTTCTTGCCTTGACCAAGTTGGTCGGTAGTTGGTTGGTTTCCTTTGGTTACCAAGTGTGGTCAGTTATCTCTTGGGCGGTCGGTTTTTTCATTGGTGCTCGGCGTTGCTTGTCTGTTTCTCAGTTATCCTTGCTCACCGACAGGTTTAGTTTTAGTTTCTATTGTGGCCGACTTGTACATTTATGTTGGGTTATGGATTTAATGTTGGAATCCATCATTGGGAAGTTTGTGGTTCTAGATCTAACCGTTCCTTTTGTAATACCCTAAAATTGGCACCTATTAAATCCAATTAATTTTGGTGCATTTTCTTCAATTTTACATCTCCAAAGTCCTAGTTTCCTAGGTAATTTTCTCTCTCCTACTTGACTTAATTTGACTTGATGTCAATTGCAAAGAACATAAATTGCATTAATCAAATATCAAAATTAATTCCTAAAGTTTTTGACTTTTTGATAAAATAATTTAATCCTAAAGTACTAAGTACTTGGAATTGAATTAAAATCTACCCCCTTTAGCTAATTACCCATAAAAAAGAATTAATAATTGCTTGATATTCGAATGGACACACCTTTTTGAATTAATAATTCAAGATATTCGAAAGGCCACCTGTGTGGCATTTTCCATTCTTTTTATTAAGTAAATCTTGCTTTTTTGTCTCAATTGGAAATGAAGGGTCAGGAGTTTCAAATCAAGAACCCCTTCATTCCCTCCTCTGGCTTTCTTATTTAATGGACCTAATTTCTTTATTTGAAAGGGGGAATTTTTGAGCGCATCTATACTATAGTCAATTTTAGTCTCCATTATTACATTGTTTTCAAAACTTTATTGCATTAATTAGCTTAATATCTCATTTTAGTTTAATATTGCATCTCATAGTAGATTAAATTTGCTTAATTGTTCTTAGCTTAATATCAACTTTATTTCAAGTTCTTTAGTTTAAATTGCATTTCATATCTATTCCAAGCTTTTAGTGTAATTGCATTTCTACATTTCTAGATTAATTGCACTCATTTCTAGATTAATTTCATTGATTTCTCATCTTAGCTTTTGAAAATCCTCCATTGTAGAATCAGTGTTATGTTTGTTGGATCTCCAATCTGAGAGTAATTAAACACCCCATCTACATAAGAGGCAATAGGTGGATTCAATTGATGTTGTGAGATGGACAATTCATGTTCATACTCACCATCTCATGATTGAGCAATGACTATGTTGCATTTGTGCCTAATTTAGAGGTCCACATTCAGACACACACACACCTTCCATTGATTATGGATTTGAAGGCCGACTTAGTTCGGTAGACTCTTGTATAAATGTAGTTGTTTGGTTATAGTTTAGGAGGAGTTTTTGGTAGAAGATAGAAGATAGTAAGAATAGAGATTGTTGGAAGATCCTCACATGTTTGAGGAACTTTGTATTTCATTGTAATATCTAGCCCTAGTCGGGAAGGCCTTACAGCCTGACATGTATCATTCTATTTGATGAAAAACATATGAAAGCTTCTACATTCTCTCTCTCATTGTTCTATTTGTTTGCTTTTGCATGTGTTGAGCAGGCTTGGATCATTAGGGTGTGCCATTATTTTGCTCCTCTTGCTCCCTACTTTGCATTAGGTGCTATCAGAGCGAGGTGAGATCTTGATTTAGGTCTGCGGATCTAGGTTTGTAGGTTCCTCTTGAAGCCCTAGTTGATTTTTGTGGGGTAGTAGATTGTGATTTGACCTGCAATTGCAGAGGGTTGTCAAGATGGTTCATCGGAGGAAAGATACAGATCTAGGACTGGTAGACATGCTAAGATAGATTGCTACTAGGTTAGAAGCTATTGAAATAGCCCAGAGAAGAGGCAGCCATCTTGAAGATGTTAGTGATGATGAAGTTGAGGAAGAACAGGTGAATGCAAAACCTGCACTTGGTATGGATCAAGGTGAAGAATATTTTTGAAGGCTTTGACAAGTCTAAAGTCAACAACACATTTCAATCCTCTTGAGTATGGTGGAAAGCTAGATTCTGATGAATTAGTGGACTAGATCACCAGGATGGAAAAGTATTTTGAGTATGAAAACATTCCTGAAGATAAGAAGGTGAAGATTGCAAGCACAAAGTTGAAAAGTCATGCATCCTTATGGTGGGAACACCTGCAGTTGGATAGGAAAAGGAAAGGAAAAGACAAAATCAAGGTTTGGAATAAAATGGTGAACAAATTAGAATGAAAGTTCTTACCTTGTGATTATCAAATTAACCTAGGTTGGTAAATGTAAAGTTTGAAGCAAAAAGATAGCTTGGTAAAAGAGTATATTGAGGAATTTTATAGGTTAGATATGAGATTTGGATATGATGAAGATGATGTGGAAATAATTGTTAGATATCTAAATGGTTTGATAGTTTCCATCCAAGAGGAAATTAGTATGGTCAAGTTGGAGAACATTGAAGAGGCTTATCAATTTGCATTGCTAAGGATAAATTGAACACAAGAAATGAACAAAGACAAAGAAGTCAAGGTGGTAGATTCCCTAGAGGAAGAGGTAGATCTAAACTGGAAAAGAAAAATCTAGACAAAGGAAAGACCGAGTGGAAAGGTGAAAGTTCATTTAGAGGTAGAGGCAGTGACTACCGAGGTGGTTATGGAAGAGGAATTTTATGAGGAACTTGTTACAATTATGGAGAAGAAGGACATAGATCTTTCGAATGTACACATGCTAGTAAGAAGGCTGGTAGCAGTAGAAATGCTTTGGTTCAAGAAGAGTCACCGAATGAACCTGAGAAAGAAAATAACCTGATGGTAAGGAGAGAACTATGGAATGAAAGAAAGAATGAAGATTCTATAAGGAAAAGTTTGTTCAAGAATAGATGTAGAGTTTCTGATAATGTTTGGAAGGTAATAATTGATAGTGATAGCTTGGAGAATCTGGCATCTGAGGAGATGGTCACAAAATTGCAATTGGAAAGGTTGGTTCATCCGAAGCCCTATCAAATTTCATGGATCAAAGATGAGCATACACTCCTGGTAAGTGAATAATGTTATGTGAATTTGAAGATTGGAAAGTACTATGATAAGGTGTTATGTGATATCATGCCTATGGATTGTTGTCATATTATGTTGAGTAGACCTTGGCAATATGATAGACATGCTATATATGATGGGAGATTGCATAAGTATACTATTGTGGCTGATGGAAAGAAAAAAATCTTGTTACCATTGATGGAAGAACTTGTTAGTAATGTTTGCACATCTGTGAAAGTTTGTTTGATGGAGGGAAGAATGTTTGTTAACTCTTTGAAGAAGAATTATGTATGTTTTACTATGATTCCTAACAAACCAAGTAAGAAAATAGAGGATAATGTCCCTGATGAGATTGATAAGTTACTAGTGATTGTTGGCATTAAGCAGAATTGCCACTAGTGACAACACTTATTTGCATTCCAGACAGTGCAAACCGAGCAGACAGTGCAAACTGAGCAGACAGTGCAAACCGAGCAGATAGTGCAAACTGAGCAGACAAGTGCAAACCAAGCAGACAGTGCAAACCGAGCAGACAGTGCAAACCGAGCAGACAATGCAAACCGAGCAGATAGTGCAAACCGAGCAGATAGTGCAAACCGAGCAGACAAGTGCAAACTGAGCAGACAGTGCAAACCGAGCAGACAAGTGCAAACCGAGCAGACAAGTGCAAACCGAGCAGACAATGCAAACTGAGCAGGCAGTGGAAACCGAGAAAGTTAGTACAAACCGATCAGGACAATGTAAACCGAGTAACATCTTGTCTATCGAGTCACCAATACTTACCAAGTTCAAAACCTACCGAGTGATCAGTATGAACCGTGCCTTCACTTCTATTGAGTGCATGACGATGCCGAGTAATGCAGTGGACGCCGAGTATCAGAAAGTCACCGAGTCAGTTTGAAGGAACCGTGTAACCATATTTGGGCTGACTTAGTAGCACTTATGTTTATTTGTCAAGCCGACTGTGTAATTATAATTGTAATTAATTGTTTGAGACTTGTATATAAACAATGTTGTAAAAATAAAAAGATGTAATGAAATGTATGAAGGAGAATATATATGAAAGAAAAAGAAAGGCAGAAATAAGCGAATTGCAGAAGGCTTCAGAAGTATAAGGTACAGAAAAGACAAATTCATCACAGAAGGTGATCAGTACATCAGAGAATCTCAATCAGCAATCCAGTTGCAAAGCAGAGATCTACTGTTTCATTCTAACAGGTGAATCAGTACTAAATCCTTTAACCGGGTAGACTTAACAGTCTTTGTAAAAATCTCTTTACCGAGTGCATACTTCACTGTATGTTTGTAAATCCTTTAACAGGGTGGATTTAGCAATCCTTATTGCTCCTAACAGGGCAGATCATCAGAAGTGATCAAATTGTAAGCCTTAACCGGCCAACTTTATTCTGTAGTATTAAAGCTTTGTGGGTTTCATCCCCACCCCAGTTTTACTTTCTTTTGGAAGGTTTCTGGGTAACCAAATCTATGTGTCATTATTGTGAATGCTTTCAAGTTTCATGCTTTCTGTATGCAAAGGTTAAAAAGTAAAATACATGTTAAAATTAGAAGAAAATTTGGAGTTACTGATTCACCCCTCCCCTCTCAGTAACTTGGTTAATTCCTGAATATTTCCAACAATTGGTATCAGAGCTGCATTGGTTCTCAAGACAAAGCTTAACTAGCTTGAGCAAAGATCCAGGACAATGGAGGTATTCAAACTAAACAAGGTGATTGAAAATGAAAAGCTAGATCTGGAAATGGCCATAGCTAAACTCAAAGAAGCAAAAGAACATCTTTCCCAATCCCTAAAGAGAAGGAAGGAACTTGCAAATCAGATGAATGATCAGAATTACATTGAAGAAAAGATTGAAGATCTTCTTCCCTCAAATAACTCAGATGAAGCAAACAATGCTATCAAAGAACTCCTAGAAAAGAATGGGTCTCTGCAGGAAGAAGTGAGAAAATTGAAAAGATAACAAGAACTACACTCTACAAGATTCTGTGAGATCTTGGAACAAAGAAACAAGTTGAAAGATGAATTAGATGGAAGAAACATTGAAGTCCAAAACAAAACCCTTCAGCTAGAAAATCTAATTGATCAGATCTCTCATACAAATGAAGAAATTCTAAATCTAAGATCAGAAATAGAAAACACAAGAAAAGAACTAAGATCTGAAAAGGAAACCAATCTAAGATTGATGGATGACCTAAACGCTGAAAAACAAATCAATGAAGGAATGCTGAAAAGTCAAGAAGACTTGAATCAGCTGTATGAATGAAATCTTCATAGGCAAAAAGGAAAAGCAGGACTTGGATACAAAGAAGAAGGCGAATCCTCTAAGCAAGGTACTCAAAGAAATCAAAAACCTACTTGTAATCATTGTGGTAAAATAGGACATACTTCAAATAAATGTTGGAACAATGAAAAAGCAAAATTCAATGGAAAATGTTATAGCTGCAATCAACCCAGTCACAAAGCAAATGAATGCAGGGAAAAACCTAGATTCAGAGGTAATTGTCACAAGTGCAACAAACAAGGTCACAAGGCATCCGAGTGCAGATCCAAGACATTTAATCCAGCAGAACAAATTGTGAAAGCAATGTTTGGATGGGACTACAACACCTGGTGTAGATGTCATTACTGTGGAGAATATGGACACATTGGTATGAATTGCATAAAACATCATCTAAGGAAAAGAGATACTACCATAAGATGTTTCAAATGCACTAAACTCGGTCACATAGCCAGAAACTGCATGAATGCTAGTGAAATTGAAGAAGGAAAGAAGAATGAAGCAACTAAGGTCAGGAAACAGATGAGACAAAAATGGATTCCTAAAGCTACCGAGAAATCCAGTCCAAGTAATGGAATGGATGGCTCTACTGACTCAAACTAAATTTCCAAGGAAGCATTGGAACTGTATTCTCATAGATCAATCTCAAGCAGTTCCAGAACCGAAATTAAAAGAAAAGTCTAAATCAGCATGCAAGATGCAGTGAGATCACAGGGAGGTCAGTATAGTCTTCACCGAGCAAGGTCGGTATAGTCTTCACCGAGCAAGGTCGGTATAGTCTTCACCGAGCAAGGTCGGTACCTGTCTTTACCGAGCGAGGTCGGAGCAGTATGAATTCTCGAAGTTCACCGAGCTGCGAAGTCTTTTCCGAGCAATTAATTCTTAGTGGGTGACAGTCTGTCAGAATTCCTACCCTAATTTGAAATGAGCATTAATGACAGAATTGTAAACAAAAAGCAAGTAATCGAACTCATTCTTCATCGCGAATCTTTAGCACTTTGAGAGCAGAAAATTTCAAGGGCAACCCGGTGATTCAATACTCTTGCGAAAGGAATTTTCTGTGAGCTACCATGGCATCATCCAGCACTTCAGCGAAGAAAGGATCTGATATGTTAGTCCAAGGGGAGTGGAAAGCACCAGATTTTAAGATCGTGCCTGCAATTGCAGCAGCCCTAGATCCGAACGGAGCTCAATCTCAGATTCCTCCTAAGGTATTGCTTATTAATGATATCCGCAATCATTTTAACTGTTCAATTCATGAAATGGAAAACCTAGAACTAGACATTGTGTGTGAGGAACTATGTGTGGATGGTATTTTGAAGCCCGAGCACAAACATCTGGAAGATAAGGGTTTAGTTCACATTGCACATCTTCCTCGAAACTTTTGAGATAAATGGGTTAGGTACATTCTCAGCTGAGTACACGATGGCAAGATTTGGCTTGAGCAACCTATTGAGATCACAAAGAAAATGATTCATCAAGTCACCGGTCTTCCCATGTTGAACAAAGCTAAAACTACCAAAACCCTAGGTCGGACGGAACTAGAGAAGAAAACCCTAGCCGAGTGGGATGGTAGAGGCATGAAAGTTAGCAGCATTACCGACGCTGAACTGAAGTTTGGTACACATATCATTGCCCACAAGATTTACAGTTCTAGTCGACAGAACAGTGTCTCCTGTGAAGCTGTTGACCTAGCATACAAAGTGGTCAAAAACAACTTAACATTTGACCTAGCAGACTTATTGTTGAAACAGTTTAACAAGAACATGGAAAGCATCAAAACTTCCAAAAACAATCCATGTAAGTTTGGATCCTTGTTGGTCTGTTTATTCTTCTATGTTCAGAAATTCTTCCCTTCTAAAGGAAAAGTTGTATGGAGAAAAGATGTGCCAGTACTCTATGAAATAAATGAATACATCGCAGAAATGGGTGAAAACTTTGAAAGCATCATGGATAATTATTTTGAGTCTTTCAAAGAGAAAATGAATGACAGATTCCAAATTCCATAGAAGTTGGTGGAAGATTACAAAGATGACATCTGTTTTATGGTAGATTGTGATAATGTGTATATTCAAGCAGTTAAACCAAGAACTGTATATGTAAAACCTCTTCCTTATGAGGTAAATATTGATGAAACCAAGAATATCATTGAAGCTCTTCTAAATCAGCCTGTCAATCTCAAAACTCCATATTTTGGAACATATGATGAAGCTAAGGTGAGAATTGAACTAAGCATAAAGCTTCCAGAGGCGGTAAACAAAGGAAAGAAGAGGATAGCCAAAATGCAAATGATAACCGAGGACAAAGAAGAAATAGATGAAAAAGAAGAGGAAAAGGATGAGAAAACAGAGGAACCAGAACCTGCAAAGAAGAAAGGAAAAGTTTTCATCACTAAGGCATCTGTGCCTCCCACTGCTGTGTTTACAAGGAGAAATACAAGAAGCAAGGCAGACAAGGTAGAAAAGGTAGATAAAGACATAGTATTCAAAAGGCCTCCTCTAAGCCTTCAAGAAAAGCTCAAACTCTTTAGAGATGGATCAGGATCTGGAGTAAGTAACATAAATCCTTGAGATATGAAACCAGATCGGAAGCAGAACAAAAGGAAATAGAAGATGCTATTGTTGAGAAGATGGGACAGTGGAAATACTCTCCTGAAGAAATTACCCCAAAGATTCCAGCAGTTCTATTGAATCCAATAAAAATGAGATGGAGCAATGCAAGGCAAACTGTGATAGACATATTTGATCAAAACCTGAGACAGTTGATGCCGAGCTTGAATAATGATGAAGTAAAGAAGGCACTAAAAGAAAATGAAAATAAGATGACATTGAAGTTCAATACTTGTTTGATTTTGATCAACAATATTGAATTGATTGTGAAGGCTGCAAAATCCACATGGAAGAACATATACCACCTTCACCAACCGAGCATTGAAACTGTAATAATTAAAGATATTGAAGATGACAGCGATGAACAAGAAGAAGACACTGAGGTAGATGATACTGTAAGGATAGCAGCATAAGTCATTGCATCCCTTCCTACCTCCCCAGTGAAAGTCTCTACATCCAGCCCTAAGACACCTTCAAGCATGGTTGTGACAACTTCCACATTTGTCCAATCATCTCTAGCAACATCAGAGGCAGCCACCATTTCTTCTACCAAGCTGCAGTCTCCTGTACCATCAAGTTTTCCAGCAGTAAGTTTTCCAGCTTTTGAATCTTCAAGTGTAAATATTTTAAGTTCTCCAGTAGAAAGTATACTAGTATCAATAGCCAGCCCTACTTTATCTACTGTCACTACTACCAAAGCATTAAGTACAGATAATCCTAAGGCTCTACCGAGTATAAAATTTTTGGGTAAAAATGTAGTTGAGGATATAGACCTAGATGAAGAGATAGAGATTCCTACATTAGATTTTGCAAATCTCTCAGCAGACCAGATGCAGAATATAGGTGAGATCCTCCAAAGGAAAGCAAAACAAAAGAAGCTTAAAGAGGAGAGAGACAAGGAGTATCAAATCATCAAGGATGCTAAGGACATTTTGTCTGATGCATTAGGCATTAAAGTAGACTCCTCCCAGCATGTTTTGTTACAATTAGCAGAAGCAGTTGAGAAATACAATGAGGACTCATCCGGGACAGAAAAGTTAGTTGAAAGAGCCGAGAAGAGATTCAACAATAAAGTGCTTGAGCACATTGCTCAGCACATAGCTATTAACCAAGTGGAATTGTCTTCAGTTTTGTCTAACATAGAATCTATCTATTCGAATGCTACCTCTCTTTTGGCCAGACTATGCAATTTTGCCGAGTTCACAAAGGATGTTAAAGATAAAATGAATAAAATGGATGAGGATATGAAGATTAGCATACAGAAGCTGCAACTTGAACCAAGTTCAAGCTCTGCTCATCACATGAAAATTTCACACCTATCTAATATGCAGTCTGATCTACTGAAAGAAGACTCAAGGATCCGGTCCACACTGCTAGACATCCAACACATGATCCTTCCCATCATGAATATAATGTATAAGCACATTGAACATTCCAGAAAATTGATTCATGACAATCAGTTCTCTATAGCAGATCACATGATTGAACTCTCTGCAGAAGTCCAAATTGCTATACAAACATGTAAGATTCTGCAAGAAAGTTGGGACAGAACCCTGGCACTAATAATGAAGGTACATTCTGATTTCTTATCAAATTTTGGATTCTCTCTGTAAATAACTTGTATATGCACCTTTGGCATTATCGTCAAAAAGGGGGAGATATGTATAGAAGGAGAGATATGTATACTGTATAGATTTGTATAAGAAACAGTTAGCACATTGAAAGGGGGAGACAATGTATAAAGCCCTATAACAAAGACAAATTTTGAAAAATCAAAATAAAACTCAGCATGACTTGTGTATATAAATTTTGGCCAATAAGTGTTTTTGTCACTAATGCCAAAGGGGGAGATTGTTGGCATTAAGTAGAATTGCCACTAGTGACAACACTTATTTGCATTCCAGATAGTGCAAACCGAGCAGACAGTGCAAACTGAGCAGACAGTGCAAACCGAGCAGACAGTGCAAACTAAGCAGACAGTGCAAACCGAGCAGACAAGTGCAAACCGAGCAGACAGTGCAAACTGAGCAGACAGTGCAAATCGAGTAGACAGTGCAAACTGAGCAGACAGTGCAAACCGAGCAGACAAGTGCAAACCAAGCAGACAGTGCAAACCGAGCAGACAAGTGCAAACCGAGCAGACAAGTGCAAACTGAGCAGACAGTGGAAACCGAGCAGGCAGTGGAAACCGAGCAAGTTAGTACAAACTGATCAGGACAATGTAAACCGAGTAACATCTTGTCTACCGAGTCACCAATACTTACCGAGTTCAAAACCTACCGAGTGATCAGTATGAACCGTGCCTTCACTTCTACCGAGTGCATGACGATGCTGAGTAATGAAGTGGATGCCGAGTATCAGAAAGTCACCGAGTCAGTTTGAAGGAACCGTGTAACCATATTTGGGCCGACTTAGTAGCACTTATGTTTATTTGTCAAGCCGACTGTGTAATTGTAATTGTAATTAATTGTTTGAGACTTGTATATAAACAATGTTGTAAAAATAAAAAGATGTAATGAAATGTATGAAGGAGAATATATATGAAAGAAAAAGAAAGGCATAAATAAGCGAATTGCAGAAGGCTTCAGAAGTATAAGGTACAGAAAAGACAAATTCATCACAGAAGGTGATCAGTACATCAGAGAATCTCAATCAGCAATCCAGTTGCAAAGCAGAGATCTACTATTTCATTCTAACAGGTGAATCAGTACTAAATCCTTTAACCGGGTAGACTTAACAGTCTTTGTAAAAATCTCTTTACCGAGTGCATACTTCACTGTATGTTTGTAAATCCTTTAACAGGGTGGATTTAGCAATCCTTATTGCTCCTAACAGGGCAGATCATCAGAAGTGATCAAATTGTAAGCCTTAACCGGCCAACTTTATTCTGCAGTATTAAAGCTTTGTGGGTTTCATCCCCACCCTAGTTTTACTTTCTTTTGGAAGGTTTCTGGGTAACCAAATCTATGTGTCATTATTGTGAATGCTTTCAAGTTTCATGCTTTCTGTATGCAAAGGTTAAAAAGTAAAATACATGTTAAAATTAGAAGAAAATTTGGAGTTACTGATTCACCCCTCCCCTCTCAGTAACTTGGTTAATTCCTGAATATTTCCAATAGTGATATCATTTATGATAATGTACCTAATGGTTTTCCACTAAAAAGAAGAATATATCATTGTATGGATCTAATCCCTGGAGCTAGTTTACCGAATAAGGCACCTCATCGGTTGACACCTACCGAGAATCAGGAATTGAACTGATAGATTCAAGAGTTGCTGGAGAAAGGTTTGATCAGAGAAAGTTTGAGTCCTTGTGTAGTACCTATTGTATTGGCACCTAACAATAAAGGAGAATGGAGAATGTGTACTGATTCTAGAGCAATCAATAAGATAACAGTGAATTATAGGTTTCCTATACTGAGAATGGATGACATAATGGATAGTTTGACTGGAGAAAAGTATTTCACCAAAATTGATTTGAAAAGTGGGTATCATCATATCAAAATTAGAGAAGGTGATGAATGGAAGACTACTGTCAAGTCAAAAGAAGGTTTGTATGAGTGGTTGGTTATGCCCTTTGGTTTAACTAATGCACCGAGTACTTTTATGATGCCGATGAATGAATTTTTGAAGAAATTATTGGGTAAGTTTGTGATTGTATATCTTGATGACATTCTGATATTTAGTAAGACCAAAGAAGAACATTTTTTGCATGTTAGACAAGTTTTGTAGAGATTGAAAGTGGAAAAGTTGCTGATAAATCTAAAAAAGTGTTCATTCATGAAAGAGGAGATTGTGTATTTGGGATTTGTTATTCAGGTGATGGTTTGAAGATGGATCTTGAAAAGGTTGAAGCTATTTTGAATTGGCCTACACCTGTGAATGCTAGTAAGGTAAGATTATTTCATGGTTTGGCAAGTTTTTACCGAAAGTTCATAAGGAATTTCAGTTCAATTTGTAATGCTATGATTGAAACTATGAGATGAGACAAAAGAGAATTCAAGTGGACACATGTAGCTAACAAAAGTTTTGAGACTCTGAAGTAGAAGGTTGCTGAATTACCTATTTTGGCATTACCTAATTTTAGTAAAGTATTTCAAGTGGAATGTGATGCAAGTGGAAGTGCAATTGGAGCTATGTTGAGTCAAGAAGGTAAACCTATTCCTTTCTTTAGTGAAAATTTGAATGATGCTAGAAAGAAATATTTTGTGTATGATCAAGAATTCTATGTTATTGTTCAAGCACTGAAAAAATAGAGACATTATTTGATACCGAGTGAATTTGTGTTGTATACTGATCATAAGGCTTTACAATATTTGGGTATTTAGAATAAGTTGAATCAGAGACATATGAAATGGGCTAAGTATTTGTAGAGTTACACATTTGTGATAAAGCATAAGAGTGGGGTCACTAACCGAGTTGCTGATCCATTGAGTAGAAGAATATCTTTGATGACCAAGATGAAAATTGAAGTTCTTGGTTTTGATGAGATGAGAGATTCTTATGAGTTTTACCCTAATTTTTTTGAGCTATGGAGAAAGTCCAGAGCACCTATTCAAGATCAACAAGATACTAAATGGGATGAATATTTTATTTAGGAAGGTATGTTGTTTAAAGGAATTTAGTTGTGTATACCGATAGGATTAATGGGATCTAATTTGATAAAGGAGAAGCATAGTAGTGGTTTTCCTAGACATTTTGGTATTGATAAAACATGGAATTTGCTTAAGGAGAAGTACTATTGGCCGCAACTGTATAAAGATGTTTAGAAATTTGTTAAAAGTTGGAGTTTGTTAAGTTGCAAAAGGAGTGAGTCATAATACTAGATTGTATACACCAATTGTTGTTCCTGAGAAACCTTGGATTCACATCGGTATGGACTTTGTTCTTGGCTCACCGAAGGTAGTAAGAGGTAATGATTCTATATTTTTTATTGTGGATATATTTTCAAAGATGACACATTTTATACCATGTAGAAAGACATGAGATGTAGTACATGTAGCAGATCTTTTCTTTAAGGAAATTGTCAGATTGCATGGATTATCGAGGAGTATTATCTCTAACCAAGATAGTAAATTTGTTGGTTACTTTTGGAAAACCCTTTGGAAGAAATTTGACACTAAGTTGAAATATAGTTCTACATTTCACCCACAAACTAATGGATAGACTAAAGTTGTGAACAAAAGTTTGGGAAATCTTTTGAGATGCTTAGTTGGAGACACACCGAGTAATTGGGATTGTGTGTTGGCACAAGTAGAGTTTGCATACAATAATTCAGTGAATAAGAGTACTGGAAAGACACTATTTGAGATTGTGAATGGCACACAACTGAGAATTATATCTATTTTGAGAGACATTGCTGATAAGAATAAGATAAGTGCTAAAGGAGTAAAATTTATTGAGTAGATGAAGACATTGCATGAAGATGTGAAGCTGAAGCTGGAAGACAGTAATCAGAAATACAAAGATAGAGCTAATAGATCAAGAAGACATAATTATTTTAATGTTGGTGATGAAGTGATGGTTCATTTGAAGAAAGGCCAATTTCTTGTTGGAACATATGGGAAGCTGAAGATGAAGAAGTTTGGACCTTGCAAGATCTTGAAGAAATTTGACAATGGAAATGCATATGAAATTGAGTTACGTGATGACATGGGCATATCATTGATTTTAAACATTACTAATTTGTATGAGTATCATGAACCTGATAAAGAAGTGATAGTACCGATAGAATATCCTAAGAAGCAAAATGAAGAAATTGAATAGATTTTGAAGGAAAGAGTTGGCAAGAGTACAAGAGGAAAATAGTATATGGAATATCTGGTAAAGTGGAATAATAGACCGATGGAAGATAGTTCATGGATTTCACAGTCTGAGTTGGATCTAGCTCAGACTAGACCTACCAAATGATTTAGAGAATCATTTCAAAATAACCCTAGGTGTCTGATGTAGGAGCATCTCAGGTCCTTGGCAATCCTGTGTCACCAAAAACAATTTGGAGTTTTTCTATGTTGCTCTATTTCTTCCTTGACCGATTTGGTTAGTAGTTCATCAATTTCCTTTGGTTATCGAGTGTGGTTAGTTGTCTCCTAGGTAGTTAGTTGTTTCACTGGCACTCGGCATTGCTTGTCTGCTGCTTGGTTAACCTTGCTCACCGATGGGTTTAGTTTTAGTTTTTGTTGTGGCCAACTTGTACATTTCTGTTGGGTCATAGATTTAATGTTGGAATCCATCATTGGGAAGCGTGTGGTCCTAGATCTAACCATTCCTTCCATTGATTATGGATATGAAGGCCAACTTAGTTCGGTAGACTCTTACATAAATGTAGTTGTTTGGTTGTAGTTTAGGAGGAGTTTTTGGTAGAAGATAGAAGATAGTAAGAATAGAGATTGTTGGAAGATCCTTGCATGTTTGAGGACCTCTATATTTCATTGTAATATTTGGCCCTAATTGGGAAGGCCTTACCACCTGACATGTATCATTCTATTTGATGAAAAATATATGAAAGGTTCTGCATTCTCTCTCTCACTATTGTGTTTGTTTGCTTCTGCATGTGTTGAGCAGGCTTGGATCATTAGGGTGTGCCATTGTTTGGCCCCTCTTGCTCCCTTCTTTGTGTCAACAATGGTTAGAAAGTAGCAATAGTATTTGATCTTAAAAAAATACAACTCACTTTGCAAATAATAGATCCAATTTGTACATATATGCTAGCTTACTGACCGAGTTCCATTTCCATCTCCATCACTGATCTTCTCAGAAATCCCTTCAAGAAATAAAAAATCTGATCAAATCCATCACCTTCAACCTTTCTTCTTTATCAGTCAATAACATCAACAATTCCAGCATCCTTCTTTAACCTCACACTTAGGTTTTCCTTTATACCTCTTCAATAGGTCGATCCATCTTTTTCTGCTTAATCTCCTCTGTAGATCTTAGGTGTAGGTCAAATTCATTGAATCCTTCCAACATTCATGTTATTCATCCATCCTTGTAGAAACATATTCAATATCTTTATTGAAATCATAATAAAATGATTTACCATGCATTAAATGCTCCATATAGTCAATTAATAAAGTCAACACGATTTACATAATCCAAGAATTTAACTAAGTCGGCTAGGAATCTGAATTCTTCCTCAAATGTAAATTATTGAGGCTCGGTCAATACTGTGTATAACTCCTCGGTCATCACTGTGTAGCTTAGTCATCTCTTCAAACTATCTCCCTTAGCTAATGCTGTCACTTGACAATAAACTGATGTTCATTCAACACTAAATTTACTTGACATATACTAGCTCTCAGTCAACACTAACATCACTTGGCTTAAACTAGATTTCTTCACTTTTGCTTGGTTAAGGCTACTTGTTCAGTCTTGCTTCTTACTTAGATAAATAATACATTATCTTATCATTGTGCCACATAATCAAGTACTCATTGAAGTATCAAATAACTCAACCTTTCTCTAGGTCCTATTGTTATCACCCTTGCCCTAATCCTTCTCATCAATCAATAGATATAGTACTTTCTTAGATAGAAATTGTCTTACCAGTTAAGGTTTGACATCAATGATAATACAAAAATTGCTTCAATTATAGTTTCCAACAATCTCCCTCTTTGGCATTGATGGAAACACCATATGAATAATACATGATTCACCAACCAATCCAAAAAATTTTCATTTCATCAGAAACATTTTTAATATCCTTATCTTCATTCTAATTTTGAATCACTTAGCCTAACTTTCTTGACCATCCACATAGTTATGTTTTTCTTTTCCTCTGATTCTCTGAATTACTTCCTCTTTCATGTGTTTTCATTTGAATCTCTCCCTCTTTGACAATAATGCCAAAGCAGTATCTAGTACTTGCATCTTTCAAATGTATATGTCATCTTGTTAGTTCAGTAATAGTATTTCTCCCTCTATCATCTTGCTTATGACTGATTATAGATTTGTTGTACTTTTTACAACTCTAGGCCACTCCTAAAGTGTGACCTTTTCTACATCAATTTGTCAAATACTCTATGCAACACATTTGATGTAGTGCTCCTAGCTTGGCTAGGTAGCATCAATTAGGGGAAGCACCCCTAATTTACCTCTAAGATATTCATGAGAATCCTTAGGTAAAGCTTTGGTGAATATGTCAACTAGTTGCTCCTTTGTATTCACATATTCCATTCTCACCTCTTTATCTTGTACCAATTCCCTCAAGTAATGATACTTGATAGCAATATGTTTGGTCTTTGTGTGCATCATTGTGTTCTTTGATATGTTGATAGCACTTGTGTTGTCACAGTATACAACAACTGGTTCAATGATCTCCTCTTTCATGCCTTTCAACAATTGCTTAATCCATACCAGATTTGAACAATTCATTGTAGGTGCTACATACTTAGCTTCAGTTGTAGATTGGGAAATGCAATTTTGTTTCTTGCTTGTCCATGAAACTAATCTCTATCCAAGAAATAAAGCTCCACCATTAGTACTTTTTCTATCATCAACATTTCCTGCCCAATCTGTATTAGTGTAGACTCTCAGTTAAAATTTCTCATGCTTCTTGTAATATAGTCCATAGTCTTCTGTCCATTTCAAATATCTCATTATTCTCTTTACAGCCATCATATGACTTTCCTTAGGATTGGTAGAGAATCTTGTCACAATCCAAACTGCTAGGGCTATATTTGGTCTGCTATGAACAACATATTGTACCTTTCCAATCATGGATCTATATAGAGTTTGGTGTACTTTAGTAGTATCATCATTTTTAGATAGTTTCTGTCTAGTAGCCATGGGGGTACTTATTGGCCTTGAATCCTCGATACCAAAGGTTTTCATTATCTCTTTCACATATTTAGACTCTGTGATAAAAATACCATTTTCCATTTGATAGACTTGCAAACCAACAAAGAATTTTATCTCACCAAACATATACATTTTAAACTTAGGTTGCATCTCATTTGAAAATTTCTTACATAGAGCATCTTGTCCTTCAAATATGATATCATCTACAAATATTTTAGCTAACAAAATCCCTTTACCTTTTTCATCTTTCATGTACAGATTATTGTTGTCATCTTTCCTTGAAAATCCAATCTGTATCAAGTAAGTGTGTAGCCTCTCATACCATGCTCTGGGGGCTTGCTTCAATTCATACATTGCCTTATTCATCATGCAAACTATATTTATCTTGTTTAGATCAACAAATCCTTCGGGTTGCTCAATGTACACTTCTTCTTCTAATATACCATTAAAAAATGTAGACTTGACATCCATTTGGTATACCTTGAAATCTCTGTAAGTAGCATATGCAAGTAGAGTTCTCACTCCTTCTAATCTTGCTACAGGGGAAAATGTCTCCCCATAGTCTATTCCTTCTTCTTGTGTATAACCCTTGCATACTAGCCTTGCTTTGTTCCTTGTGATTTTTCCATGTTCATTAGGCTTGTTTCTAAATATCCATTTTCTTCCAATGACATTTTTATTTTTTGGTCTTGGCACCAGAGTGTAGGTATCATTATTTTCTATTTGGCCTAGTTGCTCATTCATAGCTTGAATCTAGTCTTCATTTTATAATGCCTCCCTTGTTGCCTTAGGCTCAAAATCACACAATAAACATGTAGGATCTTTCAACTTGCTTGTGGTTAGAACTCCAATTTCTTTATCGCCAATGATTTTCTCAGGCTTGTGATGTCTTCTTACATACTGTGCCAAAGTAGGTTCAGATTTATTTTCTCCTTGCTCTTCAAGTTCATCAGTAAGATTATTAGATTTAGCCTCTGATTTCTTAGCAACCTCTTCTTGACACTTGGCAACATCCTCCTAATGTCTGGTACCATCCTCCTGATGCTCAGAAGTATCTTCCTGATGCTCGTAAATATCTTCCTAATGCTCGACATTGCTTACCTATGACTCTACATTGCTTACCTATGAGTTACTCACCTCTCCTCCTTCTATATAGAGAAAAGATCTATAATCTTCAGGTTCTCTTTTTCTTTCTTATTCATTTTTCTCTACATATTCATCAACTTTGACATTTACACTTTCCACAATTTTGTTAGTGTTATATTTCAAACACTTGTAAGCTTTGCTCTTTGTGGAATAACCTAGGAATATGCCCTCATCACTTTTTGCATCAAACTTTCCATTCCTATTATCTTCTAATATATATAGCATTTGCTCCCAAATATTCTAACGTATTTTATATTAGGTGCATAACTATGAAATAATTCATAAGGTGTAACATTTGTACCTTTTTTTTATTTATACTCAGTTTAAGGTATAAATAGTTGTACTTACAACTTCTTTCCAGTACTTTTGTACAACATTTTTCTCAATCATTAGTGTCCTTGTACAATCCATGATAGATCTGTTCCTTCTCTTAGCTATACCATTCTATGGAGGTGTTCTAGGTGAAGACATTTGTCTCTTGATTCCTCTATCATTGCAGAACAGATTGAACTCATTCAATATAAACTCTCCACCTCGGTCAGATCTCAGACATTTCAAGTTTCTACATGTTTCTTTTTCAACCTTAGCCAAATACCACTTAAACAACTGAAATGCATTAGATTTTTCTTTTAAAAACATTACAGTCATCATCCAGTGTAATCATCAACAAACAAAATCAAGTATTTAGCACCATAATGGCTTTGTACACCCATAGGTCCACAAAGGTCAGTTTGAACCATATCTAAAGCATTTCCAAAATTAAAAGTCTTTCTCTTGAAACTAGACTTTGTCATTTTACCCAACTGGCATTGTTTGCACATCATATTATCAGGTTTCTTCAATCTCGACAAACCTCTAACTTTCTTCTTTTTTCTAATATTTACCAGATTGTCAAAGTTAACATCACATAGCCTCTTATTCCATAACCATATATCATCAAATTGTGCAATCAAGAATGTCTCTTCAGATAGATCTAGATAGAAAAAATTACCTCTATTATGTTCTCCACTTCCAATCAGTTCACTAGTGGCATCAAATATTTTAGCTTTTTTGTGATGAAACTCCACTTGGTAACTAGTGCTATTAAGTTGTGCAAAACTTAGAATATTATAGTTAAGACCTTTAACCCAATAAGCATTTTCACAAGTGATCTTATCAGTTAGCTTAATTAATCCTTTACCCTTTACAGGACATGGTGCATCATTACCAAACTTAACACTTCTACCTTTGTAATGATCTAGGGTTTCAAATTTACTTTTGTCACTAGTCATGTGATGTGAGCAACCACTATCAATAATCCATTTATCACCTTTGATCACATAAGAAACAAGTGCAATTTTATCATCTTCATCAAAATCATCTTCCATAGCAACATAAACTACTTCAATTTCAAAATCATCATTATCAGTGTCAATTTCTTCTTGAGCACTATAACAGGATTTTCCACCTTTATCCTTGTAGTCCTTGTACCTTTGGTAACCTCTATTTTCTCTCTTATCATTGTACTTGATTTCTCTTTCCTCATCCTTTTCATTCCTGTGAGGACATCTTGTAACTATATGGCTAACTTTGTTACATGAAAAACATATGACAATAATTTTACCTTTATATTTGCCTTTTCCTCTTTTCAATCTTCTGGCCATAAGAGCTTCAAGATCCTCTAGTTCCTCATCAGAAGTGTCACTATCACTTTCACTATCACTTATACATTTTTATTTTTCCCTCTTAGAATTGTGCAAAACCATTTATGACTTGAATGTAGATTCAACATTAGCAACAGCGTATTTATCATAGTTAGAAAGCTCAAAATTAGTAAGCTTACCAACAAGACTTTCCAATGTTAGAACATTACCAGGGCTATATCTATATTCTTGAATTGCTGAAATTATGATGGCATTTATAGAAGGAAAAGTTCTAAATACTTTTCTAATAACAGTCTCATCCTCAATAGTTCCATTATCTCCTCTAATAGCATTTACTACCTCCTTGATTCTACCATAATATTGAGCAATATTTTCACCTTCTTGCATTTTCATTTCATCAAACTTACCTCTCAGGCTTTCAGCTTTTTCCCTTAGTACATTTATATCACCACCATATATATTTGCAAGACTGTCCCACATTTGCTTTGTATTTGTGCATTATTTAATGTCTTCAAATTCAAGATAGCTTAAGGCATATGCAATATCCAACATTGCTTAGTTGTGTTCCTGTTTAGCTCTCATCTCCTTGATAGTCAAAGGTGCAGTAGGTGTAACATAGTCATTTTCAACATAATATTTTGCTGAGTCACCAATACCAGCTAAATGCAGTTTCATTAGACTCTGCCATGCAGGGAAGTTCTCCTTATTCAACTTCAATACCTCCTTTTTATACATCTTGATCATTTTATTCAAGTACATTTAAACTTGTTTTGTGTAAGTGTATACAAATAAATGTACCTTCATAGAATTATGGTTAATCATCAACAATAAGTGAAATAATAACTAAATACAACCATAATTGAGAAACTATTTAACAAAATCAATGATTAATTGAGCATCCTATGGCTCTCTAACTAAGATGTTAATGAGTGAGCTCTCAGCTCAAGCTCTCATTAATGACAGTCCTAGAATGAGAATGATAGAGATAAAACAATGCTAAAGCTAACAATTATCAAGATAAATGCTAAAATTGCTCTTAAATACTTTTCTAAATTCAAATTGCAAGAGGTTTGATGCAATTCTTAGATAGGTGGTTGATGAATTATGAAGGATTTTAGCCTTCCTTTTATAGATTTTCCAATGGTAGGGGGTGTAGTTATGTTTAATCATGATTGAGTTGGGGTTAAGTCTTTGGTTCCACCCTTTGAAGACAAAGCAAATTTTGTGTCCTCAAAGCTTGGGACAAGTAGACAAGATGGATGGTTGAGATTCCTTTTCACTTTGAGTGAATGAGATTCAATTGGGCTTGATCCATGTGAATGCCTTTCTCAAATTTCATTGGTTGTTTGATTTTCCTCTCCTTTTGGTTTGTTGAGAGTAATTGATTTAATTGATTTATTTTAGCCATGTACCCCTTGAATGGGTTGAATTTAATTTAATCCAAAACTATACAATTAATTGAATTAATAGTATTTTGATTTGATTGCACTTAATTAAAATGCTCTCAATTTTGACTGATCTCGAATTAGGACTTGATTTTAATTTTGATTGGCTAATTGTGCATTGTGATTCAATTGATTCAATTATTTCCTTGATTTGCTTTGATTTGACTTGATTTTCTTTGATTTATTATTAAATTATCTTTGTCCATTTTTAGGTGATTACAAATGCCCCTCTTTGAGTTTATGTGTGAAGCATGTCAATTCAAAGAATACTCTAATCTTGCTTGATAATAGGTCCTGATTCATTGATGGTCGATATTTGATGTTCGTTTGATGTTCTTTCGATGGTCAATCCTCTAATTTTTTTGATATGAAATTGCTGCAGGTAATGATTGATATGAAACTCTCTTGATTGATGTGATTCTGATGATCATTCTTGATATGATGATTGATTTTCTGATTGATCCTGATATGATGTTTGATTTGATGATTGATATAATGCTCGTTTCATTTCATTATGAATTTTTTTTTATAACAGCTTTCGATTTGATTTGATGATCGGTCCCTTGATTTTTTGTTGATATTACTGATGATGTTGATTTGATTATCTGATGGTATGCCACCTCAAAAATGAAACATATTGTTGTTTTTGATAGATAGGTTTAAATGATTGATTGATATGTTTTCATTTCTAAAAAACACGTTATGATATGCCATACTTCTCAATTTGCCCCGGTAAATGCAATAGATTCATATAGGTAAAAGTCATTTATTACCTCAAAATTAGGTCAAATTTAGCTTAAATAGGTTGAAAAACCTAAATTTACTATTCATTTTCACTTTTGACTTCTGTAATTTTGCTCTGGTTCTGATTGGATTTTCAAGATGGTTGTGCCTATTCGAGAGCATCAATTTGAGTGGTGTCAGAGATATGCGAGGCCACTTGACTATGGACCTCCGTTAAGTACTTTTCAAACCTTAGTATTGCATTTATTGCTCATTAATTAGCATTTATTGCATTTCCCAATTTCATCGCTGATTTGAAATATTTAATTCACGCTTATGCAAATTTCAATGTTGCCTAACATTGTTAAATGTCACATCCATGGTTTTTAGTATCACTCACGAGTGTTTCAATGTTGCTTATCGACTTTTCATTATCGCCTAAGGTTTTAAAAACCAGATTCCTTAAGTTTTTACGCCTATGAAACCCTAGCAATTCAATGTCACCTAGGAAGGTTTTAGTGTCGCTTAAGTCAATTCAGTGTCACCTATAAAATTTTTTTTGCCTAAGATAAAAGTAATGTCACCTGACAAAAATTGTGTCGCTTAAGGAAATGTCACCTGTGATGAATAAAATCACGCCTACAACATTTTTCTCAGAATTTTCACTTGTACTTGACTATTTTCTATTTTAATTTTTCTATTTTTGAAATATTTAGTACATCAAGATGACTGATTAGAATAATATGATTAGGTCAGTTACATTTGAACTAAGCAATTGATTAGGATATCAGTATAGTAATACCAACAAAGCTGATTTGTCAATCTATTATGATAGGGTGATGGTGTAATATTTTTCTCTCAAGATCTAGAGATATAAAATAAAGATTTTCCTTCCTCAAGATATAGAGTTAGGATTTTTTATACGCTCATGATGAGCAAATGGATTTTAGAATAACTTGATCAACTTTAGATGTTCCTTGATATAATATGCTGATATGATTATTTTGTTCTTTACCAAACAGGTTGACTTCCCTATGTTATTTATCCGATCAGTTCCATCATGGGTTATTGACCTTGGATAGACATTGACTGCAACTGAGTACCATGTTATAGAGATTTTCGGTTTGAGCTTCCTTCTCGATCTTCCCTGGTTTTAGCTGAACCATGGGTTATTGATAGCTATGGCAGAGTGTTGGCACTCTAACCATAATACTTTCCGTCTTCCTCATGGTGAGATGATGATCACGCCTGAGGACATGTATCATTTCCTATAGATTCCCTGTCGAGGAGAGATTGTTTATTATGACTTTGTGTATGATTCTACTATCTGTCGATGATTTTTTAGGTACAATTTGACTAATGATGATATGATCACATGGCCATAGTTTGCTTCTTTCCCTACATTACCTGCAGTTCTAGGTGCATTGATTGGTGGTCTAATTCTTCTTGACCAATGAGGTCACGGTTTTTCCATTGGTTGGGGTAGGATTTTAGAGCATTTACTAGCATAGCCTCGATGTTTTGATTGGGGTTATTGCATACTAGCTTAGTTATATTGAGATCTTCATGAGGTGGTGTATAGAGAGAGTTCTTCCTTATTTGTCGATGCTATTATTCTCCAGTTATGGATTTGGGATCATCTTCCTATTACCAGGCCTATTTCTAATAGGAGACGACCACATGGATATCCTTATGCTTTTCTATATACTGGTATGGTGATTCAACATCATTTAGGTCATCTAGATTATTGGAGACATTAGATAGATGATCTTGATCAGGTTACATGGCATCCCTACCTTGATTGTGATTTGTGGCGGGAGGATGATGATGAGTTACCATATATGTTTAGTCCTCATTGGATGATTGGCCAATCTGATACTATTATTGAGTGGTTTTTTTTTGGTTGAGTTTCCAAACAGTATGGTAGGATATGAGATATGCCTCTGGGCAATGCCTTATATGCATGAGTTTAGGCCGAGAGATATTTATGGGGCCCTTGTATTGATTACTAGTTTACCTTGGCTCAAATTGTTGTTATGCCTTTCTATAGATGGGAGATGTTGATAGGTATGTCAGATGTAGGGATGTCCCATGAGTATCGAGACTAGTGGTCTCAAAATAGGTTTATTCATTTCACAGATCTGGCAGAGCTTATTCTAGATTGACATGGTGGTGGCAGTGGTAGTGGTGGTGATGATGGGCATGGTGGTGGTAGACATAAGAGGTGTAGAGGATGTAGAGATCCTCTAGTTATTGCTAGTAGAGGATGGGTGAGGGATGGACATGGTCAGGATAGAGCCAGAGATAGGTAGGTTGATGTAGTATAGATAGTTCATCCTAGAGTAGTAGTTAGATAGGATAGAGTTCATCGACAGTAGCGAGCTTAGAGACAGGCTCATGTTGAGGTTACCAAACAGGTTCCTAGGGGTTTAGATCATTTAGTGTAGTTATAGAGAGTTTCCCTGGCACAACAAGATGATGATGCTCAACAGGTTTAGGGTCAGTAGGTTCCAACACAGCAGATTCCATAACTAGTTCATCAACCACAGGATCATGGATAGGATCCATAGGATGCTCCCACTATTGGTGCTTTAGCCTGAGATATGCAGTCTATGAGGACAAAGATATCTACTATTGTGGGGCATTTAGATCAGGTTGCTACCTTGATGCAGTAGTTTCTTTCAGCCATGATTGTTCAGAGACTGAGTGGAGCGAGCACTTCTCAAGCTCCTCCTCCACATGATGATAGAGATTCAGGTGGTTCTGGTGCTACAGGATCATGATTGATTGATGACAGATTCACTTATCATTGATGTCTTGTGTTGCACATTTTATATTTTTTGATTGATCGAAACTTTTGATGTACCACTTTCATGATATTGTATCTGGATATACTTTGATGTACTAGATCCTTTGAGAAAAATTATTTTGATGATATATGATGATCTATTCCTTCATCTCTATTGATGAGTTGATTTATGAGATTATCTTTATATGCAGCTATATGATGTTTATGATGCATTTACCTTTATGTGATGGATGCAATGTATCTTATTTTTATGATATAGATAGATGGATGCATTGATGTATGGATATTATGAGATGTTTTCTATTTTTCAATGTATAGATGCAAATTGTTTTATGATTAGATGGATATGGATGATCCTATGTGTTTTTGTTTTTCAAATGTATGCAATTCTATCTATAACTACATGTATGCAAATGATGAATGAGTAATGATTATCTTTTTCTTTTCTAGATAATGACTAATGATTAATGATATGCATGTATGCAAAATATAATCTCATTTTCGTTGTTTTGGGTCTAAAATCATGATGTATGAATTAAATCCTCCCATTTCATTTTTCCCCTTGCAATTTAAGCTAAGAAAAGAAAAAAATATATATACAATGCACTTAATGTAACATGTATGTAGCTAACTATCATTATTCAAGATTTAGATCTTATAATCATCATTGAGCATTTTTGGATCTCGCTTTTGAGTATAATCATCACTAGTTCAATTATGATGATATGAATACTTTTTCCTTTTTCCTTGCTTTCCCATCGGTCTCTTCGGTATGACTCTCACTAATTGAAGTCAATCATGAGAGTGCGGATACCAATTTTGTCAGATTCTATGTTGCAAGTGGATGTTGGTATTATGATATTGAAGATCTAAATAACCAAGGTATCCGTTTGCGTAAACAAGAAAAAATCTCCATTTTATCCTATGTACAAGTCCTCGATGATTCTTTGATGATCATGTCCTTAGACAAATAATACATGATTTTAAGATAGTCATTCAGAAATCAAGAAAATATCATCCTTTCATCATAGCTTGTCTAGTCTAAAACTTTCATCGATTCGCTAGAAAGGAATGATTTCATCAATTGAGTCAACACTTAAAAAAAAATTTTGCCATGTTTTTCAAATCCATAGTTCAAGTGTAGTTCCATCCATTTCAAATTTTTAATCCTGATAAAGGGTAAGGTCATTTAAGTTCTTGGATCAAATTTTCATTTTAGGCTCACATTGGATTGGGACGTAGATTTGATTAAGTGTTCCTCTGTTGAGTCTGATGAATTGATTCTCTGATTGAATAAAGCTTATTGATGAATCCTTGCTCCTTGAGAGTAGATTGCCCCTAGTTTGATATTGATTTCATTTATGGGACTTAGAACAATTTTTTGATTAGGTGACCAAAATCTTAAGGTACTTGCAAATGCAACTATGGGGTTTTATTATGCAATATATACAAATGCTGGCGAATGCAATATTAACAAGGTGACCTTCTAAGTATGCAATTGACTTGGACTTTCAATGGTGCTTGCTTTCTAGGTTTTCACCAATTGAATGGATCAAGCTCTTTTTTCTATTTTTAAAGCTTTTCTCTTCTTTTTTTTTGCTACCAAGGTGCCTATTTTCTAGGTTTTCACCAAGGCACTTTTCTTCTTTTTAAATTTTTTTTGTATTTTTTCTTTTTTCAATTTTTTTCTTTTTTCCAAGATATCCTTATGGATTGGTGATAGTTTGAGCAGCTCAAGAATAGAGATTTGAGCGAGAGTTCTTTGCAATTGGTCAACCAAGTTGTATTGTTTTGATGATGATGTGGAAGCTTGGTTTGATATCACCACTTTTGGAGCATTATTAGGTATAACAATCTTTGATGCTTGCCCCCTAGTGACCACATTTGCTGATGCTTCTCTTGATTTTCCTTTTATTATAACAACATTTACACTTTGATCTTCTTCACTTATGGTATTTATTGTGTACTCATAAGTGTGGGAAAAGCTCACTTTTTCATTACCCTTTTTATGGTTTTGATTTGTATTGGATGACTCCCCCATTTCATGATTCAAAAAGGGGTTCTTGTAGGCCATGTGATCCCCATTGTTTCGAGGTCCTTCAATTTGGATGATGTCATTATTAATCAAATCTTGCACTAAATGCTTCAATTTCATGCACTCGTTGGTTGGATGACCTCTTTTGCTATGGTATTCACAATGATGAGATGCATTCCACCAATGAGGTTTAACTTTGGGTTCATAATTTGATATGTTGGGTAATGTGATAAATTGATTAGCCAACAAGGACCTTAGTACATTCTCCAAAGGTTCACCCAAGGGGGTGAATTTCATTTTATTATAGCTGGAGTTTGATTTTGACTTATCCCAAGTCTTATTGTTGGAAGTGTTAGAATTATTGTTGTTATAATTATTGGGATTATATGGAGCTTTATTTTCTTGGTTAACATTGTTTGAAGAATTCACTCCATAGGGTAGAATAAAAGGGGTAGACTTAAAGTTGTGTGACTCCACAACCCCATCATTCACAAGATTTTTATTGTTACTTTTGTTCCACAATTTCAATTTATCATTGTGATTGTTAGACCCTTGATTAAAATATTTAGGAACATAATTATTGTTATTGCTACTATTATTGTTGTTGTTGGATTTATTGTCTTTAAATAATTTAATCTCATGTCTTTTGACCAAAACATATTCAATCTTAACTCCATTTTCAATAAGTTTTTCAAATGTTGGAGGTCATTGAAGTTGTAATCGATAGTTCATTTCAGTGGTCAAGTTATTGGTGAAGATCTCCATCTTCTCTTTCTCCAAGATACTTCGTGGGTACCTTGCGAAAATGGTCCTCCACCTTTGTAGGACTCCTAAAAAGGACTCCCCATCTTTTTGTTTGGTATCGCATAACTTGAGCATAGTGATCTCATGCTCAATGTTGTAAGAGTAATGGGTTATGAACTTGGAGGCTAATTCTTCAAAAGACTTTATTCTGGGAGTTAGTTTCGAAAACCACTGCATTGTTGGACCTCCTAAGCTTCTAGGAAAGAGTCTCATTAGATAAGTGTCATTGTGCATGAACTCTATGCTTAGGGTGCAAAATTCCCTTAAATGGTCTTGTGGGTCTATTTTACCCATGTATTTATCATATTTGGGAAATATAGTATTAAAAGATAAAGATACCATCGCTAAGCTTTTGTCAAAAGGAAAAGGACACAAAGATTCTATAGAAAAGGCCTTAGGTTTAGCTGTCTTCTTCATGGTATCTATTTGTTCTTGAAAGGCCTTAATCTACCTAGTCATGATGTTCATAGGATCATCTTGGTGTTGGTCTTTCCTAAGTTGGTCAATGTCAAAGTCGTAGGGTAGCTTTACCCCCTTTGGTGCTAGGCTTAGGAAGAAGTTCTCCCTATCTTTGTCTATTAATTTTTCCATCACCTCTAGGAAATCATTATCTTGGGAAGCTTTCTCAACCCTTTCCTCAAGTGTCTCCTTAGGGTTATAGTTGGCATTATTGATATTGTGATAGGCTCAATCATATCACCCATCTCTTCAATTCTTGGTTCAAATAGGTTTGTGAAAATTTCTTCTTGGTTAGGATCTTTGAACACACTTTGGTACTCCACTTCTTGCCTTGGGTTTGCAAAGATAGTGCTATCACTTGGTAATGATCCCCTATATGTTTGTGACCACATGGAAACCGGCATCCAACAAGGGTTCATTTTTGGAATTTATCCTTGATATGAGAGTTGTTGATTTTATTATTGAGGAGATTTAAAAATATAAGATGGTTTTCAATGGATATCTCTCCCTTGTTTATGTATTTCAAACACAACAACCACACATTCACTTGTCTCTTTTACCCACTTAACACAAAATGTTTGATTTGTAGAACGTTGTCATGGGTTTTTCACAAGAAAACACTTCAAGCACCTACCTAGCACAAGATTTGGTTCGTAAACATGGCTCTAGAAGGTGGTCTTTGCTACTTTATCAAGGTTTTAGTATATATTCTATTCAAATAGACTTCAATCTCTCATCCTCCAAGGAAGCTTCCCACACACACCAAAGTATGATTTTGCACAATCCGTGAGGACTACTAGAGGAAGGTTGAAAAATTAAAATCCATTTTTCATGTACCCCATTAAGGATACATGCATTTCATTTTAGAGTGGGTTGGATTCCCACGGCAAAAGTGAGTGTATCCCACTTTGGGTTGTTCCTCTCACTGGCCTCGTTAAGGCAAACTTGGGAGGCAAGCCCATTATTGGTCTAGCATATATATGAAAAACAAGAAATGAACTTAGGCCGACAAGTTTGGGAGTTTGGTTCACTCAAAGAGTGAAGAGCATATCCCTATTGTATTTTTTTGTTCCACACACTTAAACACATGTTTGTTCTTTCCCAATCTCTTGACAAGGAGATTCTTAAAATTGAAGTGTGAAATTCATTTCCTATTTTATCTCAAGCTTATATCAAAATGAATGCCACAATTTAATCATATGCAAGCTTGAATAGAAAAATACCTTTTTCTTGTAGCTAACTAAAGTTAGGGGCATTTTTAAGGAATTTCATTATTTTCAACTCACCTTGGCAATAGCTCCTTCCAAGTGTGTTTGTCCTCTAGCAAGTTAGTCAATAATAATAGTCACAATGAGGGGAAACCAAAATTGAACTTGACAAAGAAAATATTTATGTAATGAATTTTAAGTACTTCAATTGCAAATTTTCAAACAAAAATCTGAACTAAGGACTAAAGATCTAATTAAGGGAAATAAATTTTTGTTTATAAGCTTCAATTACAGCAAGGTATTTTTGATATACCTGATTGTCCTCCTCTTGTGTTAACTCAAGAACAACCTTGATATGTGCAATGTTTTCCTTTTTTATCTTCTTAGCTAATGCTTTCCCTTCTTTGTTGAACTTGGTTTCTAGCTTCTGCACTTTTGGATGCCTATTCATTTATAGTCAAAACGTACAAATAAAGAGTTAGATGATAGAATTAATCAATCTGCAAGTAAATTAAGACAAAAAACTGAAATCAACATTGTCCAATAAATAGGTGATATTAAATTGTTGATAGGTGTAAGTTAAATATTAGCAAGAGACACTGAAAAGTGCAACAGGTGAAACAGAAACTTTAACAGGCATAAACAATTTACTGATAAGAGCAAACAATATTTTTAGAAGCGTAAACTGATTAAGTCAAAGTGACACTTTAAGAATAGAAAGCGTAAGAGAATGATACTAGGCATGACTCATTATCCAAAATGCTTCACAAAGCTTGATCACAGGCGACAACTAATTATCAGCAAGCAACACTTCTTCACTCACAGGCGTGACTTCTTTATGCAAAGGCAATATAACTTTATCGCGTAGGTAGGATTTCTTCAATCACAGGCGATAGCAAAAAATGTAAGACAAAATAGAAAGTGTTAATAGGCGTAAATGTTCAGTGAATAAGCAATGATATAGATCTGGTAGGCATCATCCAAATGATTATAGGTGTGACTGAATTGGCTGTAGGCATGATTTAACTTGTTTCCTGTAAAAATTCCATCAAAAATAGCAGATACAAACATACAAAAGATGATATAAATAATAAAAATGATAACATGAGTTTTACTGCCCCATGGTTGGTGCCATTTTGTATACAAATAAATTTACCTTCATAGAATTATGGTTAATCATCAACAATAAGTGAAATAATAACTAAATACAACCACAATTGAGCAACTATTTAACAAAATCAATGATTAATTGAGCATCCTATGGCTCTCTAACTAAGATGTTAATGAGTGAGCTCTCAGCTCGAGCTCTCAGCTCAAGCTCTCATTAATGACAGTCCTAGAATGAGAATGATAGAGATAAAACAATGCTAAAGCTAACAATTATCAAGATAAATGCTAAAATTGCTCTTAAATGCTTTTCTAAATTCAAATTGCAAGAGGTTTGATGCAATTCTCAAATAGGTGGTTGATGAATTATGAAGGATTTTAGCCTTCCTTTTATAGATTTTCCAATGGTAGGGGGTGTAGTTATGTTTAATCATGATTGAGTTGGGGTTAAGTCTTTGGTTCCACCCTTTGAAGACAAAGCAAAGTTTGTGTCCTCAAAGCTTGGGACAAGTAGACAAGGTGGATGGTTGAGATTCCTTTTCACTTTGAGTGAATGAGATTCAATTGGGCTTGATCCATGTGAATGACTTTCTCAAATTTCATTGGTTGTTTGATTTTCCTCTCCTTTTGGTTTGTTGAGAGTAATTGATTTATTTTAGCCATGTACCCCTTGAATGGGTTGAATTTAATTTAATCCAAAACTCTACAATTAATTGAATTAATTGTATTTTGATTTGATTGCACTTAATTAAAATGCTCTCAATTTTGATTGATCTTGAATTAGGACTTGATTTTAATTTTGATTGGCTAATTGTGCATTGTGATTCAATTGATTCAATTATTTCCTTGATTTGCTTTGATTTGACTTGATTTGCTTTGATTTATTATTAAATTATCTTTGTCCATTTTTAGGTGATTACAAATGCCCCTCTTTGAGTTGACGTATGAAGCATGTCGATTCAAAGAATACTCTGATCTTGCTTGATAATAGGTCTTGATTCATTGATGGTCGATATTTGATGTTCATTTGATATTCTTTCAATGGTCAATCCTCTGATTTTTTTGATATGAAATTGCTGCAGGTAATGATTGATATGAAACTCTCTTGATTGATGTGATTCTGATGATCATTCTTGATATGATGATTGATTTGTTGATTGATCCTGATATGATGTTTGATTTGATGATTGATATAATGCCCCTTTCATTTGATTACAAAAAATTTTCTGATAATAGCTTTCGATTTGATTTGATGATCGGTCCCTTTATTTTTTGTTGATATTACTAATGATGTTGATCTGATTATCTAATGGTATGCCCCCTCATAAATGAACATATTGTTGTTTTCTAAAGATAGGTTTAAATGATTGATTGATATGTTTTCATTTTTCAAAAACACTTTATGATATGCCATACTTCTCAATTTGTCCTGGTAAATGCAATAGATTCATATAGGTCAAAGTCACTTATTACCTCAAAATTAGGTCAAATTTAGCTTAAATAGGTTGAAAAACCTAAATTTACTATTCATTTTCACTTTTGACTTCTGTGATTTTTCTCTAGTTCTTCTTGGATTTTTTTGATGGTTGTGCCTATTTGAGAGCATCGATTCAAGTGGTGTCAGAGATATGCGAGGCCACTTGACTATGGACCTTTGGTAAGTACTTTTCAAACCTTGGTATTGCATTTATTGCTCATTAATTAGCATTTATTGCATTTCCCAATTTCATCACACAGTAATAAGTAAGATAAAGGAGAAAGAAAAATGATTTGAAAAGTTTGGTAAAAAAGAAATTGAGGAGAATGAATCAAAAAAGAACAAAAAGAGCTCAAATCTAAAGGTAAAAATTCTAATGTGGTGGGTTCCTGGTGCATGAGAAAGTAGGGGTTAGCTATTAGCCCCAAATTTTTATTTTTTTTCCAGAGGATGTACATAGGGTCTTTCCCAGTGGTCATCAAAATCAATTGTAGGTAGTCGGTGATAGATGGTCAAGCGAGTCCCCAAGGACCATCGAGTAAAGTTAGGCCCAAAAAGGAATCGGTGTTGAAATATTGATGACACTCAATGGGGTAGCTAACTATTACTCCTAAGAGAATTAATAGTTTTCATTAGTATCATTCATATAGTTTGTAAAGGAGACAATACAGGCTAGTCGGTCAACACACAAAACAAACACACCGAACATAATACAACCCATAATACTATACTAAGTGAATATAGTTTTTGCCAAGTACTCACACCAAGTTATATGATTACTGAGTATGGAGCACAATAGTCACAAGCATTCATATGTACTAAATGTTAGTTCATTACCGAGTGATGAATGCACTATACATTGAGTAGACCAAGAAATGATATAACAGTTTGCAATGGTACAAACTACAAGGTGAACAATTTACACAAATCAAAAAATGGTTTACCAAGATTGAGATGAAATTAAATATGGATGTAATAATTTAATGAATGATTATTCCTATGTAAATATGATCTAGGTTAATCATTTGAACTATTGATCTTAGGTTTTCTAATATAGTGTCAAAACCCTAATTAGGTCAAATCATTTTTATATAAGTATTGCATAGATGTCATTTTTGTGAGAAATTTGACTATACTATTGTATATGACTATAATTAAGTTTTTTCATTGTAGAAACAAAGTCATATGAATTTTTGGAGTCAACGCACTTACTCATAAGATCATATTTTGGTTAAGTATGGAAGATTGGACAGTCAGTAGAGCACTAGATGAACAGAGAATCAACACACGTGTGTATGACTGAGTTATGGCATGATCCCTTGAAGATAAGCTTCTGAGTATGTAATAATGCTAATTCTAAGAGAACATGATCATATGAGTTAGTATGAAGAAGTTACAGGTAGATGAAGTGACACAGAAAGTGAGTGATAGAACAGAATAGAGCACGGAGCCGACTGCTAGTATTTTGGTTAGTGATAATAATATAGTTTTTTAAAGGCTATGCACCTATTGTATTTATGTTATAGACATGTGAATATCATTTTATGTAAACACACTTGAGCCAATTCATTTGGAAGCATTGTATGTAATAGGTTGAAGGCCGACCTAGTGAATAGTTTTGTATGCACATATAAATATGACATGCACCTTTGTATTTGAGTATGGAATCAGATATAGAGTTGATAGCAGCAAAGAGGAAGTATGCAAAGAGTAGTTAGAATTTTTTAGAGCTTTACAAGAGGCTAAAGCATCAGCACACAAAAGGAACTAATCAGACAAGAAGTGTCAAAGTAGCAGTTCACCATTGGCAGATATAGTGTGTATCTGATATCCAGGAGGTTGTAGCCTTCTCATTGAGAAGTGAGCTCTAGCAATGAGCCACCACCCCTAACAGGGTTATTTTAAAAGACTCATAATAGGGTCTGACTCTTGACTAGGTCACTGTACTTAATGCATTGTAAAGATCAACTCCTAACAAGGTTGTAAGATCTTCTAATAGGGATCATAATACACTAGTGCAACTCTTAGTGGGTGTCTATTCCCACCAGGTTTTTTACCTATTTGGGTTTCCCTATAATAATATTTTGTGTTATGTGTTATGGTTGTTTATCTTACTTGCATTGATATTCATTTTAGTACTTAATAAATTAAGTTAAGTTTCAAGATATTAGAAAAAGTAATAATAGATAGAACACCAATTCACCCCCCCCCCCCCCCCCCCCCCACCTAAGTGTTCTCATTCCTAACAATTGGTATTAGAGATTTGGTCCTCTAAAGATAATTTTAACCACTTGAGGAGATCATGGGTTGATAAGAAATGAAACATCTGAAGAAAAATCTTGAAACAACTCTTGAAGACCTTGACAGATCTGAGAAAAAAATTGAAGAACTAAAACTAAAGGTTAGTGGCTCTCAAGCATTCATCAAGAAATTGAAAAAGGATGTGAAAGATTGTTCTAAAATTGACTTAGGGATAATGATAAAAAAGATGAATGAAGAAAACACATCTCTAAAGGATCAGATTGAAGAGTTAGATGAAAATCTAGGTAACAATCAAGAAGCCTATGCAGAACAGGTCAAAGAAAACAAGCAGTTAGATGAAGAACTAAGACAAGCAAACATGAAAATCTTGGAGCTAGAAAACATCAAGAAGAAGATGGAATCTGAATTGACTAAAGAAAAGAATCATATTGACAAGTTGCACACAAGAAAGGATCTAATAGAGTCATAGTTGTATGCTCGGAAGCTAAAAGGATGGTGCAAGAGCACCTAGGCTAGCCTCCATTGTTCAAATGTTTTTGGCTTGTACTTGACTCTAGCCAAGTCAAGAGGATAGATTAGTTTTCTTGAAGACCTTAGAGGTCATTTTAATTGTTGGTTAAGTGAATTAGTCACTAGGACTAAGGTCACTAATTAACCATTTCTTCTTGTTATTTCAATTTCTTAGTGTTAGAAGCTTAGCTAAGGTTGGAGTCTGAAATGTGTTCTAAACACATAATTGTTATTGTAAAGATGCCACAAGGTCATAAATGGCCTTGGATCCTCAAATAATAGCAGGTTAGGAGTCCTATAATATAGGATTGAGGCACATGAGAAAGATGCAAAGTGTTGAGAAGAAGTTGTCATCAAGATTTGCACTAATTGCAAAAATGGCATGCAAATTAGGTATCTTTGGATTCCCTAAAGTTTAGGAGATGGTGGTCAGAAAATAGGCCCTAAAATGAAGGAAATGGCATCAAATTTTAACCAAGACTTGAACATCAAGCATTATTCATGCATTGTAATAGTTTAGAAGAAAGTTAATAGAGCTTTGCAAGCATTTTGACAGTGATTTCTAATGTTTTTGTGTTGACAGTTGCACTAAATGGATTGAAAGAATAAATCTATTAGTCATTTAGTATTCTATACATAGTTTTTGGATCTTTTCATTTGAGGAGTAAGTTGTTTTGAGGTCTTTTTCTTACTGGTTTTTAGAGTTTTAGTTCAGGTGTTTACATTGGTTTTATTTTGATCAGTCCATACATTCATGGGTCCCCCATGAAATCTAACCATGGAAAATAGTTCATGTTAGATGGAAATAGAAAAGGAGTCATTATTGTATATAATTATAGGATTTAGGAGGAGTCAAAGTGTGGAGAGCTATTTGAATTACTAGGCCCTAGGTGAGTATTTGGAGCCTGTTTAGAGGTCTAGAGATGAAAATTTGAAGACTTTATGCAAGGTTGTATGGCACCGTACTGATCCAATACTTTTTCAAGTAGGTGATCACCATATCTAATCATTATATGTAGATGGAGGTCATACCAATCACCAAGGATTTGTTTTGAGCAAGTTTCAACCAAGTTTCCCTGTTTAGTCCTAGAAATTATGCTTATTAGGCCTATTGTCCTAGTTTGTAGGAACCCCCTGTACAGTCACTATCAGACCTAGAACCCTTATGAATTTTTTAAAGCTTCAAAAAGGGTATCCAAATCAAGTTTCAGTTTGACAAGTTGTTTGGGAAATTTTTTAGAAAAAGGGGAAAAAGGGAGTGGTAAAGGCTATAAGGAAATAACCTATTTTTAAGGTCTCCTATGGTGAACTAGTGAAGTTGATGGAAAAATGATGCAAGATCCATCCAAAATGAGTCAAATTGGAAATTTTATGAACAATTTCATGGTGGAGAAAGTCCTTGTAATGAAGGATGACATTAGTGAAGGTTTAGCACTTAGAGCCTTCTAAGTGAGTGTGAAGAAAAGTACTAAAACTAGGGTGTTAGTCTTCTAAGGTTAATCACAAAGGATAAAACTCTTGGAGAGAAGTTAGGATTGGCATTAGTTAATTATCTAAACCAATCAGGACCTAGGGGAGACTAGATACCTAGAAGAGACAAGCTAGGTCTCTTGAGAAGCAGTGCAAGCACACCTTGGAACACTCATATCAAAGGAGATACCACTGGTATTGGATACAATGAAGCCCAAGTTTAGATTGATGCTATGTGAGATAGAATGGAATCTCTTGAAGAACCTATAGAAGCCAAGAAGACTAAAGATCATATTGAAGCTAAAGCAAAACCATCTAAAGATGAGCACAAACATATAAACAAAACTTGTTATGCTTGTGAAAAGAATGGACATATAGCAAGAGATTGTAAAGAGGTAAGAACTTTCAATGGTTATTGTTATTCATGAAATAAGTTTGGTCATAGAGCTATGAATTGTAGATCAAGTAAAAGAAATCAAAATCAACAAAATTAGAGAAGTCATCCACAACAAAATGTAAGAAGTCCTCAGAACATTACATGTCTGATATGTAATTATAATGGTCATACAACTAGATAGTGCAAAATGGTAACTCACACCAATGCACCGAGGAATATAAGGCCTCCAGTTATTTTTCACTCTTGTAACAAGGGTGGACACATCTCAAATTTTTGTAGATAAAAAATGCAAAGACAAGAAAGCCCTAATAAGTTTCAAGGATCAATTCTCGATGAATCAGGAGAAGTCAAGTTTGTGAAAGCTATAGAAGATGCAAGCATGATTTGGAAGGAAGAAAAGATAGATAATGTTGGTGAAATAGTTGAGTATGCATATAAAATGGATGGACATCCTATTTATTGTTAAATGACCTTCATGGTCATAGGGGGAGGTATATTAGCTCTAGACCCCTGCACAACTGGTATACTGACCCTCAGATTATGCATCTTTGGTTATAACTATTTGGAGACAAGTAGATGCAGTCCTAAACAGTGTTGTTACCAAGAGGAAATCTTATAGAATCACTTCTGATAAGGACCTAGATAAGTTTGAGGAAGCCTTTTTAAGTACAAAAGAGGCTAAAATATTATGCAATGATAATTCTTCTATGCAGCAAGAAGAAGTTCAGATTGAGGATCTAACATGATAGGAAGAAGAAAATGAGAAAGAAAAATAAAAAGAAGAAGAAGAAGAGGAGGAGAAAGAAGAAGGAGAAAAGGAAAATGAACCTACAAATGAACCCTCTATTGAAGTCCCAGTGATTGTAAAAACTGAGGTAATGGATGTTAGTCAAAGTTCACTCCTTACCCCTAAGCCCTCAATGTCATTGTTGTCAAGTTTGACCCCTGACACAACAAGTTTAGATTCATGGAGAGAAGGAAACCTGATCAAAATTAGTGTGCTAGCAATGGAAAAGGAAAAAGAGAAATAGGTTATGAGGAATCCATTGTTTGTTGAATTAGTCAACATCCTCAATAGCTTACTACCTGAGGACAAGAAAGTGTTCAATGTACACTCAGTAGATGATGTCAGCTCCATCATATCAAGTTTAAAAACAAACTTCTCTAGTCTAGAAGAATCTGCATACAAGGTTGCAGAAGAAAAATATCTTATAAAGAGGCTAAGTGAATTGATCAGTAACTTTGCACTTGACCTCAATTCACTAAAAGTTGTTCAAGCCATTCTGAAAGATTTTACAGCTAAGGGAAGAAAGATAATAGCAGAGTGTATGAACCAAGACAAACTAACTGCAGACCTTTACAAGAAAATTTTGGAAGTAGAAGCTATGATAGATGGAGTAAGGAAATCAATGGAAGATCACTCCATAGATGTAAATATGTGTAACAATTTTTACCAAGGACAAGTGGATAAGATAGAGAAGGGAGAAAAAGAAATGGCTAAGATAAGGGCAAGGAAAACTCAGCTAAGAAATGCTCTTGTGCCCTCATTGGATGTGCTAAATCAGAACATCAAAGAGATTGATGCCACAATGGTGACATATGATCAAGGACCAAGTTCAAAATTAGAGAAGATGGAAAAGTTGACATATGATATGTGTGCTCATCTTTAGACTGTAAATGGACTGAAAGGATTTTAGCAGCAAGAGATCTAGAACTTGACTATTGCATATCTGGATGTACTCACTTTGTAAGTACTTGTAGATACATTTTTGAGAACCTTTTTCATTAATGTAAAAGGGGGAGTAGAGTATATATTAAGGGATAATATGAAGTAGTATATATTATGTAAAAAGGAGTAAATTATATAGTATAAGGGAGAAATAAGATAGAGTATATGTTAGAAAGTTTATGTAAGATACAATTAGTAAATTTGCTATATTCCTTTGTTTCCATTAATGAAAAAGGGGGAGATTGTTGGAAAATTGACTATATTTTTGTATATGAATATAATTAAGTTTTATCATTATGGAAACAAATTCATATGAATTTTTGGAGTCAATGCACTTACTTATAAGATCAGATTTTGGTTAAGTATGGAAGACTGGACTATTAGTAGAGCACCAGATGAATAGAGCATTAGCACACATGTGTGTGACTGAGTTATGGAATGCACCCTTGAAGATAATCTTATGAGTATGTAATCATGTTAATTCTAAGAGTGCATGATCATATGAGTTAGCATGAAGAAGTTACAGCTAGATGAAGTGACATAGACAGTGAGCAGGAGAACATAACAGAGCATGGAGCCGACTGTTCATATTTTGGTTAGTGATAATAATATAGTTTTGTAAAGGCTATGCACCTATTTTATTTGTGTTGTGGAAAATTAAATCTTATTTTATGTAAACATGCTTGAGCCAATTCATTTGGAAGCATTGTATGTAACAGGTTGAAGGCCAACCTAGTGAATAGTTTTGTATGTCCATATAAATATGACATGTTCCTTTGTATTTCAGTATAGAATGAGATATAGAGTTGATAGTAGTAGAGAAGAAGTATGAGAATTGAAGTTATAATGTTTTAGAGCTTTACAAGAGGCTAAAACATTAGTGCACAAAAGGAACTGATCAGATAAGCAGTGTCAAAGCAGTAGTTCACCATTGGCAAATATAGTGTGCATCTGATATCTAGGAGGTTGTAGCCTTCTCATTGAGAAGTGAGCTCTGGTAGTGAGCCATCACCCCTAAACAGGTTATTGTAAAAGACTCCTAATAGGTTCCAACCCTTAACCAGGTCACTATACTTAATGCATTATAAAGATCAACTCCTAAAGGGTTGTAAGATCTTCTAACAGGGATCATAATAGACTAGTGTAGTTCTTAGCGGGTGTCAATTCTCATCAGGGTTTTTACCTATTTGGGTTTCCATGTAATCATATTTAGTATTATGTGTTATGGTTGTTTGTCTTACGTGCATTGATATTCATTTTTGTACTTAAGAAATTAAGTTAAGTTTCAAGATATCAGAAATAGTAATAATATATAGAACATTGATTCACTCCCCCTCCCCCCCCCCTCTCAGTGTTCCCATTCCTAACAATTTTGACAAGTATCACACATGAATTAGCCATCATTGGGAAACATATGAAGATCTGATAGGGTTATGTTGAAGCATTGATAGAGTATTCAGCTAATCAAAAATAGTTCAAGCCTACCAAGTAGTATTCAGAGAAGAGATCAATAACATTAAGGTGATAAAAGATAAGTACATATCAGATTTGATATTAGGAAAAAATTAATTTCTATCTATAGATCAAATTTCACCTTTTATTTTTAACCATTGTAGCAGACTTAAATATCTTAACAGAGTAGACTTAATAGTCTCATATAAACTCTTTTAACCAAGTGCACACTTGAAGAGTGTTGTTAAAATCCTCTAACCAGGTAGATCTAGCTAATCTTTTTGTTACTCCTAATAGGGTAAGATCACCAAAAGTGATCAATCTTTGTAGCCTTAACTGACAACTTTATTTATTATAGTAGTGAAGATTTGTGGGTTGCATCCCCATAGTAGTTTTTACCTTCTAACAAGGGTTTATGTGATACCAAAATAAATGTGTTGTGTATGAAGTTTCATGTATACTTATTTGATTAGTTTACATGTATTTATATTTCATTTATGTTATTGGATGTATAGTGAATGCAAATGATATATTTAGTTAATGAATTACATGTTTACAAGGATTTAATTGAAAAAAAATTAAGGGTATTGATTCACCCCTCCCCTCTCAGTACTCAACTTTCTATAATCCCAACAATTGGTATCAGAGCTAGTTATCTTGTTGAGGAATTTTAATGATTGAAGAGAAAATATCTTAAGTATGGAAGGGTATAAACTTGATAAGACTATTAAAAATCAGAAATTGCAGATGCAGATTCTCAAGGAACAATTTAAGGAAGAAAAAGGAAAACTATGAGATTTACTGATCAAAAGAAAGAAATTGGCATTTTGGCACAATACAATTGATTATCAGGAAGAAGAGATCGAGGAACTATTTGAATGATCTGGATCTAGAATTATATCTGATGCATCTAAAGGAACCATATCAGATCTATCTAAAAATAATCAACACCTTACTGATCAAGTGAAAGCATTACAAATTGGTCAAGAGACTCAAATGGTAAGAATGATTGATGTCATGAAAAATGAAAGACATGATAAATAAGAAAGGAATTTGGCTATTGAAGATAGAAGATAAATTCCTGAAAAGCTAGAAGTAAAGGAATCTAAGATACTAAGGCTTATTGAGCATCATCTTGAAATTTCCAATCAGATGGTTGTCACGAGTCAGGAAGTCAACCTAGTGGACAGTGAGCTTACTAGAAAATTAGAACACATTGGTGAATTAAGGGAAGAGATTGAAAGAATGAAGAATGAAGTGAAGATTCAACAACAACATAATGATATGATTAAGAAAGTCAAAGAAAGTACTAAAAGGATGGATGAATTCCCACGTAGTCAAAGAAGACTTGACAACACTACTGGTTTAGGTTATACTGAGTAGGGAGAGTCATAAAAACAAGATGAACAAAAGAATGCCTATAAAAATCCAAGGCCAAAGAAGCTCTCATTCTATCACTATGGAAAACTAGGTCACACATCAAATTTTTGGAGTAGAAAAGAAAAAGGTATTCCTAAATCTATTCCTATAGTTGATGGTTATATTTATAATTGTAATAAGTATGGACATCAAGCACATGAATGTAGATCAAAGCTAATTAAGTCACCTAAGGAAAACCATATGGAAAAGAACTATCATACTTGAAACATGCATGGACATATATCACAGGAATGTAGGACAAATATGAAGCAAGTCTAGAAACTGAAATGACAAAACAAAACATATAAAGTGTGAACATAAGGTAATGCATATGGTTGGGATTACAAAACTTGGACTAGTTGTACAACATGTGGTAGATATGGAAATATTGTAGCAAATTTCATGAGAATGCACTAGAGAGGAAGATATCAAAACTAGAAAATTTTTGGAATGGCATGTTTGCACTATCATAAGGTCATTCATTTAAGTAGAGACTAGATAGACCAAACACCAAAAGTGAATATTGATACAAATGAGAAAACCATTGAAGGAATCATGATGATAAGGAACAAAATGTGGAGAAGAGAAACAAATGATATTGTTGGAACAAGAACAATAGTTGGTGACACCTCATCTATTGGATTAGGTGATCTCACCACCTCCACCTAAGAAAATCAAGTAAGTATGGAATTGAATTTCAATTGGTTATATCTTACAATAGTTCTTTATATCTATTTCATAAATATGAAATCAACATGAAATAAGATTCCATAGGTAGTTGTATGTTTTGAGCATGAAATGTGTATAGTCGGTAAAAGCATGATCTAGTGAAAGTTTTTTACTCGGTGGAAGTATTAAGGTTAACCAAGTTGAAGATTCAATCAAGTAATATTAGTGTTAACCAAGCTAAATTTTTAAAAGAGACAACCAAACATCTTTGTATTAACTGAGCTATGGTAGGTCAAGAATTTATTGAAAAACTTTGAGTGGGAAAAGGATTTTAAGGTATAAATAAGCATCGAAGTAACTCATTTCTCCACACAGCAAACTAAATAAAGCCAAAGCAATTTGAGTGAGATTTGAGAAAAGAGTTTTCCAAGAATTTCATAGAGATTTAAATAGATCATGAATAGTTTGACACTATTTCTAGTAAAATCTTAGTGAACCAAGTAACCTATGAAGAACCTAGATACAAATTACACCCTGAGATTGTATCACAAATTGATGAAGCAAGTACATTTTTTAGCATACAGCCTAGGGTTTTTTTGGTCCAGGATATACATTCATATATTCACTACAAGATAAGAGAAATCAAAGATTTTGAGCTTCAATATACATACTAGGAGTTGTGCCAAGACAAAATTTTTAAGGATGATCACACACATCTAGAAATTAAAGGTCTTATAAATGCCCTTCATTTCTCGAAGGAGTTAAAGACTAAATGGATTAGGGTTGTACTAGGCTGAGTTCATGAAGGCAATATGTAGTTGGATGAACTGATTAAAATCACTAAAGATGTTATCTGCATGGTTATCAATTACCCAATAAATGATAAGGAAAAATCCTTAAGGCACCCACCAAGGAGTGAAATAGAAGAAATGATAGGAGACAAGTGGGACAATAGAGGCATGAGGATCAACACAATCACTGATCCAAAAACTAGATTTGGAGCCTATGTCATTGCATAAAAAATATTCCAATCAAGTAGGCCCAACATTGTCCCATATAGAGTAGTCGATATTGCATCCAAGGTTGTCAAGAAAGGATTACAATTCGATGTCAAATAATGTTGAAGCAAATTAAAGAAAATATCAGTACTATCTATGTTGCTAAGACCAACACATGTAGTTTTGGTTCACTTCTTGTATGTACATTTTTCTATCTACAAAAATATTTTCCATCAGTTGGTAATGTTGACTGGGATGTAAACTAACTGATTATAATACAAATCGATGAATTCATCAAGAAATTAGGTCATAATTTTAAGGCTGTGATGGATGATTACTTTGGAAAATTTAAAGAGAGAATGCATAAGAGGAGTAGGATACCTTCACAGTTAGTAGAAAAGTACAAGGAAGATATTTGTTTTCTAGTGAACACTAACACCACACTGATAAATGAAGTTGAGCCAAGAACTACATGGTTACCTCCTATGGGCTATGAAATTGACATTGATCGAGCCTCTAGGTCAATAAAGGAACTTTTGTCTAAGCCCAAAGACACCAATGCAACTAGGTTCGGAACCTATGAAGAAGCTAAGTTGAGAATAAAAATGGATCTAGTTGGAGTTAAAGTTAGTAGAAAATATAAGAAAAATAATTGATACTTTAACTAAGCAATTCAATGATGAGGAAGAGGAAGCAACAGAGAACCCGATTGAAGAAGAAACCAAGGAACAACTACTGATCAGTAATAGTGAGCATGAAGAGGAGAGTGAGTCAAATAAAGAACTACAAGATGCACTGGTGAAGGAAAAAGAGAAGAGGTAATAGGAAGATACTCCTACACGAGTGAGGACAAGAACCTCTATAGGTGTTTCCCCACCTTTGAAATGAGGAATTGTAAAAATTACAAGGCCTACACCTATAAAGACATATCAAAAGAAGAAGAGAGGTGCACAAGCCTTCATCAAGAAACCTAAAAAGAGGAGAAATCTAATAAGAGGTAAGGATCACATTGATTCTAAAGAAGAAGACACTAGCCAATCCAAAGTAGTTATAAATAAAACTCTATCAATTGATGAGCCAGTAGAGAACATAAAGGAAATGGGTAGACTAGGTCACCCTAAAATGAATCAGTTTGTACATATGTCAACCAAGGATCAGGAAATGTTGAAGAGGAAATCATTAGCATGATGATTAAATTCAAAAGATTACCTATTGAATTTGTAAGATACATTCCAAAGGAGCTATACAAGAAGGTATCAACAAGATGGCCTTATGCATTGCATATAGAAAAGAAAATGAGGGAATGCTCATTAATTTTGGCAATGCCTCCTCTATCAGTTATCGAGATTGAAGACATGATGAAAAAATAAGAGAATGGATTTTTTATGAAAGGAAGAACACTAAATATATTGCAAGGGAAACTTGAAGAAGTAGATAAAGATAGTAAAGTTTTGTGGGAAAAATTTTTGAAGTCAAAGGATGAAGTAGACAAAATTTCACTTGCAATGATCCCCGCAAAAGAAGTAAAAGGTAAAGGAAAATGGGTACACTCATATGATGTGGATCTTGCTACGAAAGAGCCTATTCACATATCTGATACTAAACAACCAAATGAAACCTACATCAAAGACTTCTATTTGGTAGGCTATACCGAGGAACAAAAACAAAATACTCCTAAGAAACTAGTTATAACTGGGAATGATGAAGTGAAAAAAGAAAGTCAGTTTAGAGAAGATTTCTCCATAAAATATCATATTATTGCCTTTGTCTTTATAATATTGGTTAATTCTTCGGTCATACTATCAGTTTCTTTTTTGTTCTCGGTTATTTCTTCTCTCATATTTCCTTTCATGAGATCTTTCATTGTCTTTCTCATATTCTTTCCTATTAGCACATCTAGCCGCAATATGGCCAAACTCCTTACAATTAAAGCATACTAAAGGTAGTTTTCCTCTATATCTTCCTTTACCTTTCTGTAGTCTTCTAGCCATTAATTCTTCAAGATCATCAAGTTTATCCTGATCACTTTCACTATCACTCTCATTTCTTATCATGTGTTTTGTTGGTGCTCAAAAATGCTGGACTATTTTGAGACCAACTCACAAGCACAATAGATGCCTTTGCAATTCTAGTTTAATCGAACCAAGGCTGGTAGGCCTAGATTGAGTACACTATCTAATTGCACAAACAACATGCATAAACAATAAAATTTTTCCAAAGGGGTTAGTGATCCTTGGAAGATATATTAACCTAATGTTCTAATTGGCAGATATTTAAAATATTTAGACTATTGCTATGAACTAATGCTAAACCTAATTTACTTTTTGATTAAGAAGATATCAGATTAGATATATACTTCACAGAAAGAAATAAATGAAAAAATCAAATAAATGAATAGACCAGTGCCTAATGCAAAATTGAAAATAGAGTTGACATTCAATACTATATGTAACTGGAGATAGTTTAAAGATAACTCATTTCTGTAGAATGAGACCATCAACCTACAAGATTTTATTTGAAAGCAAAATTTACAACAATTTATACAATAGGTCCTAAGATTTTTAACTCAACTTAAGAGCCCAAAGAAATAATAATAGGTTCCTAGACCATGCTACCATTATTCAAAGTGTATGAATTGATTATAAACAAATGCATAAAATAAAAAGCATATTAGGATACCCTGGTTAGAGAGTAATCCAGAAAACTAATTGAACATACAAGACTATATAATCAATAGGGTATAAGCACTTATCAGATATCTATGCATAAGACCTTGGGACATTAAATTCCAGTCTGTGAGCAATAGCCCTTTTTGCCATGATAGAATTGTATGTTTTGCATACAATTGATTGATAATAAATATGAGTCCCAATGGTTCCCTGTGAAAGGACATGCCCTTTCACAAGACCTAATTATATCAACTACCCCCAAAATATATAAAACAAACCATAGCAATGGTTGTTAGGGAAATATTTCCCGTATAATTTAACTTTATTCTTCTTTAGGTGCTCCATGCATTAATAATCCAATGTTTAAGTTCCTGCACGAAACACCTAACATTAGATAATATTAAAAATCATTATATTCATACCAAATATGAACTTTAAAAATATTCAATCATTAATTTTATAAATAAACATTTATACAATCACAATATAATTTGTACAAATGCTTTTGATAAATAAAAATAATGCCAATAAAGTTTAATAAATAAATAAATATTTAATCATAGACATTTACTTTATTTATCAACGCATATAAAAATATTATTAACCCCTAAAGTTAATACATATGAATATAATGTTTGAAATTAAAACTCATTTTAAAACAATAACCATAATGCATTCATTTCAAACATAATACGAAATTGCCACATAAAAGCATTAAGGGTAACAAGTTTTACAATCTACCCTAACGAAAAGAGGAAAGAACTTACCCAAAAAAATCAACAATCCACCTAGGGAAAGTATATTAATTTTACAAAACAATCACCCTAATGTTTATAAATACTTTCTAATAGAACGAAATTAGGGCTTTATTTTTAAAAATAAAAACAAACCCTAAATAGAGACAAAAAATTAATTTATACTAAACTCACAACTAGATTGCAAATGCAAAAATACTAAAAACCTTTTCACCATATTAGGTAAACATATTAAAATACCTTAAGGTGAAAATGCCAACTCACATGTAGGATATGAAAATGAGGAAGTGATAAGAAATTAGGTCAAAGTATAAACAAATTAATATATATCAAGTAATGAATTCACTTCATCATATAGTTTAAGTTTTTAGGGTAAAACACAAATTAGGGATAGAAATGATTATAAGTGATTATAACATGCAAAAATTCTCCCTAATAAATAATATTTCTTTTAACAATTTATTTTGAAGGAAATATGATTATCTTAAATTTATATATTTAGTCACACATATACTCTCTAAGAATAATGTAGAGTAGTTGGTAAGGGGGGTAGATTTGGGTAGTTAGGTAGGAAAAAAGGAATGGGTCGAGAGGTCGAGTGTTCAACTCCCTCTCCCCATTCTTTTTTTATTTTAACATTAAAAATTAGACAATATATAAATAAATAATAATCACATTATTACAAAAGATAATTAAGAGATAGATAACTCCCTGTGTGAAAGGTTATTTTTATCTCTCACCTGGACATACAATAAAGATAAATTAATACTTTCTCCTAACCCTCTCGAAGAAAATAAATAGATTAACTGGTTAGGGGGTAGGAGGGTAGATAGGTAGGAAAGAGGTCATCTCAAGAGGTTGAGTGTTCAACTCCCTCTCGCCGCCTTTTTTGCTCAACCTACTTAATTATGTTTTTTTTCAATAATTATGTATTTAAAAATTAAATATGCATTTTTGGAAAGATAATTAACCACCTACCAAATGGAAATACATTTTCTCCTTTATCATTTTAATTTTTTATCATAGGAAAATATGAAAATATATATTATACTTCACTAACATTTTGTTGTATTTTGGCCTAAACTTACAGGTGCCAACATGTTTATTGCTTGATTTACCAATATTCAGACATGACATAACTACAGACTGAATATTAGGAACAACACTATTATCAAAATTATTCAACTCAAAAGCAACCAATCTATCGATTAGGCTATCAAGTGTAATATGATTACTAGGAGCTGATCTCATCTCATGAATTGTAGAGACTCTAAAAGCATAAGTAGGAAACAAGGATATCAAAATTTTAATTACAATAGTGTTTTCTTCAATAATACCTCTCGATTCATGGATAGCATTAAAAATATCCTTGACTTAGTTTCTATACTATGATATGTTCTCTATTAGAATAACTAACAGGGGGGTGAATCAGTTATCCACAGTCCCAAATCAAAATGTATAATCCAAAAAAATTTACTTAAACTTCTGCAGCTCGATAACATAAAATACTATAATGTCTGTGCCTTTACCGATTACCAGTCAATAAAAATTAATGATTCCCGATCAAATCCAACATGTAATATGTAAAGTATGATAACAAACGATCACCACAATGAACACATAACACAAAAGATTTAACTTGGAAACCCTATGAAGGGAAAAACCACCTTGGAGTGGCAACCCAAAAATGTTCACTCTTCTAAAGTGAGGTCGGTGAAGACCCAACCCTGTTAAAGGTTACAAACACACTCTAAGGTGTGACCTTGTTAGAGGATTTTAGACCAACCATTATCGTCCAACCAGCATTAACTATGGGGTTGATAGGATAACAATGTTCATTCTATGAATGAAACATATAAGACTTTCAAGTCCACTATGTTAAGAGATTTCTCTATTTACAATGGTTAAAATATAATAGCAGTTGATCTGATTACAATAAAAATTCTATTGCAGATTATCAGATCTATGCTAAGCCCATTCAAATCCTCTGATCAATATATCAATTTTGTATCAACAATAATCAATGACTTACTATTGCTTGGTAATAGCTTTCTAATGCTTGGTAAATTTTGCAGTTTAGATCTCCTTAACCAATTTGATCAGCCATACATGAAACTTGTTCATGTGATGGTTCTGTAGTCTCCTTCTTCTGGCATAAGTTTCATAACAAAACCTTAGTCTCATAAATAGACAAGTAAACCATTTTCTTCTCCTCCATAAGATTTTTTAGCTTATTCTCCTTCATCCATTTTGCTGCTTAAACATTCCTCGGTTGATGTGTCAGTAACATGTTTTGATTTCATTCTTTATATCTTCCTTAAATTATGCCAGCTGTTGATCTTCATAAAAAACAATATCTCCATCACTGATTTCAATGTACTTTACAGCTCATCAATCCTTATCGGCTAAACTAATCATTTAGTTCCTTTCCTCCTGCTCGGTTAACAAAGAAATGTATTAGTGAGTACAAGCTCAGTTTATACTATGCTTGATATACACTACACTACTCGATGTATAATTTGATGCTTCATCAATTGACCACACTACCTTGTGTCTTTTAGTTCTTTACCTCATCATAGATAAATGAAAATAATCAAGTCAATAACAGACTCATCAATAAGTTACACAATATATTTTTTATCCTCATCTTTCATATACATCTTACTCATGTAGATATTTTTGTTCTTCATCTCTTTTACTCCTTTTCTACATATGTTTAGTTATTGTATCTTACAAAATAAGTGAGGTCAAACTAGTTGACATTAATGACAACATATTACTGATTTAACCATATTACATATCTAATCAACAACTTGGTGATCTCTAATCACAGATCTTCAATTAGGTTCTAAATCAGTTGTAGTTCATCAATCTCTCCCTTTGGAATTGATGGCAACTCAAGTAATATGAAATATACCATACACATACCAAACATGTATTCTATAACTCTATGAACGTTGTACAAGCTCTCCCTAACTTAATATGTTTAATCACTATGTTACTCAACAAAATTACCAATGCAGCTTTGACAGTCTATAGATATGATCTCTTCAGCTCTCAAATTCCTTCTTTTGTTCTCAATAAATGATCTTCAATGCTCTCCCTTTATTTCAATTTGTCTCTCCCTTAGATAGATGTTTCAGTATTCTCATCAGTGCATCTTTTTTCATATTATTTATCTCTCCCTTTGACAACAATGCCAAAGAAATAAATAAACATACATCTATGTAGTAGCCATGTAACTCTCTATTGTCTGGTGCATTCTCTATATCTCTGTATACTGATATGCCAATTTGTTCCAGTTCTCCAAACTTTTCACAATCTTAGACATTATCCAAAGTGTGAACTATTTTGCATCAACATGTATGATCTTCCAATAAGATTAGGCTGATGCAACATCCAGATCACATTAGTGACCGGTAGACAGGGGATGGACCCCAAGTCTAGTCCTCAAGTATTCAAATGTATCCTTCATTAGAGGCTTTGTAAGTATGTCTACAAGTTGTTCTTTTGATGTAACAAACTCTAGCTTAACTTGCTTCTCCTATACTTTCTCTCTTAAGTAGTGATACTTAATAGATATATGCTTTCTTTTAGAGTGCATCACTAGATTCTTTGAAATGTTTATTGCACTTGTGTTATCATAGCATATAATCACTAGCTCAATGATTATCTCATTCATACCTTCCAATAATTTCTTAATATATGCAATATTTGAATAGTTTGTAGTAGTAGCAACATACTCTGCTTTAGCTATAGACTCAGAAATGCAAGCTTGCTTCTTACTTGTCTATGTAACAAGTCTTTCACCAAAGAAAAATGCTCCTCCAGTGGTACTTTTTCTATCATCCACATTTCCAGCCCAATCAAGTTCGGTATAGACTCTGAGTTCAAATTTTCCTTCCTTAGGATACCATAATCCATAATCTTCTATCTTCTTCAAGTATCCCAAGATTCTCTTTGTAGAAATCATATGTGATTCTCTAGGGTTTGCAAAAAATCTTGCAACAATTTCCACAACATGTGCTATGTTTGGTCTACTATGCACTACATACATTAACTTACCAATCATTGATTGGTACAGTGTCTATTTCACCTCTGTAGTTTCATCTTCCTTAGTCAGTTTACATCTAGTAGCCATTGGTGTTCCCATAGGTTTAACATCTTCCATGCCAAATGTCTTCAATACTTCCTTGATATATTTAGATTGTGTCATTAATATACCATCATTCTACTGAATAACTTGTAGTCCAAGAAAGAACTTAATCTCTCCGAACATAGACATTTCAAATTCACTTCTCATTTCATCAGCAAATGACTTACATATTTGATCTTGTCCTCCAAATATTATGCCATCCACAAATATTTTAGCAATAAGAATAGTATCATTAGTATCTCCTTTCATATACAAATTGTTGTTCTCACTTGTTCTAAAAAATTTAAGACATAACAAATAAGTATGCAACCTCTCACAACCTTTCATACCAGGATGTCAGTGCTCGCTTCAAACCATATAAAGCTTTATGTAATCTACATACCATATCTTTATTTTCTAGATCAAGGAACCCTTCAGGTTGTTCTATGTAGACTTCTTTTTCAAGTATCCCATTCAGAAATGCTAACTTGACATCCATTTGGTAAACTTTAAACTTTTTGTGTGTAGCATATGCAAGTAACATTCTGACTCCTAGTCTAGCAATAGGTGAAAATGTTTCACCATAGTCAATTCCTTCCTCTTGTGCATATCCTTTACATACCAATCTAGCTTTATTCCTTGTTACCTCTCCATTCTCATTTTGCTTATTCCTAAATATCCACTTAGTATCGATAACATTCTTATCTTTAGGTCTGGGTACTAAGCTCCAGGTTTTTTTCTTCTCTATTTGTTCTATTTACTCTTTCATTACATTAACCCATTCTTCATTTTCCAATGCAACTTTTACATTCTTTGATTCATAATCCAAAAATAGACATGTATGTTGTCTTGATTTACTCCTTGTTTGCATGCCAGCTTGTTTGTCTCCAATGATTTGTGTCTCAGGATGGTGTCTTCTGAGAAAACTTGCTAGTATCCATTTTCTTCTTTCTTGTCCATCCTATGCATGTTCATTTGCTTTCTCAGTAGGTCCTTCTTGCTCATTGATTTCTCTTTCCCATTCCTCGGTGTTGTTTTCCTGCTGACCGATTGTCACAGTCTGTGGCTTTGGTAGATACTCAGGTTGTTCAATTTAAGTGAATCTACTATAGTCTTCCGGTTCCTTTATGATTTCCTATGTATTCTTATCATCAAACTCATCAACTTAAACATTAGTACTTTCAATCATTTTATTAGTTACTCTATTCGGAAACTTGTATGCTTTACTTTTATTGGAATATCCTAGAAATGTCCCTTCATCACCTTTTGAGTCAAACTTTCCATTTCTTTCATCTTTCAGAATAAAACATTTGCTTCCAAAAATTTTGAAATAACTTACAGTGGATTTGTGTCCAAACCATAACTCATAGGGTGTCTTATTAGTGTCCTTCTTTAGTTGTACTTGGTTTAGCACATAAACTATAGTGCTAACAGCTTCCCTCCAGTATGTTTGGGCAAGATTCTTTTCTATCATTAGTGTCCTTGCGCAGTCAACAATTGGACTATTGCTCCTTTCAGTAATGCCATTCTGTTGTGGTGTCCTCAGTGTAGAGACCTATCTTTTAATACAATGCTCATTACAAAAATTAGTAAACTCATCAGAGATAAATTCACCTCCTCTATCAGATCTTAAACATTTCAACTCTTTACCAGCCTCTTTCTCTACTTTTTCTTTATACCACTTGAACATCTTGAATGCCTCAAATTTTTCTTTCAAGAACATGACAATCATCAACCTAGTATAATCATCAACAAAAAGAATAAAATATTTGTCTCCATAATAACTCTGAGTTCTCATAGGACCACATAGGTCGGTATGCACTAACTCAAGTATCTTCTTTGTTGAATAATCTTTTCTTTTAAAACTAGATTTAGTCATTTTACCTTTATGACATTCATGAAACATAACATGATCAGGCTTAGATAAGTTAGGTAGACCTCTAACTCTTTTCTTTTTACTAATTTTAATCATGTTATCAAAATTCACATGACATAACCTTTTATGCCACAACCATGCATCTTCATCTTTCATTATTAAACAAGAAGACTGATCATTATTAAGATAAAATAGATTACCTTTGGATTGTGTATAGTTCCAACAAGTCTTCCTCCATCATCAAATATTTTCACCTTTTTTCTCTCAGAAGAACCTTGCTGGCCTAAATTGTTTAGTTGTGCCACACTTAGCAAATTAAAGTTCAATCCTTTTACCCAATAAGCATTTTTACATTTTAATCTATCATTTATCATCAGGGATCCTTTACCTCTTACCATACAAGGTGCATCATTTCCCATTCTTACAGATTCTCCATTGTATTATTCAAGATAATCAAATTTTTCTTCATCACCAATCATGTGATGTGTACAACCACTATCTATAATCCATGTATCATTCTTATTACCCTTAGAGATAAGTGATGTCTCTACATACCTTTCATCTTCTTCAGAATCATCCTTCATTGCCACAAATATGACCTCCACATCATCATCAATGTCAGTATCAATGATATCTTCATCCTCAACAATGTAGCATACCTTCTTTCCTTTGTCATTATTGTCTTGGTTGTCTTTGTTGTAGTTTCAGTAGCCTCTGTTGTATCTTCTCCCATAGCTTCATTCAGATTGGTCTTTGGTTCTTTCATCATCTTTCTTGTGTGGACATCTAGTAGCAATGTGGCCAACTTCTTTACAATTAAAGCATGCTAAAGGTGACTTACGTCTATACCTTCCTTTACCTTTAGGTAACCTTCTGGCCATAAGAGCTTCAAGTTCATCAAGCTCGTCATCAGTATTGCTATCACTATCATCATTCTTATTTCTAGACTTTCGAATCTTCAGAGAAGACATAAAAGTGGATTCAACAGATGGTACAGCACTATTATCATAATTGTTCTTTTCAAATGTTGTAAGCTTTCCAATCAGATTATCAAGAGTGAGTGTGCTATTAAGTGCTGACCTATTTTCATGAATTGTAGATATTCTGATGGCATAGATAGGCAATAAGGTCCTTAGAATTTTTCTTACCATAGTGTCTTCATCAATAACTCCATATGATGCTCTAATAGCATGAACTACCTATTTTATTTTGTTTGTGTACTACACAATTTTTTCGCCTTCTTTCTTCTTCATGTCATTGAATCTTCCTATTAAGCTTTCAGCTCTTTCTCTCTTGACATTCGCATCACCGCTATAAACTTGAGCAAATTTTTCCTGCATCTTCTTAGCAGTAGTACAATCCTTGATGTCTTCAAATTCAGCATCTGAATAGGCAGTAGCAATCTCCATCATAGTAACATTATGTTCATACATGTCCCTTAGTTGATCAATGGTTAAGGGACCATTGGGTGGTGCAAGGTATCCATTCTAAATCAGATCTAGAGCAGAATTCCCAATCCCAGATATATGCAGCTTCATTCAAATTTGCCATATTGTGAAGTTATCTTTGTTTAGCTTTGGCACTTCCCTCTTAAACATTTTGAGACCTTTGTGCTGAAGTCCTTAAAACTCTATTCCAAGAAACCAATGCTCTGATACCAATTGTTAGAATAATTAAGAGGGGGGTGAATCAGTTATCCATAGTCCCAAATCAAAATGTATAATCAAAAACAATTTACTTAAACTTTTGTAGCTCGGTAACATAAAATACTATATTATTTGTGCTTTTTCTGATTACCGGTCAATAACAACTAATGATTACTGATCAAATCCAACATGTAATATGTAAAGTATGATAACAAACAATCACCACAATGAACACATAACACAAAAGATTTAACTTGGAAACCCTATGAATGAAAAAATCACCTAGGACCAACAACCCAAAAATGTTCACTCTTCTGAAGTGAGGTCAGTGAAGACCCAACCCTATTAAAGTTTACAAACACACTGTGAGGTGTGACCTTGTTAGAAGATTTTAGACCAACTATTATCATCCAACCAACATTCACTATGGGGTTGACATGATAACAATGTTCATTCTATGAATGAAAAATATAAGACTTTCAAGTCCACTCTGTTAAGAGATTTCTCTATTTACAATGGTTAAAATATAATAGCAGTTGATCTGATTACAATACAACTTCAATTGTAGATTATCAGATCTATGTTAAGCCCATTCAAATCCTCTGATCAATATATCAATTCTATATCAACAATAATCAATGACTTACTATCCCTTGAAAATAGCTTTCTAACGCTCAGTAAACTCTGTAGTTCAGTTCTCCTTAACTAGTTTGATCAGACATACATGAAACTTGTTCATGTGATAGTTTTGTAGTCTCCTTCTAGCATAAGTTTCATAACAAAACCTTAGTCTCTTAAATAGACAAGTAAACCATTTTCTTCTCCTCCATAAGATTTTTCCGCTTATTCTCCTTCATCCATTTTGCTGCTTAAACCTTCCTTGGTTGATGTGTTAGTAACACATTTTGATTTCATCCTTAAGATCTTCCTTGAATTATGCTAGCTGTTGATCTTCATAACAAACATTATCTCCATCACTGATTTCAATATACTTTACAGCTCATCAATCCTTATCTGCTAAAATAATCATTTAGTTCCTTTCCTCCTACTCGATTAACAAATAAATGTGTCGGTGAACACAAGCTTAGTTTATACTATGCTCAGTATACACTACACTACTCGGTGTATATTGTGATGCTTCATCAACTGACCACATTGCCTTTTGTCTTTCAGTTCTTTTCCTCATCATAGATGAATGAAACATAATCAAGTCAATAACATAAGGTCATAGACTCATCAAAAAGTTACACAATGTATTCCTTATCCTCATCTATCATATACATATTACTCATGTAGATATTTATGTTCTTCATCTCTTTTACTCCTTTTCTACAGATTTTTAGTTATTGTAACTTACAAAATAAGTGATGTCAAACTAGTTGACATCAATGACAACATATTATTGATTTAATCATATTACATATCTAATTAGGAACTCAGTGATCTCTAATCATAGATCTCCAATTAGGTTCTAAATCAGTTGTAGTTCATCATTCTCTTCTTTCATTTTCATGTCAGCAAATTTTCCTCTAATAATTTCAGCTTTATCCCTTAGCACATTCACATCTCCTCAGTGAACTAGTGTAAGCTTGTCCCACATTTGTTTAGGAGAAGTACATGTCTTAACATCTTCAAATTCAACATCTAATAAGGAAGAAACAAACTCTAGCATTGTAGTATTGTGTTCATGTCTTTCTCTCATCTGATCAACAATCAAAGGTCTAGTAGGCAGGATAAAATCTTTATCCAAGGAGTATATTACAGATCTCCAATCCCTGATAGGTATAGTCTCATTTTGCTTTTACATGTCAAGAAGCTATCTTCATTCATCTTTGGCACGTCTCTCTTATATATCTTGCTATCTTAAGCTTAAGTCATTCAAACTTTTCCTTCCAATCACTCTATTCTTTTATACCAATTGTTAGATAACTAAGAGGGAGGGTGAATAAGTTAAGTCAAGTTATCCTATAGTCCCAAATACTCCCAAATATATATATATATATATATATATATATATATATATATATATATATATATATATATATATATATATATATATATATATATATATATATATATATATATATATATATATATATATATATATAAACTTTCAAATCAATGAATCAACTTGGTAAAATATCAATTGTGTCTTTCTCTTCATATATTGATTGCCACTAAATTAAGTATTATGTTTACTGATCTATCTAGTTATAGTAATGTGTAAAGTAAAATAACAAGTCAACACATCCATAAACATATAAAACACATATTTTTAATGTGGAAAAAATGTTATGGGAAAAACCACCTAGGACTAATAACCCAAAATAATTCACTCTTCTGAAGTGAGCTCAGTTAGGAGCAAACCTTGTTAAAGGTTACAAAACACATTGTGAGGTATGACCCGGTTAGAGGATTTATCACTAAGAGTTCTCCCTTGACCAAACATTCACTATGGGGTCAACAAGAAAATAATCAACATTCATTTAATGTCATATTTAAATATAAAGACTATTAAGTCCCATGCAGTTAAGATATTTATCTATAGCAATGGTTAAACAGATATAGTAATGATCTGATTCAAATACAACCTAATTTGCAGATTTTTAGATCTATGTTAAGCTCAAAAATACCTCTAATCAATTATCAATTCAACATCTTTTTTTCCTCAACCTCTATTCTACTCAGTAATTTCTTTCTCTATTGCTCACTCTTGTCTGCAAATTTGCTTGGTTCTATCTTCAACTAGTTTGATCAGTGTTGCATGAAATCAATCGTTTCAAACAAATTCTCCTACACCATCCACATTCAATAATGAATCTCATGTCTCCATATATAGACATCATAAACCATTTTATTTCAATCCATATATTTTGCATCTTAATATTCACCATAGATTTTGCCTCTTTAATGTTCCTTGATAGCTGTGTCAGTAACATGTTTTGTTCTCCTTCATTCGATCATCGTTGAATTTTTTCAACTGTTTGGTCATCATAACAAACATTATATTTTACCTCAAAATCATAAACAATTGTCTAGCTCATCATTCTTAGTCAATAGTCATAATTTCCATTTATTTATTTCACCCAATCAATACCGTAATGTGTAAGTGATAACTAGCTCGATTAATACTATACTCGGTATACACTACACTTGCTTGGTATGTACATAATTCTTCATTTACTGACCACATAAACTTATTCAGTCTTGATCTTCAATACATAATAGATTTATGTAATACAATCTAATAAATAACATAATGTCATAGAATCATCAATAAGTTATCCAATGTATACCATATCCATATCCTTCTTATCCATCTCAACTTCATGTAGATATCTCTTTCCTTTACCATTTTCCCTTTCTAAGATGTTTGTAACCATCATGATAAGTATAGTCAAAACTAGTTGACATCAATGACAATAAATTAACTGATTTAATTGTCTTACATACATTTTAGTAGCTCAGTCATCATCAATCACTTTTCTTTCAAATATTCATTCCATTGTCAAAATTTCCTCAAGATATCCAATTAGTTTTAGGTTATCAATCTCTCCCTTTAGAATTGATGGAAACATAATATGAAATATGTCATAGAATACCAAACATCTATTATACAAATTTGTAAGCAAATGTTGCAACTCAATAAGCTCTCCCTATCTTGTACATTTAATATATTTAATCACTATAGAACATTAATACTCTCCATGCAGTCTCTCTCTGCAGATTTGATCTTCTCTCCTTGTGTATGTATTTTCTTCTCTCCTATTATCTTCTCTCCCTTTAGATATATATTTAATTGATTCTTCTCTCCCTTTGAAAACAATTCCAAAAGAAAATAAACATCTCTTCAATAGCCAAAATATTATCTCTAGTTTTTGGTTCAGATCAAGTACCTTGCATGTACCAATAGGCAGTGTCAATTTGTCTTTCATCTTTCATCTTTCACAACCTTAGGAAACCTGAAGTGTGAACATCATGCCTCAACATCATTTGATATTATGATAAATTATAGGTTTATATGACCTCCTAATCACCTTAGTGATTGATAGATAGGAGATGGACCCCTATTCTAGTCCTCAAGTACTCAAATGTATTCTTAGGTAAGGGTTTTGTAAATATATCAACATGTTATTCTTGTGATTACACATACTCCACTTTCAATTATTTTTCTTGTACTTCTTCTCTCAAGTAGTGATAATTTATAGATATAGTCTTTGTCTTTTCATGCATCATTGGATTCTTAGAAATGTTTATAACACTAGTGTTATCACAATATATTATCACTGGGTAAGTGATCTCTTCTTTCATACCTTCCAAAATTTGATTTATCCATACAATGTTTGAACAATTGGTAGCAATAGAAACATATTTTTCTTCTAAAATGGATTGAGAAATGCATCCTTATTTCTTTCTTATCCAAGTAACCAATCTTTCTCCCAAAAAGAATGCTCCACTAGTAGTGCTCTTTCTATCATCAATATTTCTAGTCCAATCTGCATCTGTGTAAACTTTCAATTTTAAATTGTCTTCTTTCTTCTACCAAAAGCCATGGTTTTTAGTGTTCTTCAAGTATCTCAAAATTATTTTTATAGAAGTCATGTGTGATTCTTTAGGATTAGCAGAAAATCTTGCTACAATTCCAACTGCATGTGCAATATCTGGTCTACTATGCACAATATACATCAAATTACCAATCATAGATCTGCATAGTGTCTAATTTACCTCAAATGATTGATCATCCTTTGTCAATTTTCATCTAGTGACCATAGGTGTACCGACTATTTTTGAATCCACCATACCGAATGCCTTCAATGCTTCTTTTATGTACTTTGATTGAGTAATGTATATGCCTTCATCTTATTGTAAAATTTGCAAGCCAAGAAATAATTTAATCTCTCCAAATATTGACATTTAAAATTCTTTTCTCATTTCATCGGCAAATGATTTTCATAGATTATCATGTCCTTTAAATATGATATCATCAACAAAATTTTTAGAAATAAGAATCTTATCATCAAATTCACCTTTCAAATAAAAATTATTGTTCTCACTTGTTCTAAAAAATCCAATACATATAAGGTAGGAATGAAATATTTCATACCATGCTCTTGGTTCTTTTTTCAATCCATATAGTGCTTTGTGCAATTTACATACCATATTATTTTGATTAGGATCAACAAACCCTTCAGGTTGGTCAATGTATACCTCTTCTTCAAGTATTCCATTTAGAAATACAGATTTAACATCCATCTGATAAACTTTAAATCCTTTGTAAACAACGTAAGAAAGTAATATTCTAACTCCTTCAAGTATAGAAAATATTGCAAAAGTCTCACCATAGTCAATTCCTTTTTCTTGTCCATATCGTTTGCATACAAGTCCTGCCTTATTCCTAGTGACATCTCCAATTTCACTCAACTCATTTTTGGATATCCATTTGGTTCCAATTACATTCTTGTCTTTCAATCTCGGTACCAATATACATGTTTTATTTTTCTGTATCTTCTCAATTTCCTCATTCATGGCCTTAACCCATTCATCATTTTCAAGTGCATCTCTAACAATTTTAGGTTCAAATTCACAAACTAAGCTTATGTTGTTTCTCAACTTACTTCGTGTCATCATGCCAGCTTTCTTGTCTCCAATAATCTAATTTTGTGGATGATGTTTTCTTACATATCTTGCAAGTACATGTTCATTTCTTTTTTCTTCTTGATGTTCTTCACTTCATGTAGGATCATGATCTTCATCAGTAACTATTGTCTGATTCTCAGTCTGTAAAGAATGACTCTCGGTAACATTACCTAGTTGCTTGGTAATGCTAGGTTGTTGCTCGGGTAGAGTGTCAGGTTTCTCAATGTAAGTAAATATACCATAATCTTCTAGTTCCTTTTTTATTTTCTCATCATTTTTCTTAGAAAATTCATCAACTCTCAAATTTACACCTCCAATCATCTTGTTAGTACCCTTATTCAAAAATTTGTAAGCTTTTCTTTTAGTAGAATATCCTAAAAATATTACTTCATCACTATTGGTTCCTGAAAAGGATTTTTCACTCAATGAGACACAAATATACCTAAGATTGATTTTGGGGAGGGGTTAATTCCAAATATGGGGATATCAGTAGGTAATTGGACCAACTATAGGAACAAGACTACCCTTTGCACTTCTGGCTCTGCAAAACCAAGGTGGGTATACCTAATCTAGTAACATATGGAACTTTTAGAACTTTAAACTAGATTGAACAAAGAAAATGATAGCAATAGAAAGTACTGAATGATAACTAGTCATTCATTGACTCTCCATTTATATGATGGAGAAAAATGGCCTTGTGACCTCAAGACTTTGAGGTATCTTGGGATTGGTAATGATTAATATTTTTGGGATGTAAAACACCATATGAGACACATTATTGTAGAATTTACTTGCTTTTGACCAATGCCTTATCCATTTGGGCTAGAGTTTCTAATGCACAATAGAAAATAGAAGCCAACTATTAATCTTTATCACAGATCCAAGCCATTAATATAATCACCCAGACCCACACTACTTACAAACATCCCAATGGAAACCCAATGAATCTATGCTTCATCTAAAGCATCATTTAATTTGATCCTAAATCAAAACTAGAGAATGACAACATATGCATGGATAAAACTCCATACAATGAATTGGAAAATTCAAAACTCATTAGATGGACAGAAATGGAGAGAAATGAGAAATGATATCTATATTAAGTATGAGGATCATGCCTCGGTATACACCTACTTCAAGCTCTAAAACCACTTCCATAATATGTAAAAGACTAGAAAATTTCCTTTGATATAATAATATTGGCTAGTACAAGAATCTATTACATCCTAGACTGAGAGAAAAATCATCAGCTAGTATTCTAAAACCAAGAAGAGACTAAACCTAGACCTCTTTTCTGGCCAAAAGATGACCCTCCTAAATGATCATGAAAAATCCTTTATATGATGATTAAAACAAGCATTCGATCATTTAGGGAAAAATTAGGTTTCCAACCACTTCCAACAACCAGATACAACAAGAAATAAAAGAAGACAAGAAAGCCTGAAAACCCAGGAAGGATCAGATCAAATATGATGTACAATTATTTGGGTTTCATAATCAACAGGCTAACTACAATTACAAGTTGAAGATATTTCTTGATGCAAGAAAAACAAAATTAAATGCCAGAACCAATAGGAGGAAACCTACATGAATCAGAGCATGTAAATAATCAAAACCCTAGCCACTCTTGTCTAACAACAGTCCTCTGGATTAACTCAACATGGCACCCTAGGAAACAAAATCAGATTAGGATGACTACCCATATCTTCTTGATCATCTCTCACCTACAAAAGTCCTGAAAAAATCAAATCTAGTCTAGCCTTTGTCATTTATGGCTCACTATTGCAAACCGTTACAAAAACCCTAGAAAAAGATTCAAATTTTGGAAGCAAAGACTAACTGATTAAGTTTAAAATGTGGTTGTCAATCTTCATCCTCCCGGCACATCGAATGGTTCACATGATTTAGTAATAGTCAAAAAGGCCTTTTAAAATACCTAGCCACATCATCATTCTCAACAACCAATCAGAAACAGGCACATCAGATCAACCTAGCACCAAGGACCCACCTTCTTATTAGTCTTTCCATGGGACGGCTGGTGCAAACCCACGATCACTAACTTTCAAGCACATTTCCTCCATGGAATCATGGCCTTTGTTGGATCAAATTGGACCTGCATAGTCCTTATATTAACTATGACAAGCCTCCCCTTAACCCTAAGTCACCTAGAGATCACACGAATGAAGCATTCATGTGATCACTAAGTATTTCTTTATCCTTGTGTTTCATTCAAAGATTCAATGACCAGCATCCGATCAAGAGTGCATCAATAGCCCCTGCTAAGTCTCTAAGCTTTAAACCTTAAATCAACCTTGATCACAAGATCATGTGATTGAAGTATTTGCTAGATCTCAGAACATTTCTCTTAACCTTGGATACATTCAAAGAACATGAGATAGCCTTTATTCACCAAGTCACCATATCTTTCAGTTAATCCCAGTCATATCTTGAGATTACACACTGACCATTGATCTTTCTCATCATTGATGGCTATCGCTAAATCACCAAACCTAGAAATTAACTCACCTTATATCAGGCACTTTAGTAACAAAGGGAAAATGTTGACTTTCCCTTAACTATGGTCATATTTGGAAAATAGACGACTGAGCATTCTCACATTTGCCACATAAATACTTGACCTTGGGTAAAATCATGAGAACATGTGGAGGCCTCAGTCGCCAAGTCATTGAATATAATAAAACATGTGAAAAATGGGGACTTAAGTGTCCCACAAAGGTAATGAGAAAATAGACATTGGATAGGGTTTTTGGACTTAAACAATTTCATAAAGCCCTAGGACATAGATTAAACCCTATTTCTTAGACCTTCAAGCAGCCATATCTTTTTGGTTTTTACACTTGAGCACATGCAATCTTAACTAGAGCTTGGTAACATCTTGAACTATCCCAGACCAAGGGTGCAAGCCATGAAAAATCATATATCTTCTTCACATATCAGAACAAGCTTGTAGGTGGTCAAGACAACTTCACAAAATTTTGTAGTAATAGAACATTTTCTTAGGATTTTGGCTATGAAAGGAAAGTGGCCTAATAATGGCTCCATTTAGGGATGCATGCCTCTTGGAGGTATGATAAGGATTTAGAATTATTGGAGGAAGAAGACCACCAACTAGACAAAATTGATAGGGAATCTCCTCAAAAATTGGCAACCGAACCAGGGAAACCAGAAGGGAAACACACAATAGAAAAGAAATATGTACAAATATTCACAAGATCAAAATTTTACTTGGTGGCCCCTGGCCACCAAAGGAAAATCAAAACCCTCTTGAATCAAAAGTCTGATTTTCATCCACATATGTAACCTACCACTTGAAAGTATCATGACATTGTTGCCACCATCATATGTGAATAGCTATGGGCTGAAAATGAACATAATAGGTACCATGCATTACTAGGAACTCACCTGGCTGAGAATGAACAAGTCCTTTAGATGAATCTTCATGAAATGACTCATCCATTGAGAAACTTGGTTCCTCCATGATATCTTCATTGACTAGATCATGAACCAAGTGAAGGACTCTTTGAAAAAAAATTTGACATAGGGATAATTGTTTGCATCATCATTTCTACCAAAGAATTTACTATCTCAATCATTGAAGACTAAGTCCTCAATACTGTCACCTTCACTATCATATTTGGAAAAAGAAGGAAAAGGATATGAACAATAAACCTTCTCATTATTGGAATCTTTATGATAGGAAAACACATTTTCATGGCCTTGAACCTATTCTTTTGCAAAGTCACTACATGAGGGGAACTTTGGTAAACATGCATCATATTCATTACTTTGAAGACAAGCCTTATTATCAGTGTCAAAGGATATATATACAAGGTCTAGTATTTGTTGACAACATAAATGTTTACATTTATTATATTTAGTTGTCAAAAAATCATAGATCTCATCACTATTGAGAAAAGGGGAGCCCAACTCATCCTTGGTATCTTCATTGAAATGGTCACTCAAATAATCTTGACTTTCTAATTTAGACATCTCTGAAAAAGTTGAAGATCTTGTATATAATGATTCTGATTCTTGGTCACTACTATAATCTGAATACTCCTCAGACATAACCTTATCATTCTGAGAAATACCTTCAAAATTAAACATGCATTTCTCTGGAATATTGTTTGTATTCTCTTCTTGCTGATCATCTTTTAATAACTTATTCCATTCATCATCATCAGTAAAGTTTTCTAAGAAAAAGCATTTGAAATCAGTCAATGAAGAGATGCATTTTGGGGGTAAATTTAAGTACCAATCAGATGCAACCCCTTTGAGGGATCTCCCAAAAGACATCATACTAACATCCTAATCATAAATCTAATATTCTACAACAAATCTAAAGAATGCTAGGACATGCTCTAATGCTGATTCAAATTGGCCATCAACAACTAGAATTAGATCCATGTGCTCTCTAGTAAAAGAATTGAGGGATCTTGGAAGATGAGCATGACTTAAAGCTCTATCCATCTTGATAAAACATAGCCTTCTAGACTAGATTTTTTCATGGATATCCATTTGATTCTCAACAAGATGAGAACCACTCATCTAATCTCACTCTTCCCTTTACACTAGTGTTGAACACTTGATAGGGAAACATTCTTCATTACTGATTTTCATAAAAGCAAGGCACATGAAAATCAAAATACCTGGAAGTACTACAATTGAAACTTAGATTGTTGATTGGGAAGCAAGGCAGATCTAGAGCCTTCTTTGAAGCTCCATTAGGTTCTTTTCTTTGTAGAGTCCCCACCTCCTTGAAGAGGAAATTATTTTAGTTGTCTTTTTATCTCCTTCCAACCAACACAAAACTTCACCAGGATTTACGCACTATCTATTAGGAACTACACTAATCAAATAGAGAACTTAGAGTCATCACCCACAACTAGGTGAGATGGTTTGAAATTTTTAAACCTAACTCTTATACACTTCAATGGAAACCGCTTGATAAATAAATAAGTAGGCCAAGATTCTATCTCAACTTGGAACTTGCATTACTTAAACTTTACTTAACATATCCCTAGTAGAGTCACCATCTTGTTGGTGACTCGGATGGGCCAAATCAATCTAGGTTATATAATCTGTAATATAACCATAACCAGAGATTCTCAACAGATTTTACTTTTCTATGTTCTCCCCAGTAGAGTTTCCATCTTGTTGGTTCCTGAAAAGGATTTTACACTCAAAGAGATACCAATATACCCAAGACTGATTATGAGGAGGGGTTAATTACAAATATGGAGATATCAGTAGGTAATTGGACCAACTATAGGGTCAAGACTACCCTCTGCACTTCTATCTCAATAAAACAAAGGTGGGTATACCTAATCCAACAACATATGGCACTTTTAGAACTTTAAATTGGATTGAACAAAACAAATGATAGCAAGAGAAAGTATTGAATGATAACCAGTCATTCATTGAATCTCCATTGCTATGATGGAGAAAAGTGGCCTTGTGACATCAAGACTTTGAGGGATCTTGGGATTGGTAATGATTAATATTTTTGGGATGTAAAACACCATATCAGACACATTATTGTAAAAATTTACTTGCTTTTGACTAGTGCCTTATCCATTTGGGCCAAAGTCTCTAATGCACAATAGAAAATAGAATTCAACTACTAATCTTCATCACAGATCCAAGCCATAAATATAAACACCCAAACCCACACTAGTTAAAAATATCCCCATGAAAACCCAATGAATCTATGCTTCATCTAAAGCATCATTGAATCTAATCCTAAATCAGAACTAGAGAATGATAATATATGCATGGATAAAACTCCATACAATGAATTAGAAAATTCAAAACTCATTAGATGGACACAAATGGAGAGAAATGAGAAATGATATCTATATTAAGTATGAGGATCATGCCTCTGTATACACTTACTTCAAGCTCTAAAACCACTTCAATAATATGAAAAAGACCAAAAACTTTCCTTTGATATAATAATAATGTCTAGTAAGAGAATCTACTACATCCTAGACTAAGAGAAAAGTCATAAGCCAGTATTCAAAAACCAAGAAGAGACTAAACCTAGACCTCTTGCCTAGCCAAAAGATGACCCTCCTAAATGAACATGAAAAACCCATTATACCAAGATTCCTACAAGCATCCGATCACTCAGGGAAAAATTAGGTTTCCAACCACTTCCAACAACCAGATTCAATAAGAAATAAAAGCAAACAAGAAATCCTGAAAACTTGGGAAGGATCAAATCAAATATGATGTACAATTATTTGGGTTTCATAATCAATAAGCTAACTGTAATTACAATTTGAATAAATTTCTTGATGCAGGAAAAACAAAATTAAATGCGAGAACCAACAAGAGGAAATGTACATGAATCAGAGCATGGAAATAATCAAAACCATAGATGCTCTTGTCTATCAATAGTCCTCTGCATTAACTTAGCATGGCACCCTAGGAAATGAAATCAAATCAGGATGGCTACCCATATCTTCTTCATCATTTCAAACCTACAATTGTCCTAGAAAAATAAAATCTAATCTAGCCTTTTTCATTTATGGCTCACTACAACAAACCTCACCAAAAACCCTAGAAAAAGATTCAAATTCTAGCAACAATGACTAACTGATTAAGTTTAAAATGAGGTCGTTAATCTTAGTCCTCCTAGCATATCAAATAGTTCACATGAATTGGCAACAGTCAACTAAGCCTTTTAAAATTCCCAACCACATCATCATTTTCAGAAAGCAATCATAAAAAGGCACATCAGATCAACCTAGCACCAAGGACCCACCTTCCTATTAGTCATTCCTTCAGACGGCTAGTGCAAACCCGCAATCACTAACTTTTGAGCACATTTCCTCAGTGGAATCATGGTCTCCATTGGATCAAATTAGACGTACATAGTCCTTATATTAACCAAGGAAAGAATCCCCTTGACCATAAGTCACCTAGAGATCATGAAAATGAAGCATTCATGTGATCACTGAGCATTTATTTAATCTTGTGTTGCATTCAGAGATTTAGCAACAACCGTCCGATCAAGACTGAATCAACAACCCCCACTAAGTCTCTAAGCTTTAAAACTTAACTCATCCTTGATCACGAGATCATGCGACTGCAGTATTCACTAGATCTTGGAACATTTTTCTTAACCCTAGTAGCATTCATAGAACATAAGATAGCCTTTATTTTCCAAGCCACCAGATCTTTCACTTAACCTGAGTCATATATCAAGATTACACACTGACCATTGATCTTTCTCATCATCCATGGCTATCACTGAATCATGAAACCCAAAACTTAACTCACCTTATATCAAGTGATTCAGTGACAAAGGGAAAAATGTTGACTTGTCATTAACTTTGGTCATATTCAGAGAATATGTGACTGAGCATTCTCACATTCACCAGATAAATGCTTGACCTCAGGTTAAATCATGAGAACATGCGAAAGCCATAGTCACCAAGTCTCTGAATAGAATAAAGCATGTGTAGAATGGGAACTTAAGTGGTCTGGAAAGGTAACGAGAAAATAAAACAATTTCATGAAGCCCTAGGACATAGATTAAACCCTATTTCTTAGAAATTCAAGCAGCCATATCTTTCTAGTTTTTACAGTTGAGAACATGCGATCTTAACTAGAGCTTGGTGACATCTTGAACTATCCCAGCCCAAGGGGGAAAGCCATGAAACATCATATATCTTCTTCATAGATCATAAAAATCTTCTAGGTGGTCAAGGAAAGTTCACAAAATTTTCCAGGAATAGAACATTTTCTTAGGATTTTGGCTGTGACAAGAAAATGGCCTAACAATGGCTCTACTTGGGGATGCATGCCTCTTGTAGGCATGAAATGTTGGCAATTTGGCTGAGTTGATTACATAGATGTTTTCATTATGGAAACATATGATCCACATGAAGATCACACAAGTTAGAGAGCAAGTATGACAGAGCGCATTGCAAATTTGTCTAAGTGTGAGACAGTGTTTCACCAGTGCACCTAGATATAGTTTTTATTTGCGACATTGACTAGAGTAAGTTCAGTGCTTGTGCACTTGAACATAGACTCTATGGTGACTAATGATTACCCATCTTAGAGTGCAAGTCAGTATGACATGTATGAAAGAAGTTATGATAGTTTTGTGAAGACAGTGTGAAGCCGACAGGACAGAATATGAAGGCAAAATTGGTAAAGAGTTAAGGGATTATTTTGTTTATCAAAATAATGTCTTAACAATATAAAGGGATGAAATCCTAGATTTTTACCCTTAGATAAAGCTATTTTTTAATATGGCATCCAGCCAAGTAAAGTTATTAGCCTTAATAACTTGTATAAATGTAATTGTAAATTGCAAGAAGAAAAAATGGTAACAAGTAGTATGTGATATGTGTAATATGCGAGATCTATGATGTATATGTAATAGCAATAGTGAAAGAGTAGTGAAGAGATATTGATGAAAGTAGTATAAGGTTATGTACCTTGACGTCTTTTTTTAATTAGTGTATATTGTACATTACTTGTTTGGGTAGTGGGCTCAGCTGGTAATCACATTTTGTACTACCAACTCCTAACAGGGTTGAGGCTTCTAACAAGGCCTATAGTCCCTTAATCAGGACTGATACACTATATGCTTGTAATAGACTCCTAACAGGGTCAACATCCTTAACAAGATACTTTTGATTAGTGGATCTTTGTGGGTACCATCCCTACCAGGGTTTTCCCTTGGCCAGGGTTTCCTCGAGAAAAAATAATGTGTTATGAGTTCTTTATTGTTATGCATGTTGTTTAGCTTCTTATGTTATGCATGTATAAAGATAATTTTTTATATCCATAATTGGGCAAAAGATAAAGTTTGTAGAATACTGATTCACCCCCCCTCTCAGTATTCCCTATTTCTAACAATTGGTATCAAAGCTTAGTTACTCGGAGAAGAATCATTCAACGAAAGCCTAGTAGCTTGAGTAAGATCTCTATGGATATGGATCAACTATAGAAGAATCTTGAAGAAGCTCTTGAATAGATTGATATGCTTACTAATGAAAAAGACACTCTGAAAGGGAAATATGATGAGGAAAAGAACCTCATTGAGAAATTGAAAAACAAGTTGGAAGATCTGAGATCTGAAAAGGAATCTGAAGTTCTTATTGAAAATTGTGATGACAAATTAGAAAAAGAAAATGAGATCCTTAAGCATGAATTGAAGATAGGAAATTTGAAGATTAGCTTCAAAGATGGAAATAGCAAGAATGAAGCAAATCTGAAATCTGAGAATAAAAGTCTAAAAACTGAAAATGAAGATCTGAAATCTAAACTTTCTAAAGTAACATCTAAACTTGAGAAAGTCAATTTGCAGTATGATGAACTTGAGAAATACAATAAGATTGTGAAAGGTGAACTGACTCAATCCAAACAACAACTTGAAAGGCTATATTCAACTAGTGAGAAGATTGATGAACAAGTATCTTTTTAGAAACCATTCTATGATAAAATTGGTCTTGGATTTAACACTCTTAAAGAAAATGATGAAAGCAAGAAACCAGATCTGAAAGTATCTGAAAGCATAGATGGGAAGAATTCTGATGAGATCAAAAAATCTAAAGATACACCTAAAGAAGAAGAATCACTGAAGCAAGAGGAATCACCCAAAGGTATGCAAAGAGAATTCAAAGGTAGATGTTTTGCTTGTAATACTATTGGTCATATGAAGAGAGATTTCACAGGTAAGGAATTTAAACCTCTTAATGGTTATTGTTATAATTGTCATGGTTTTGGACATAGAGCTATTGAATGTAGAAAACCTAAGTTTATTGAGAATAACAATAATAGTAGAATGTTTAGGAATACTAACAATGCAGATAAGAAACCTACTGAAGATATGAACAAAAGAAATGGAGTAATATGTTATAGATGCAACAAGGTTGGACACATTGCTAGAAACTGGAGATCATAGATTAATCCACCTAGACCAAGATATGGAAACAATGGAATTGTTTGTCAGATATGCAACAAGATTGGACATATAGCAAGGTTTTGTAGAAGGAACAATGGAGTTTTTCATCCTAACCCTAATCCTAGAAATCATGAAGATGCAAGAAACAGACAAAAAGGTTGTTGTAGCAATACAAATGAAGTGAAGTTTCTTAAAGGCACAGATCAAGGAGACATACTCAACATTGAAGGTAATTAAAAAGGTGAAGTATCAAGTGGTAAGAATGAATCCTTACCTAACCTATCTCAATGCACTTAATTTATGAAAATGATAGTAGATTAGGAACTTAGATTAGTGTAGAAGTAGATTTATGATGAATTAAGTCTTGCGAAGTTAATGCAAGGTACTTTATGATGTTCTAATGCTATGGTTAAGAGTGCAAAGAAAAATATTATGTTTTGCGAGATCACAAGAAGTTTTAAGTTTTGTAGGTTAGCGGAAACAACTTTTTGGAAAGAAGCGTCAAAAGAATTGAATGTGATGTCAGACCTAAGTGAGATTGAAGTAATAAAAGGTTATGATCAATGTTATTTGATCATCAAAGAGAATAAAAGTGTTAAGGAGATCAAAGAGTAGTGATTGGAAGCATTTTGCAATGATTTGGTGAAGGATTTGAGCACCGAATCTATGCAAGTCCTTAAATTGCAAAATTGAGGTATTTTACTTGGCAGATCTTTGAATTGGTAAAAGGAATTTGAAGTAATCATGGATGTATCTTTAATTCACAATGTCAGAGACAAAAATAGACCTAGAATAAAGAGGGAACTAGTAGAACCTATTGGGTATATTCTTAATTTTCTGATGTTTTTGTCCAAATGTTGGTTTAGTCCTCTAGTTTGTAAAGTTTTCTTGGGTCTAGGTGTCAGAATTTCTTCAAAATTATCATAACCAAGTTCAAAAATCCTTACCCTAGGTCTTGCCCTTGAAGAATTTTGAATTCATGTCAAAACCCTAAAATGTCTGCCATTTTCAAATAAACCTTAAGTCATTCTCTTCTTTTCTATTTGAACGTTACTTTTTAATTCACTTAAGTTCATTGAAGAGTACATGAGTTTATTTTTTCACGTGGGGGTTATATCTTTTTTCCCTAAGTCTAGAAACCTAGCGATATAAATAATATATCCTATGTCCTAATTAACTTATATTCAAATGTTTCAGTTTTCATTCAACTATGAATCTTTAAAGAAGATCTAACGGCGGTCACGTGTTCATATGGAATCTTTCCAAGCCATGCAAACATGTGAAATAGCCATTGATTTTATAATGAAGCTTGATGTGGAAACAAAGTGGGACCACTGACAAGTATTTCACAATTGGCGGCCTTTTATTTGTAAAGGACAGTGGGGCCAGTGGCAGAGGAATCTCCAGAGTTTGAAAAGTAATAAGGGGAAGATCAGATGACTATCATATAATCTCATGGGATCTTAGAGGCCTATACGATCATGTCACAAGTTGTCGATCTTGCATAAAGCCAAGTGTGATTCTTAGACACTAGTGCTCGGAAAGAAAGAAAGTACATGACAACTTGCCAGGTGTTGCAAGCATGGATTTTCTTTATTGACAAAGGTGAAGTCAGACCAGCAACTTGAAGAAAGATAATGATGGTGATTGATGCTAACAAGTTTTCACATGTTCACATAAGCTTCTTTCAAGCTATAAGATCATGCGAACAACATTTTGTCTTAACGGTGGAAGTTATAAGAGACTTCCATAAATAGAGAGATAAAGTGACGGCTAGTCCTATGTTCGCATGAGTAATTTTCATGCTATGTGATCATGTGACAAGCCATTAGATCATCTGTCAATGAGGATCGATGGTTCTAATTCAAACTAGAGATAACGTGATGAAAATTTGAAGTTTCCCATTGAGAAGTGACAATTCATGCTTTCGGAGGAGTAATTATTGAATTGTGCTAAATAAATTGTTGAAATGACTACTTTAATTGCTCATATATCAGAATTCTATGCACTCTCAGAAGCACAAAGAGATTAAAAATTTGTAGAGACTCAGGCGTGAAGAATTATGAGGACTGGCTGCTATCTCCCGGTGGTTTCCCAGAAAAAGGTTGGTGAAATACTTGTGTGAATTGCTTCCCTACTAAAAGAATCACAGTTCTGTAATTTATTTATCTTGCAAAGGTTTCTTTTAAAGATAAACCCTAAAAATGGAACCAAGGAAAGAATTGTCCGGTAAAACTGAGTATAGTGAAAGAGGTTTGCATGAGGATTTGTTGCAATTACTTCTCGGCTCTACTACTAACCTGGTGCAAACCAAGAGTTTGATTCCCAAAGATCTTATGGTAAAAGTAGCGGAGGGTTTATATGACACAGCAAATTTTATTAGAGAGGCCAAAATTGGTACAATCAACGCAAGTGGTGACTCTGATATCACTGGATTGGAGTTTTTCAAAGTAGGTTTTAGTCAGAGAAATGCCCCTCAGCCTGCAAGCAATATATGGCAGTCTGACCTAGGAAAACTTGTGGTACCTGGTGTCTTTTTAAATGTGGATTTGATGATCCAAGTTGCAAAGAGTTATGATCCAATCACTAGATAGGTTAGGGATGCAAAGGGAATACTATTGATTAAAATTTTTGCTGAAGAGATTAGGAAGGTGGTCAAGTTAAGTGAACCCTTAGACAGTTTGGAGAATATTGATTTTGAAGAGCTAAGGCAAGTGTATGATGCACAAAGGAACTATTTCAGAGGCAAATTGTTGAAGGATTTCTGCACCAAAATTGGAAAAATGGTTATTATGGGACATAACACTAAGGAGCCTTTTAAAATAGAATATTTTGATCTTAGAGCTAAGGGTGCATATTGGTCATTGTGTCAGGTTTTTGGAGAGGATGTTAGTGAAAGGATGCCAATATACTTGATGTGCATGGTGATCCAAATTCTACATGCAAATGTATCTATTACTTTTGATTTTACTCCTTTTATTGCTGAATTAATCCATAATAGATTAGTGAAGATTCAAAAGAATGAAGATGATAGGCCCTTTTGCTGGTACTCTTTCATAATGTACATGTTTTTGTTTAAAGGAACAAGTTATTTTGAACAAGAAATGGAATTAGTGAGAAAGAAGGATGGTGAAGATATGCCAATCCAGTTATGGAGCCTCACAATGACTTGGGATAAGAAGGATCATAGTTTCACTAATTTTGATAAATGTTTTGCAGCTAGACTTAGGATGTTGTTTGTCTTAGACAACCCAAGAATCCCAATAGTATTGGCACAACTTATTAGGCCAAATCAGTTTGCTAAGAATGTGAATATTGTACACAATTGGGTAGATGTTATTTTCTACAATGTATCAACTGTCATCAGGTTGTATGGTTTTAGGGGGACCCCTTTTATATTGCCCTATCAGGTACCCCCCAGGATTGGAATTGTAGAGTTCTTTAGGCAATTGGGAGATATTGAAGAGTGTGCCCTCACTGGAAAAGGCAAGGGAACTTTATTACCAAATGTTACCATTGCCCATCAATTCATAATTACCAAGGGTGGATGGGTTTACATGGATAAAGTCCTAGCTCCATACCATATGGCCACTGTAATTGCCAGAATAGTAGATCTAGATGGTTTCTATAATGAAATGTTTAAGAAGAGATCCAAGTGTGCCATGATTAACCATATTTTTAATTTCCCTAAAGATATTGTCAAGAATGTAGCAAAGTTGCAGGAACAAGAGGTTAGGAAAGAAAAATGGCTAGTATATAAGAAGACATTAGATTTTATCGGATAATTTTATTCTGGATGGGATCCCCTGAAAAGCATAACTCCAATGGGGAAGAAAATAGATACTCTTATGAATTTTTTTCATAGTATTTTTCATACCCTAAATGAAAAGAAGGAAAAGGTTATGAAGGATGATCCAAAAAAGGCTAAAGAATTGTTGAGCAAGCCTGTATTTGCAAAAGAGTTACCCCCAGGGAGGTACATGGTGCAAAAGAAGATTGGTTACAATGTTGTAATACCAAAGCAAAGCTAACAAAAGAAAATAGATAAAAGGGATATCCCATCAACCTTACAACAGGTTGGAAAACAAAAGGAGATTGTAGAGGTCCCTGATTCTCCTCATCCTCAAACTTCTAAGGATGTAATTGATTCTCCACCCCCATCAAAGAAACAAAGAGTGGAAGAAAGACCTACTCATGTTGAAGAGGAGTACTCTCCATCACAGTCTCCTCTAAGAATTTTTTATGACCAAGAGATTGTAGAACAAGTACAACAAGTAGATGCTCTATGTCAAATCTTTATGACCTATGAAGAAGTAAATGAGGGAGTGCCAGAGCCACCAAAAGAACCCAAGTTGGATTTAATAGTAGGGGAATTGGTAGGTACAGTATTGGATCCTATAATCAAGCAAGCTTGTGAAGAGTTTTTGGTTGATGATACTTTTGTTAAAACTAGGGCCTTTATGCAATTTATTTGGAAATTAAACATCAAACAATTTCAAGAAATCTATGAGAAGAAACATGAAGAGAATCCAAATAAGGATTTACAAGTCATAGAGGAAGAAGTGAAAAGATAGATGACTGCAAAATTTAAACAAATCACTCCAAAATAGGGAAGAGATATGGTAAAGGTATCAAGAGTGATAATCCTCCCAAAATGGGATATAGTTGATGCAGTAGTGTTTGATGTAGTTAGAAAATAGACCACTCCTTTCCACGGAACTCCAGAGGAAGCAGAACATGTTGTTAAAGGAGTCACTTTCAGTGACAATCACCAAGCTTTGGTAATGTGGTCTTTAAGAAAGAATGAAAGTAACAAGGGAAAACAAATTGTCAAAGATGACCTTTCAGGGAGTCTAATTGTAAGGAGGGTTACTGATACTTCTTTGGTGGAAGCATCAGGAATGGTAATGGCCATAGCATAATTAACAGCAAAAGTGGCAAAAAAGGAAGCTAAAGAGAAGGAAGAGCTCACTGCAAAATTGGAAATAGTTTTAAAGATTTATGGTGAGATGACACAAGGGATTCTTGAGAGAGATATTCTGATTGTAGACTTAAAAAAGAGATTGGGAGAGCATGGCCCAATACAATTATTAGAGAAAATGCATATAGCTTCCTCCCTTGCTGGGCCTTCCTCATCAAGCCCTATTGTTGAACTTACTCCTTCCCCTTTTCCTCCTTCCATAGATGAGGAGGACATTGATCAGAAAGTAAAGGATAGGTTAGATAAGAAGATAAAAGATGTTGTTTCACATTTTGTTGCAAAGGTGAGACCTAAAGAAATATACAAATCTACAAAACAATTGGTAGACGTCTTAGCATTTTTTCATAAAGAGGTGGCTACTGTGGACAAGATTTTGGAAAGATGGTCTGGAAGAAAAGATAGTTTGAGGTCATTTTTTTTATCAAAATAAGGATAAATGTATTGTGAATATAGAGCTAACAAACACTTACAGGTTTGTTAAGAGTCTTTTTGACTTTGAGGTAAATAGGGGGAGTAGAAGAAGAAGGTCAGAAATCTTAAGGGTAAGATATTTCTAGGATGATTTCCAAATTTTTGCTTGTCTCATTAAGGCGGATGGGGTAATCAAAGATAAAGATCAATGGATGAAGCAAATAGATAGACAAGTATTGTCTAAAGTAGATTCCATTTTATGTATAGATGATAATACCCCATTCATACAATTTGTTGAACTCCTTCAGGATGCTAGGATACACTTTTCCAATGTAAGAATAGAGGTTCACCAATTGGTTGCTAAGTGGGACAAATTATCACCAAAGAAAGATGAGGTCCTTGCCTTTCATTGGCCAAGTGAAGAAACCTACATGACTTGGGAATCAACATACCTTTCAGAAGGTTCAGAAGAAAAGGCATCAAATGAAGAAGCGGTAGGTATTAGTGCTCCAAACCCTTGAAGATCAAAGTAAACAAGGACAAAGATGTCAAGCAGTTATCATACACATGGACATGACACCTGGCCAAAGTTGAACTACGCTTGGGAGCTGTTACAAGATTTTGGCACTCATCCTAACAATCCATTTTGAGGATTTGTAACAAGAAAAAGAGGAAGAAGAATAGAATGCCCTTGGCACCTAATCTAGAGTTTGAGGGAGAGCATGTCCAAACAAAGGATGATGTAGGTTAGCCTATAATGGAAATCATCATTCATGCAACAAATTTGGCAACTACTTTGAAATATCCTTAGACAAAGGTGCCACCTGCAAAATTGTTGAGAAATAGATATTTGTAATTTGTTGTTGCAAATTTTTTTTGTCAGTTTGTAATCTTGTTTTTAGTACAATATCTTTTAACAGCCATCTGAAGCTTGTTGCATCCTTTCAAGGATTCCAAGATGGCTGATTAGTATATATAGCAAGTTTTTGCTCATTTGAAGAGGAGGTGGAAATACTCTGTAAAAGAAGTGTTCTGAATACAAAACTTATTTTCTAAGGAAGTAAGAAGATATTGTACCAAAGCATTTTGACCATTAATACAAAATATTGGAGCTCTATTACTACTATTTTGTTGTCTTTATGTATGGAATGTTTTAGTTTTTCTTGTGTTTAAACTGCAAGGCTTTTTTAAATACATTATTCACAAGGTGAATATAGGGGTTAAGCTTAAGTTTCTTTCAAGGAAAGAGTAAAATTTTAAGGGAGATCTCTGTGAATTAAAATATCCATGTCTGAATTTGATGACAGTGGTAGAAATTAAAAGGATGGGGTGTTAGGCATGTCATTTGAGTTTCAGTATACTTGTTTTGATAGATATATGTGGAGGTAGGATTTGAATCTAACTCCCAGTGGATAAGGCACTGGTTTAGGATCCATTTACACTTATTTTCCACCCAGGATATAAACAATTAATTCATTTTACTTTATCTATACAACCTTAATCTGAACTACTCTATGACAAGTTCATAGATGTATATTGTAATGCTTTATAGAAGCACTGAATGAGGTTAGCCTTCCTTGAGTTCAACTATAAAAAGAAGAAGGATGAATCTCCTTAAACCATTGTTTCATGTTGCTTCTTTCATGATTTCTATCATAATATTGTGTATCAGGATAATTTAGACCATACTCAGAGTTCTCTCATCCTATTAAGCTGAGTTTGAAAGCAAGGATAGAGCAGTGAAGGAGCTAGTTCGCAATTCAGAGCTCAATAAAAAATTGAATTGATCTAGGTACACCCACCTGAGTATTCATACTTGAAGTGAAGAAGGTTTTCTAACCTTAATACCTTAGTGTTTGCATTTTGCTAGATTATGTCCATTGGGATTATATGAGTATTTGATAATCTGTAGATTTGAGCACTAACAAAAATGGTGACTCTGCTGGGGAGTTCTAAATAACTTGCAATAGGTTAGTGCAAATCCTATCTATTGTGCATTTGTAGACCAGCATAAAATAATTTGATTCCTACTTAATAGTGGGTGGCGACTCTAAAAATCTATGTTACCAGTTGCTAATAGATGCAAAATTTTGCTAAAATTGTCGTGATATACCATGAGTCAACCAAGATACACTAGGTCTTACTACAAGGATCACCTAGAAGATAATACGGGTGATGAGCTCCATACACCAAGTAGGAAGCAATGGTCTAGGAGAGGTCAGAATAATGCTAGTTCCCAAGGCCCTTCTCAAGAAAGATCTCGTGTCCCACTTCCTCATGAATCTTCCTCCTCTCTTGATGATCCCGAACATGTCAAGAGGGTCACACCAAGTGTGTAGATGTAGAAAGAAGTAATCACAGAGGTCACAAAAGTAGTTTATTTCCCTGTGAGAGAAACCCTAGAACAACTAGAAGAAACCTCTACTACTAAAACTACTTCCTATGATTCTAAGAAGTTGAGAGAAGAGGTGATCACTTTGAGAAAGAAAGAGCATGAACAACTTGCTGAGATTTCCAATAGGGTGAAAGTGAGGGAACAACAAACCTGTGATTTGCTCATAAAGAGGTAGGAACTTCTCAAGAGAACCAAGAAAAATGAGACCTAGGTTAGTGATCTAAACCAAGATGTTCAAGGTTTAGACAAGTGCTTGTTTGGTGATATGGAAGATTTGAGAAAGCAGGCTCATGATACTAGACCTAAACAAGGTGAATTTGAGGGAACAAACCATGTCCTAAGGCAATTTAATCCCTCTGAAATCCAGAGAAATAAGGAGATTAAAATTGCTCCCAAAGAAATCCGTGATAAGGGAAAAAAAAAATTGGTGAGTGTAAATATTAATGAGCCCAAGAAAATTATGGCTTCTCCTAATGTACCTTCTCAAACAAGTATAGACTTGGAGAAGGTTAGAAAAGCAAAGGAAAATTTGGCTATTCAACAGGAGAAAATTGAGTTGGAGGTTGTTGTTGATGAAATGAAGAGGAAGATTTCCTTCCTACATGCTAACATGAACACATCCACTAGTAGCTCTATCCCTATTACCACAAGAACAACTCCACCCAGTCAGCCCAATACTTCACTTCCAAATGCTCAAGCCTTTCACCCTGGACAAATTTTACCTGGACCAGTTCCTAATCAAGTTCCCCTTATAGCTAGTGGTACAGTGGGAACTGTACCCTGTCAAAATGTTGCAGCTACCCCTCTTAATCAACCAAATATCCAAAGAAGACCAATTCATTTGGATAGATATAGGCCTCTATTTTTTGATGGTATTCCTGGTCAACCTAATGTTGTCCCCAATGAAATTAGAAAGAAGATCCCATTATTCACTGGGAATAATGTTATCACCTGTGAAGAGCATTTGAACTTTTTCACAAATAAGGTCAATGATTATGAGATTGAACATGAAGATGTCATAATGAAACTCTTTGTTCAATCATTGATTGAGGATGCTTGGGATTGGTACAGGGGTCTACCTGAGAACAGTATTGCATCTTGGAAAGAATTTGTCAGATGCTTTAAAGAGCAATATGTAGAACATGTGAACTCTAGCTACATGCTCAATGAGTTCAATAATATAAAGAAACACTATAATGAGAGCATGTCAGAGTTTAATAGCCAATTCCAAAAGGCTATGTATAAACTGTTCCAAGTATTGAGGCTAGATGATGCAATCTGCATGACAACTTATTTCAACTCTATGGATGGTAAGATGTCTTACCTTTTGAGAGATAAGAATACCTATACCCTTAGGGATGATTTTAAGTTGGACATAAATATTGAGAGTAACCGAAAGGCATTTGGCCAAATGTACAAAAGGGATGAAGGTAGACCATGGAAAGAAACTGGGCCACAACCTGCAAGGCCATCGAAAGAAGAGGAAAAAATGGACAAAGGACCTGGTAACACCAAAGATTTCCCAGAAAGGTTTGATACAAGTGGTAGAAACTTTCAAGATGTGAGACCTCCTTATCAAAGGCAGGACAAGGCCCCTAATTTGAGGGATATGCCTTACAAAACAAATTGGAAAGATGGGAGGCCTATTCCTGATAATAATGAACCTCAAAAGGGAAGAGACACACCAGATCCTTTTAGAAAAAACACAACAAACAATGTGGAAAATACCCCTTGGTGTGTGGCATGTAATATGCCCCACTCACCATTCCAATGTGCTATGGCTCAAGCCTTGGGAGAAGAGGCTAATGACTTATGTGCAGGAGATTAAGAAGAATTTGAAAATCCTACCATTAACAAGTTTACTACTGAACTAATGGGGGACCTTGAGTCCTTAGATGATGAAGCTATTTTCCCAGATGTTGATCATAAGAGAAAACTATTCTCTGATTATGAGCAACAAATATTTACTCACTTTGATCATGAGGAATTTGATAATAATGATTATAAAACTCATATGGTAGAATTAGGATCAAATGAGAAACAGTGGAGAAATACCAGTGAAGAAGAAATTAGAAACCTAACTATGGATGCCATAACACAAGCAAGATCCTCATACAATTTGAGAAATATAAAGGTGGATAATGAGCAGGGAGTCCCCAGATCAATGTTTGTCAAGAGAAATTCTCAAGATAAGGATTCCCCAAAGCCCAATGTTGTAAATAGTAAGGATCAAGGGCTTGTGAGTAAAAAAAAGGAGGAAGTTATTATTGACAAGGTGAAGAAGAGAACTGGTAAGTCAAAGGATCGATCTCATTCTTGTACTGATTCCTCTACTTTTGATATGAGACATGCCTTGTCCCAAATGAAGGTCTCTATCCCTTTTCTTGAGATGCTTAAAATAGAGGAGCATAAGGCAGTAGCCTTGGCTCTTATAAATGAGCAGAGATCTGTGCCTTCTTTACAAGAGGAAGGGAATTCCATGGAGAAGCCTATTTCAATTCATGACATCTTTGATGTGTGCATTGGGACAATTGTGACACAAGAACCTTCCTCTATCAACCCTTTCTATGTGACTCTGATTGTGAATAATTTGTTATTGAAAAATTATATGATAGATTTTGGTGCTGCAACAACTGTGATGCCCTACCATGTAATCAAAGAACTGGGGTTGCAAGTTGACACTTCTAATGGAAGGTGTTATGTAATGGACAATAGGGAAATACCTATTGTAGGGACCCTAGTTGGAATTGAAGTCAAAATTTCTGCATTCCTAGAGGCCACATATAAAATGGATGTGGTTTTTGTGGACACAAAGCCTCATTATGGCATGTTACTATCAAGACAGTGGGCTGCAGCAGTAGGTGGAAAATTAGAGTTGGATTTGTCATATGCCACTATTCCAATCAATGTGACTGAGGTAAAGTTGTACAGGGAGCCCCGTTCCTTAGTGATGGTGGAAATGGTCACTCCGGAGGATCTAAATTGTTTTGTAGATATTGACATGAGCAATTTTGTGATTGAAGAGGCAGTACCTCAAATGAAGAATACAGATCCAATTATGGATGAGTTGGTATTGCAAAAGGATGGCCTATGGAAAATTTTCTTTGATGGTGGATGTGTTAGGAATGAATGTAAAGTATTTTGGTAGTCATTCTGTAGCTGTTGTTGTTGCATTCATGACTTGGATTGTCATTGATGTCAACATAGTGATATTCTCGATATTAGCAGGAAAGTAGGTATAGTTTTGTTTTGTACATATGTTGTATTGTAGATTAGATTTTGTGTAGTTGATGGTATGTTCTTTGGTGTGTTATTAACCTATGGTTAACAATGCAAAAATAAATTCATTCATTTGTGAGAGTTATGAGCATTTTGGTGAAAGTAGTGTTTAGACAGTGTTTCTGGGAAGCAATGTTTGGAAATCGGAGGATATCTCTTAGCTGGGATGGAATCTAATTTTGTGCAGTTAAAGGGATGTTGGAGACTCATTAATGATGATGTGGTTCAGAGAAAAAACTTCAAGGATATGTTTGGAGAAAGTTACAGTATTTGGAAGCCGACAGTTTTATGTGAATTTTGTGTGTAGCGTGTAGAATATATTATTTTGTAATTGAGCACCAACTCATTTGTAATTATTTGAGTTTGGTATATAAGAAGAAATTTTTTACTTGTTTTAATGTGTACTATGAAGATTTTGATGCGAATATATGCATGAAGTGAAGAAAAGAGCTAATTCAGTGATGAAGGAAGACTTTTGAGTACAGAGATCTGGAATTGTGATCTTGTGTAGTAGAGAGTGCAGTTTTGGAAAAGTGTGAAGGAGGTAATATATTTCATATTATTCTATTGAATAATTATAAGATCTTTTGGATAGTGGGTTCAGAGATCTTGCCTTGAAGTTGTTTGGGCAGTGGGTCCTTCTGTCTTCCATAAACTCTTAACCGGGTTAGAATATTTTAACAGGGATTCAAAATCTCCTAACAGGGATTTATATGTACTAAATGTATTTCATAAGACTCCTAATAGGGTCCATCCTCTAACAAGGAACTTTCATATTAGTACATCATTTTGTGGGCATCATTCCCACCAGGGTTTACTCTTTTCAAGAGGTTCCCTAGTCAACATATCTTGTGTTATTGTGCAAATGTGTATGGTTATCTTTCTATGGTTGATCAGTACATTACTTATATTGTTTAAAGCTGTTGAATGGTTAAATTATTAGATAACTGATTCACCCCCCCCACCCCTCTCAGTTATCTTAGGGATCTTTACTTTCTAACAATTGGTATCAGAGCAGCAGGTCCTTGAAAAAAAAGTTTAACAACTTAAGGAGATCCATGGTGAATTTTAGAAAAGAAAGTCCTAAGTTTGATGGAGTAAATTTTGACAGCTGGAAAGAAAATATGAAGACACATCTATTGTGTTTAGGACCGAGTTATTGGTTGATTACAAAGAATGAGAAGACTATCATTGAGGAAGACAATCTAGAGGTAGGAACTAAAGATGAACTAGATCTATTCATGTGTAACATACTTGCAAGAGAAGCACTTTTTTCAGCACTACCAGAGAATGAATATAGTCAGGTAAGATGTTTGAAAATAGCTCATGCAATTTGGAAAGCTTTACATTCTACTTTTGAAGGTGATGAACATGCAAAGAAGGATAGATTACATAATTGGATTTGTGCATTTGAAGATATTAGAATGATGGAAGATGAATCTATTAGAAGCTATATTGGTAGGATGTCTAAGATTGTAACAGGAATAAAGTCTTGTGGAGGTGATAAGATAGAGAATGAAGTGATATGGAAAATTCTAAGAACTTTGACACTAGTATTCAAGCAAACAACGTAGATGATTGAACAAGTGATACCTTGTACATCAAAATTTTCAAGAGAGACTCTTCTTGGAAGATTAGAAACAACAAAGATGAACTTGAGATTATCAGGAGAGCTACCTAGAATGGAAATAGCATTCAGTGCTCTTAACATTAGACCTACAAGAAGTACTAGTGTGAATGGAGACTATGCCAGTGGTAGCAGATCTGAGGAAGATAAGAAGATTGAAGAAGGTATTGCATTACTTGTAAAAAGAGAACCAAATGGTAAGAAAATCTTTAAATGTTGGACTTGACAAGAATATGGTCATTTTGCATCTAAATGTCCCAAAAGAGTTAAGAAGTATAGAAGAAACTTTAAACCTAGGAGATCTAAAGAATGTTATTATGCAAATGATGAAGATCTTGAAGCAGGAATTGAAAAACATTTAAGTGATAGTGATAATGATGACCTTGAGGAAATAGGATTTGTAGCAATTAAAGAAGAAAGTTCTGAATTTGATAAAAGGGAAGAAAAAGCATTAGTTTCACAAGTTGAAAAGAAATCTGATTAGATTATAGATAGTGGTTGTTCACATCATATGACTAGAGATAAAAGAAAGTTTGTTAAGTTAGATAATTATGATGGAGGAATTGTTAGAGTTGGTAACAATGCACCTTGTTTGATTAACGGTATAGGATCTATTACTCTTGATGGAAAGACTAACACTGATGATGTTTACTTTGTTGATGGATTGAGACATAATCTACTAAGCATTGGACAATTGGCTGATAAGGGTTATCAAGTTTGGTTTTCTGAGAAAACTTGTGTGATAAAAGATAAAGATGGAAATATGATTGGAAAAGGATCGAGAACCAAAGGTAATGTATTTCAGTTGAATCCTACTCAGATGACATGTTTGATAACTAGGATTGATGATAGTTGGTTATGGCATAAAAGGTTTTGTCATATAAACTTTGATAATATTTTTAAGGTGAGCACTACACTTGCGGTAAGAGATTTACCTAGAATTATGAAACCTACTAACATGATTTGCAAAGAATGTATGATGGAAAAGAAGAAAAGGAGTTCATTTCCCAACAAGAAGTTCACATCGATAGAGAAGCTGGAGATGTTCATACAGACTTGAGTTGTCCTATTAGGACTAGAGGATTCTGTGGAGAAAGGTATTTTATGATTCTTGTTGATGATTTTACAAGAATGATGTGGATTTCATTTTTGAAAGAAAAATCTGAAGCATTTGATAAATTTAAGATCATAAAAAGAAAAATTGAGAATGAATCTGGAATGAAGATTAAGTGTCTAAGATCTGATAGAGGTGGTGAATTTACATCTAGAGAGTTTAACACCTTTTGTGAAATGAATGGTATTAAGAGACAACTTTCAGCCCCTAGAACACCAGAACAAAATGGTATTGCAGAAAGAAGGAACATGTCAATAACTAAAGCGACAAGAGCTATGTTGTTTGAAAATGATTTGGCTAAGATTTTTTGGAGAGAAGTAGTGAACACAATAGTATACACTATGAATAGAGTACAAATCAGAGCAGATACAAACAAGACACCTTATGAATTATGGTTTGGACATACACCCTCAGATAAGTATTTTAGAATTTTTGGAAGTAAATGTTATATAAAGAGAGATGATGATATAGGAAAGTTTGATCCTAGAAGTGATGAAAGAATATTTCTTGGATATTCTTTAAAAAGCAAAGCATATAGATGTTATAACAAAAGAACTAAGACTATTGTTGAAAGTGCAAATGTAAAAGTTGATGAGAAGTTTAAAATTCAAGAAAGAATGCTTGATTATGAATCTGATGGAGAAGCACAACCTCAGCCTAACATTGAAAATGCAGAATTATTTTTTGGAACTAACAGGGATTTTCTGAATGAAAGTCATACTGAAGAAAATAGAGAAGAAAATAGAGAAGAATCTATAGTCAAAACAAGATCAGTAACTATGACACCTAATAGGTATACTTCAAGACATCACCCTATTGAGCAAGTTATTGGAAGTTTAGATGGAGGAGTTTTGACTCAAAAAAAGGTACATTTATGTTTGATTTCTCAAATTGAACCTAAGACTACTAATGAAGCTTGTGAAGATGAACATTGGATTAATGCTATGAAAGAAGAACTAGAGCAGATTAAAAAAAATAAGACATGGGAATTGGTCCCTAGACCTGAAGACAAGAATGTGATTGGAACAAAGTGGGTATTTAGAAACAAGATGAATGAACAAGGAGAAGTGATAAGAAAAAAAGAAAGATTGGTATGAAAAGGATATTCACAACAAGAAGGAATTGACTATGAAGAAACTTTTGCACCTATGGCCAGACTTGAAGCAGTGAGAATGTTTCTAGCATATGCAACTTACAAGAAATTTACAGTGTATTAGATGGATGTGAAGTCAACATTTTTGAATGGTGAATTGGAAGAAGTCCACATTGAGAAGGCTGAAGGTTTTCCTTTGACACAAGAAGGAGATATGGTATGTAAGTTAAAGAAAGATTTATATGGATTAAAACAAGCACCTAGAACTTGGTATGTAAGATTGGATAAGTATTTATTGAAATTGGGATTTATAAAAGGAACAATAGATAGTAACTTATACACAAAAGAAATTGAGAATGGTTTGTTGGTTATAGTTATATTTGTTGATGATATTATCTTTGGAGGAGAAGATGAAGCCAGTGACAAATTTGTAGATGAAATGAAGACTGAATTTGAGATGAGCATGATTGGAGAAATGAAATATTTTTTGGGATTACAGATAACACAAAGAAAGGAAGGTATATTTGTAAGTTAGAATAAGTATTTGAATGACTTATTGAAAATATTTGGAATGGAAGATTCTAAACTTGTTGGAACACCTATGGTAACTGGACACAAGTTATCTAGCAAAGATGAGACACTAGCAGTTGAGCAGAAAAAGTATAGATCTATGATTGGAGGATTTTCGTACTTGACACATACAAGACCTGATATAGCACATTCAGTGGGGATTGTAGCAAGATTTCAAGAAGAACCTAGAGAATCACATTATGCAGCAGTAAAGAGGATACTAAGATATTTGAAAGGAATAATTGATTATGGATTATGGTATGAGAATTCTGATGATTTTACTTTATGTGCCTATACTGATGTAGATTGGGGAGGTAGCCTTGATGAAAAGAAAAGAACTAGTGGTGGAGCCTTTTTTCTTGGAGGAAAATTGGTCTCTTGGCTAAGTAATAAGAAAAATTGTACTTCACAAAGCACAGCAGAAGCAGAATATGTTGCAGTAGCAAATAATTGTAATCAGATTATTTGGATGAAGTAGATGTTGAAGGATATTGGAATAAAGTTTGATGAGCCTATTTTTATACATTGTGATAACACCAGTACAGTGAGTATGTCAAAAAATCCTATTTTACTTTCTAAGACTAAACATATTGAGATCAAGTATCATGTTGTAAGAGAGAAAGTTGCAGAAAAAGAAGTAAGATTTGAGTACATAAGTATAAAGGAGCAGATAGCAGATATATTTACAAAGCCTTTACCTAAGGATACATTTGAGTATCTGAGAGGTATGCTTGGGGTTATGCCCCAACCTATTTTTGAGAATTGATGCAGATGATTGCATCTGTCCAGTGGTATATGAGCTCTATCTTTCTTCTGGATTGGATGTTGGAACTTCCTCTATGGGGGAGTTTATGAGCTGAGTCATGAGGACTCTTGTTATTGTATTTTTTCTGAAAAGTGTCTTTTAACATTAAGTTGTTGTTGACATAGTGATGAAATTTCTATCATTGATGTCAATGGGGGAGAGATATACATGAAAAACATTATTGATTGTATGAGAGAGCTGAATAGGAAAATGAAGCAAGATTTGATTTGATATTTTGCAGTGATGTTGCAGTATTGGATTTTTGGAACATTGGATGTTTTTCATCTATGTTGCTATCAATGAAAATGGGGGAGATTGTTAGGAATGAATGCAAAGTATTTTGGCAGTCATTTTCTAGCAGTTGTTGTTGCATTCATGACTTGGATTATCATTGATGTCAACACAGTGATATTCTGGATATTAGCAGGAAAGTAGGTACAGTTTTATTTTACACACATGTTGTATTGTAGATTGGATTTTGCATAGTTGATGGTATGTTCTTTGGTTTTTTATTAACCTATGGTTAATAGAACAAAAAGAAATTTATTCATTTGTGAGAGTTATGAGCATTTTGGTGAAAGCAGTGTTTAGACAGTGTTTCTGGGAAGTGATGTTTGAAAATCGGAGGATATCTCATAGCTGGGATGGAATCTGATTTTGTGTAGTTAAAGGGATGTTGGAGACTCATTAATGATGATGTGGTTCATAGTGCAAACTTCAAGGATATGTTTGGAGAAAGTTACAGTATTTGGAAGCTGACAGTTTTATGTGAATTCTGTGTGTAGCATGTAGAATTTATTATTTTGTAATTCAGGACCGAATCATTTGTAATTATTTGAGTTTTGTATATAAGAAGGAATTTTTTCTTTGTTTTAATGTGTACTATGAATATTTTGATGCGAATATATGCATGAAGTGAAGAAAAGAGCTAATTCAGTGATGAAGGAAGACTTGTGAGTACAGAGATCTGGAATTGTGATCTTGTGTAGCAGAGAGTGCAATTTTGGCATAGTGTGAAGGAGGTAATATATTTCATATTATTCTATTGAATAATTCTAAGATCTTTTGGACAGTGAGTTCGGAGATCTTGCCTTGAAGCTGTTTGGGCAATGGGTCCTTCTATCTTCCATAAACTCTTAATCGGGTTAGAATCTTTTAACAAGGATTCAAAATCTCCTAATAGGGATTTATATGTACTGAATGTATTTCATAAGAGTCCTAATAGGGTCCATCCTCTAACAAGTAACTTTCATATTATTACATCATTTTGTGGGCATCATTCCCACTGGGGTTTACTCTTTTCAATAGGTTCCCTAGTCAACATATCTTGTGTTATTATGCAATTGTGTATGGTTATCTTTCTATGGTTGATCAGTACATTACTTATATTGTTTAAAGCTTTTGAATGGTTAAATTATTAGATAACTAATTCACCCCCCCCCTCTCAGTTATCTTGGGGATCTTTACTTTCTAATAGGATGCTCCAAGGAAGGATCAGGAGTTGGTGTTGTGTTCATTTTCCCATCAGGTACTACATTCAAATACTCTTTCTTGTTAACTTTTGAGTGTACAAATAACACTGTTGAGTATGAGGCTTTGATACTAGGATTAGATGTGGCCATAAAACATGGTATTAAATCTTTAAAAGTTCATGGTGATTCCCAGTTGATTATAGCCCAAGTGAGATCTCAGTATGCTTCTAAAGATGCAAAACTCAAGTTGTACAAACATGCTGTGTGGGATACATTGGAGTTTTTTGAAGCTTTCAATTTTCTTTGGGTAGAGAGGTCTAATAATATCATGGAATACTTCATTGCTAATGTTGCCTTGAAAAACAATGATATTACTCTCTCTGGTGTCTCCATGCTGGAAATCAAAACTAGGCCTACAGTGCTTGATAATGTATACAATTGGCAAGTTTTTGAGGATGACCTTGATATCCTTAGGTTCATTCAAGGCCTTGATCAATATGATGCTTAGCAAATAGATTTCAATGAGATACACCAGTGTGTTGAAGGAAAAGAATGCAACATGGGGAATGAGATAGTGCAATTACCATCCAACCACATACCCAAAGGGTTAGTAGAATTGGAGGGGATGTTTAAAATAAATGATGGTTTTTTGTCCCAAAAGTCTAACACCAAAATGGAAGACTTAGAGGAAATAAACCTAGGATCTAAAAATTTCCCCTAGATGGTATACATTGGCAAGAAACTGAGCAGAAAGATCAGAGGAAATTTGATCAGGGTTTTGAAAAGATACAAGCATGTATTTTCTTGGTCCTATGATGACCTCAAAGCTTATAGGGCTGATCTATTTCAGCATGAAATCCCTCTAAAGGAGGAAACTAGGCCTTTTAGACAAAAGTAGAGACCCATTAACCCTTTACTGGCCACTAAGATGCAGGTTGAGTTGACAAAACTGAGAGATGTTGGTATCATTGAACCAATTAGGCACTCAACTTGGGTTTCAAACCTTGTACTAGTAAGGAAAAAGAATGGTGACATATGGCTCTATGTTGATTTTAGGAACTTGAATGTGGCTTCACTCAAGGATAATTATGGATTGCCAAATATGGAGGCCATGCTGCATAGGGTGACTAGATGTGAACTCTTGTCAATGATGGATGGTTTCTCGAGGTATAATCAAGTGCTGGTCAGAGAATCAGAGCAATTTAAGATAGCCTTTACAACCCCATGGGGAACATACGTATATGTTCACATGCTCTTTGGTCTAAAAAATGATAGAGGAACTTTTCAGAGAGCAATGGATGTTGCATTTGAGGAGTTGATCAATGTTTTAATGGTTGTTTATCAAGATGATCTCATTGCTTAATCCAAGAAAGATGATGATCATTGTTCCCATTTGGAAAAGGTCATTCTTAAGGCCTTAGAATTTGGTGTGTCCCTGAATCCCAAAAAATGTCAATTTGCAGTGATAGAAGGGAAGTTACTTGGACACATAGTGTCAAGAGAAGGGGTTAGGATTGATCTTGAAAGAGTAGAGAAAAATTAACAAGGTCCCTCCACCAAAGAATGTAAAGGGTGTGTAGTCATTCTTGGGACAAATTAATTTTGTAAGGAGGTTTATTGCTAACTTTGCAGAATTGGTCAAACCCATAGTGAAGTTCCTTAAGAAGGAAGTGAAGTTTGATTGGAACCTTGAAGCTCAACAAGCTTTTGAAAGAATCAAACAAGCAATTCAAGAGGCCCCAGTTTTGGTGTCACCTGATTACTTGAAACCATTTTCTCTATTTTCTTTTGGATCTTTTCATACTATTGCAGCTATTCTTTTACAAAAGGATCAAGAAGGATATGAGCATCCTATAGCCTTTTTCAACAAATCATTACAATCTGTTGAATTAAATTATGAACTAATGGAAAAGAAAGCCTATGCCCTTGTAAAGGTAGTCAAAGCTTTCAAACCATATCTAGTATGTGCAAAGGTTAGTGCTTATGTGCCTCATGCTACAGTAAAGGATATCCTAACATAGAGTGAAGTCACAGGAAAGAGGTGTAAATGGATAAACAGGATTCAAGAGTTTGACCTTGAAATTCACATTACCAAATTGGTAAGAGGATTGGGACTTGCTAAGTTAATGACTGAGGAAAATATGGACCTTGTCCAGGTAAATAATGTTGTTGCTAATATTGATATGATTACTAGTATTGAAATGCAACCCTAGTACAAGGATGTTATTTATTTTATTAAAAATGCTAAGTGTCCAGCTGAATTGAATGATAATCAAAGAAGGAGTTTGAGATTGCAAGCTCAGAGATATGTGCTAATCCAGGGTGATTTGTACTGGAAAGATAATGATGGCATCCTACTTTTTTGTTTAGATAAGCACCAATCAGAGAAAGTGTTGAAGGAAATGCACTCTGGAATGTGTGGAGGACATCATTCTACTTAGTGAACAACTCATAAAGTCTTAAGGGTAGGATACTATTGGCCTGTATTGTTCAAAGACACTCATTCTTATGTAAGAAAATGTGAACCTTGTCAAAGGTTTTCTAAAAAATTAAAGTTTTTAGGTGCACTCCTATTGAACCCTGTTGTTGCAGAAGCTCCTTTTGCAATGTGGGGTATGAATTTTATTGGAGAGTTCTCTGAGAAGTCCAGTGGGGGACATAGTCACATTTGGGTGGCTATTGATTATTTCACCAGGTGGATTGAAGCCATTCCAACAAAAAGGGCAACTAGTGCTATTGTGATTGAATTTCTGATGAACAATATAATCACTAGATTTGGTGTCCCTGTTAAATTGGTTGTTGACAATGCTATGAGTTTCAGGTCACAGGAGATTATTGATTTCTATTTAGAAATGGGCATAGTATTGTCTTACTCATCCCCTTATCATCCACAGGCCAATGGACACGCTGAATCTAGCAACAAGAGTATTTTGTAGATTCTGAAGAAAACCATGGAAAAGAATAAGAGAAGTTGGCATGTGAAACTAAAGCTAGCCCTATGGGCTGATAGAATTTCTAAGAGAGCTATAGGGGAGTCCCCTTTTGAAATGGTATATGGTGCAAAATCAAGGTTGCCAATCAATAATTTCCTTCCAATCTATAAGTTTATGCAAGAAGAGGACATGGAAATCAGTGATCCACTGCAAGATAGAATGGTTTAGTTGACTAAATTGGATGAGATTAGAAGGGAAGGACAAAGAGATAATGTGAAACTACAACAAAAAATGAAATTTCTCTTTGAAAAAAGAGCAACTGTGAGAAAATTCTAGCCTGGTGATATGGTTCTCCAATGGAATGCCAGGGCTGAAGATAAAGGGAAGCATAAAAATTTTGAGTCTTTATGGATGGGACCTTATATTGTTCATCAAACCCATGGTAAGGACTCATATTTTCTGCAAAAATTGGATGGTGAAGAGCAGGAAATGCCAGTGCATGGATAGTTCCTGAAATTTTTCTTCAGTTAATTCTTTTTCCATGCATAGTAGGCTTGTATATCTGTATAGGTGTGTTTTTTTCTATTGTGTGTTTGTTTCCTATTTTAGGTTAAGCTTTTGTGGTCTGCCTCCCAGAGATTTGTAAGTTCTTTGTATGATCTTGCAATCAAGCATCCTCAGATAGAGCCACTGTTGGGTATATTCTTAATTTTTTGAGGTTTTTGTCCAAATGTTTGTTTAGTCCTCTAGTTTGTAAAGTTTTCCTAGGTCCAGGTATCATAATTTCTTCAAAATTGTCATAACCAGGTTCAAAAATCCTTACCCTAGGTCTTGTCCTTGAAGAATTTTGAATTCATGTCAAAACCCTAAAATGTCTGCCATTTTCAAATAAACCTTAAGTCATTCTCTTCATTTCTATTTGAACATTACTTTTTAAGTCACTTAAGTTCATTGAAGAGAACTTGCCTTTATTTTTTCACACGGGGGTTATATCTATTTTCCCTAAGTCTAGAAACCCAGTGATATAAATAGTATATCCTATGTCCTAATTACCTTATATTCTAATGTTTCAGTTTTCATTCAACTATGAATCTTTAAAGAAGATCTAATGGTAGTCACGTGTTCGCATGGAATCTTTCCAAGCCAAGTGAACATGCAAAATAGCCATTGATTTTATAATGAAGCTTGATGTAAAAACAAAGTGGGACCACTGACAAGTATTTCACAAGTGGCAGACTTTTATTTGTAAAGGACAGTGGGGCCGGTGGCAGAGGAATCTCCAAAGTTTGAAAAGTAATAAGGGGAAGATCAGATGGCTATCATATAATTGGATGGGATCTTACAGGCCTATACGATCATGTGACAAGCCGTCGATCTTGCATAAAGCCAAGTGTGATTCTTAGACACTAGTGCTCGAAAAGAAAGAAAGTACATGACAACTTGCCAGGTGTTGCAAGTGTGGATTTTTTTTATTGAAAAAAGGCGAAGTGGGACCAACAACTTGAAGAAAGATAATGATGGTGATTGATGCTAAGGGGTTTTTAAATGTGCACATAAGCTTCTTTCAAGCTATAAGATCATGTGAACAACATTTTGTCTTAACAGTAGAAGTTATAAGAGACTGCCATAAATAGAGAGATAAAGTGATGGGTAGTCGTATGTTCGCATGAGTAATTTTCATGCTATGTAGTCATGTGACAGGCCATTAGATCATCTACTAATGAGGATAGATGGTTCTAATTCAAACTGGAGATAAAGTGATGCAAATTTGAATTTTCCCATTGAGAAGTGACAGTTCGTTCTTTTGGAGGAGTAATTGTTGAATCGTGCTAAATAAATTGTTGAAATGACTACTTTAATTTCTTATATATCAAAATTTTGTGCACTCTTAGAAGCACAAAGAGATTAAAAATTTGTAGAGACTTGGGCATGAAGTATTATGAGGAATGGCTGGTATCTCTTGGTGGTTTCCTAGAAAATGGTTGGTGAAATACTTGTGTGAATTTCTTCCCTACTAAAAGAATCACAGTTCTATAATTTATTTATCTTGCAAAGGTTTCTTTTAAAGATAAACCCTAAAAATGGCACCAAGGAAAGAATTCTCCAGTAAAATTGAGTATAGTGAAAGAGGTTTGCATGAGGATTTGTTGCAATTACTTCCCAGCTCTACTACCAACTTGGTGAAAACCAAGAGTTTGATTCCCAAAGATATTAGGGTAAAAGTAGAAGAGGGTTTATATGATACATCAAATTTTATTAGAGCATCCAAAATTGGTACAATCAACGCAAGTGGTGACTCTGATATCACTGGATTGGAGTTGTTCAAAGTAGGTTTTAGTCAAAGAAATGCCCCTCACCTTGCAAGCAATATATGGTAGTTTGACCTAGGAAAACTTGTGGTACCTGGTGTCTTTTTAGATTGGATTTGATGATCCAGGTTGTGAAGAGTTATGATCCAATCACTAGAGAGGTTAGGGATGCAAAGGGAATACTATTGATTAAAATTTCTACTGAAGAGATTAGGAAGGTGTTCAGGTTAAGTGAACCCTCAAACAGTTTGGAGAATATTGATTTTGAAGAGCTAAGGCAAGTATATGATGCACAAAGGAACTATTTCAGAGGCAAATTGTTGAAGGATTTCTGCACAAAAATTGGAAAAATGGTTATTATGGGACAGAACACTCAGGAGCCTTTTAAAATAGAATATTTTGATCTCAGAGCTAAGGGTACATATTGGTCATTGTGTCAGGTTTTTGGAGAAGATGTTAGTGAAAGAATGCCAATACACTTGATGTGCATGGTGATCCAAATTCTACATGCACACGTATCTATTACTTTTGATTTTGCTCCTTTTATTGCTGAATTAATCCATAATGGATTAGTGAAGATTCAAAAGAATGAAGATGACAGGCCCTTTTGCTAGTACTCTTTCATAATGTACATGTTTTTGTTTAAAGGAGCAAGTTATTTTGAACAAGAAATGGAATTAGTGAGAAAGAAGGATGGTGAAGATATGCCAATCCAATTATGGAGCCTCACAATGACCTGGGATAAGAAGGATTGTAGTTTCACTAATTTTGATAAATGTTTTGTAGCCAGACTCAGGATGTTGTTTGTCTTAGACAACCCAAGAATCCCAACAGTATTGGCATAGCTTATTAAGCCAAATCAGTTTGCTAAGAATGTGAATATTGTACACAATTGGGGAGATGTTATTTTCTACAATGTAGCAACTATCATCAAGTTGTATGGTTTTAGGGGGACCCCTTTTATATTGCCCTATCAGGTACCCCCCAAGATTGGAATTGCAGAGTTCATTAGGCAATTTGGAGATATTGAAGAGTGTGCCCTCACTAGAAAAGGCAAGGGAACTTTATTCCCAAATGTTACCATTGCCCATCATTCATAATTACCAAGGGTGGATGGGTTTACATGGATAAAATCCTAGCTCCATACCATATGCATACTGCAATTGCCAGAACAGTAGATCCAAAAGGTTTCTATAATGAAATGTTTAAGAAGAGAGCCAAGTGTGCCATGATTAACCATATTTTTAATTTCCCTAAAGATATTGTTAGGAATGTAGCAAAGTTGCAGGAACAAGAGGTTAGGAAAGAAAAATGGCTGGTATATAGGAAGACATTAGATTTTATTCGACAATTTGATTCTAGATGGGATCCCTTGAAAAGCATAACTCCAATGGGGAAGAAAATAGATACTCTTATGAATTTTTTTAGGGTATTTTTCAGACCCTAAATGAAAAGAAGGAAAAGGTTATGAAGGATGATCTAGAAAAGGCTAAACAATTGTTGAGCGAGCCTGTATTTGCAAAAGGGTTACCCCTAGGGAGGTACATGGTGCAAAAGAAGACTGGTTACAATGTTGTGATACCAGAGCAAAGCTAGCAAAAGAAAATAGATAAAAGGGATATCCCATCAACCATACAACAAGTTGGAATATAAAAGGAGATTGCAGAGGTCCCTGATTCTCCTCATCCTCAAACTTCTAAGGATGTAATTGATTCTCCACCCCCATCGAAGAAACAAAGAGTGGAAGAAAGACCTGCTCATGTTGAAGAGGAGTACTCTCCATCACAATCTCCTCTAAGAATTTTTTATGACCAAGAAATTGTAGAACAAGTACAACAAGTAGATGCTCTAGGTCAAATCTTTATGACCTATAAAGAAGTAAATTAGGGAGTGCCAGAGCCACCAAAAGAACCCAATTTGGATTTAACAGCAGGGGAATTCTTAGGTATAGAATTGGACCCTATAATCAAGCAAACTTGTGAAGATTTTTTGGTTGATGATACTTTTATTAAAACTAGGGCCTTTATGCAATTTCTTTGGAAATTAAACATCAAATAATTTCAAGAAATCTATGAGAAGAAACATGAAGGGAATCTAGAGAAGGATTTACATGTCATAGAGGAAGAAATGAAAACAAAGATGACTACAAAATTTAAACAAATCACTCCAAAATAGGGAAGAGATATCGTAAAGGTATCAGGAGTGCTAATCCTCCTAGAATGGGATATAGTTGATGTAGTAGTGTTTGCTGCAGTCAGAAAATAGACCACTCCTTTCCACAAAACTCCAGAGGAAGCAGAACAGGCTATTAAAGGAGTCACTTTTAGTGACAATCACCAAGCTTTGGTAATGTGGTCTTTAAGAAAGAATGAAAGTAACAAGGGAAAACAAATTGTCAAAGATGACCTTTCAGGGAGTCTAATTGTATGGAGGGTTACTGATACTTCTTTGGTGGAAGCATCAGGAATGGTAATGGCCATAGCACAATTAACACCAAAAGTGGCAGAAAAGGAAGCTAAAGAGAAGGAAGAGCTCACTGCAAAATTGGAAATAGTTTTGAATGTTTATGGTGAGATGAAACAAGGGATTCTTGAGAGAGATATTCTAATTGTAGACTTAAAAAAGAGATTGGGAGAGCATGGCCCAATACAATTATCATAGCAAATGCATATAGCTTCCTCCCTTGCTGGGCCTTCCTCATCAAGCCCTATTGTTGAACTTCCTCCTTCCCCTTTTCCTCCTTCCATAGATGAGGAGGGAATTGATCAGAAAGTAAAGGATAGGTTAGATAAGAAGATAAAAGTTGTTGTTTCACATTTTGTTGCAAAGGTGAGGCCTAAAGAAATATACAAATCTGCAAAACAATTGGCAAATGTCGTAGCATTTTTTCATAAAGAGGTGGCTACTATGGACAATATTTTGGAAAGATGGTCTGGAAGAAAAGATAGTTTGAGGTCATTTTTTGATCAAAATAAGGATAAATGTATTGTGAATATAGAGCTAACAAACACTTACAGGTTTGTTAAGAATCTTTTTGACTTTGAGGTAAATAGGGGGAGTATAAGAAGAAGGTCAGAAATCTTAAGGGTAAGATATTTCCATGATGATTTCCAAATTTTTCCTGGTCTCATTAAGGCAGATGGGGTAATCAAAGATAAAGATCAATGGACAAAGAAAATAGATAGACAATTATTGTCTAAAGTAGATTCCATTTTATGTACACATGATAATACCCCATTCATACAATTTGTTGAACTCCTTCAGAATGCTAGGATACACTTTTCCAATGTAAGAATATAGGTTCACCAGTTGTTTTCTGAGTGGGACAAATTATCACCAAAGAAAGATGAGGTCCTTGCCTTTCATTGGCCAAGTGAAGAAACCTACATGACAACATACCTTTCAGAAGGTTTAGAAGAAAAGGCATCAAATGAAGAAGTGGCAGGTGTTAGTGCTCCAAACCCTTGAAGATCAAAGTAGCAAGGACAAAGATGTCAAGTAGTTATCATACGCATGCACATGACACCTAGCCAAAGTTGAACTACCCTTGGGAGTTGTTACAAGATTTTGGCACTCATCCTAACAATCCATTTTGAGGATTTGTAACAAGAAAAAGAGGAAGAAGAATAGAATGCACTTGGCACCTAATCCAAAGTTTGAGGGAGAGCATGTCCAAACAAAGGATGATGTAGGTTAGCCTATAATGGCAGTCATCATTCATGCAAAAAATTTAGCAACTACTCTGAAATATCCTTAGACAAAGGTGCCACCTGCAAAATTGTTGAGAAATAGATATTTGTAATCTATTATTGCAAACAAATTTTGTTAGTTTGTAATCTTGTTTTTAGTGCAAGATCTTTTAACAACCATCTAAAGCTTGTTGCATCCTTTTGAGGATTCCAAGATGGCTGATTAGTATATATAGAATGTTTTTGTTCATTTGAAGAGGTGGAAATACTCTGTAAAAGAAGTGTTCCGAATACAAAACTTATTTTCTAAGTAAGAAGATATTGTACCAAAGCATTTTGACCATTAATAAAAAATATTGGAGCTCTGTTACTACTATTTTATTGTCTTTATGTATGGAATGTTTTAGTTTTTCTTGTGTTTAAACTGCAAGGCTTTTTTAAATACATTATTCACAAGGTGAATATAGGGGTTAAGCTTAAGTTTCTTTGAAGGAAAGAGTAAAATCTTAAGGGAGATCTCTGTGAATTATAATATCCATGTCTGAATTTGATGAAAGTGGTAGGAATTAAAAGGATGGGGTGTTAGGCTTGTCATTTGAGTTTCAGTATACTTGTTTTGATAGATATATGTGGAGGTAGGATTTGACTCTGACTCCCAGTGGATAAGGCACTGGTTTAGGATCCATTTACACTTATTTTCCACCCAAGATATAAATAATTAATTCATTTTACTTTATATGTACAACCTTAATCTGAACTACTCTATGACAAGTTCATAGATGTATATTGTAATGCTTTATAGAAGGAATGAATGAGGTTAGCCTTCCTTGAGTTGAACTCTAAAAAGAAGAAGGATGAATATCCTTAAACCATTGTTTCATGTTGCTTCTTTCATGATTTCTATCATAATATTGTGTATCAGGATAATTTAGACCATACTCAGAGTTCTCTCATCCTATTAAGCTAAGTTTGAAAGCAAGGATAGAGCAGTGAAGGAGCTAGTTCGCAATTCAGAGCTCAATCAAACAGTGAGTTGATATAGGTACACCCACTTGAGTATTCATACTCGAAGTGAAGAAGGTTTTCTAACCTTAATACATTAGTGTTTGCATTTTGCTAGATTATGTCCATTGGGATTATATGAGTATTTGATAATCTACAGATTTGAGCACTAACAGAACCCTTGGAAGAAGACCCTAGTTTAGCTTTATCATCCGTACCGGATAGAGTTTTGCATTTAGAGAATGTAAGACATCACAGCTGATTTGATTCATGAAGTCACAAGACTGTCTAAATCGAGAGCTATTCCTTTAAATGAGAGGAACATGAGAAAAATAGTCATTGATAACATAGGTTCATCCTATAATGGTAGAGGAATTGTAATTAGTAAGATCCAATAACATGATGTTAGATACTTATGCAAGATCCTAACAACTAAGTTTTTTGCAAATTCAAGAGAGGATGACATGGTAGTTGGAATGGTACACATAGCTTATTTGATGTGTGTTAACAAAGTGCCAGTTGATATGTGTGAAATTCTAAGAATTCAATTGTTTGAGAACTTGGAGAGGATTAAGAAGGAAAAGTATGCACAATTTAGATTTTCATCTGTGATCACTTACATGTTTTTCCATTTATTAAGAAGATTTCCTTACACCATTGCAAGTGACTGCAATGATGGAAAAAATAAAATGGAAAGGATGTTGGAATTAAGCATGATTGTCATTAGTGACAACACTTATTCTGAACAGTGCATACTGAGCATAACAGTACATACCAAGCACAATAGAGCTTACTGAGTAGAGAAGAGTTTACTGAGCAGAACAGAGCTTACCAAGCAAAATAGTGCATACTGAGCTCGCAAAGTTTCATAGTGTTTACCGAGTGCTAAACGGTTAAACAGGAAACTTAGTTTCTACCGAGTAACACTTTATCTATCGAGTCTCTAGTATTTACCGAGTTTGAAACTATGACCGAGTGGTTAGTATGGACCGAGCTTCCACTTCTACCAAGTGCATGATGATGCCAAGTAAAGCAATGGATGCTGAGTACTAGAAAGTCACCGAGTTAGTTTGCAGTAACCGTGTAACTATACTTGGGCTGACTCAGTAATATTTGTGTTTACTTGTTTAAGAGCTGACTTTGTAATTGTTTTGGAATTGACTTAGATTGATATATAAACAATGTTTTATGTCATATCCAAAAAGGAAGATAGAGAAGTATAAAAAAAAGAGAGAAAGGCAGAGATAAGCGAATTACAAAGGGCTATAGCAGTATAAGAAGTAGCAAAGATCTATCCATCACAGAAGGCGATCAGTACATCAAAGAATCTCAATCAGCAAGTATAGTTGCAAGTAAGAGATCTACTATTTCATCCTAACAGGTGAATCAGCTTGAAATCCTTTAACCGGGTAGACTTAACAGTCTTTGTAAAAATCTCTTAACCGAGTGCATACTTCATTGTATGTTTGTAAAACCTCTAACAAGGTGGACCTAGCAGTCCTTATTGCTCCTAATAGGGTAGATCATCAGAAGTGATCATTGTAAGCCTTAACCGGTAAACTTTATACTGCAGTATTGAAGTTTTGTGGGTATCATCCCCACCCCAGTTTTACTTTCTACTTGGAAGGTTTCTAGTTCACCAAATCTCTGTGTTCTAAGTGTTATGAATGTTTTATTCTTTCTGTTACTCATGCATTCAGTCAGATTATCAATCTAATATTATTAAGATCTAAATCTGTTAAAAGTTTTGAAGTTACTAATTCACCCCTCCCCTCTCAGTAACCTAGATAGTCTTGAATATTTCTAACAATTGGTATCAGAGCTCAGTGGATCTCAGAATAAAGTTTGACAGCTTGAGAAAAGATTCAGGACAATGGAGATATTCAGACTGAACAAAGTAATTGAGAATGAAAAGCTAGATCTGGAAATGGCCATAACTCAACTCAAAGAAGCAAGAGAGCATCTTTCCCTTTCCCTAAAAAGAAGGAAGGAACTTGCAAATCAGATCAATGACCACTAGTATGTTGAAGAAAATATTGAAGAATTTTTCCCTTCAAGTAGCTCAGATGAAGCAAACAATGCAATCAAAGAACTTCTAGAAAAGAGTGGATCTCTACAAGAAGAAGTGAGAAAATTGAAAAGAGAATAGGAAATTCAGTCAACAAGATTTTGTGAAGTCTTGGAACAAAGAAACAAGATGAAAGATGAAATAGATGGAAAGAACAATGAAATCCAGAATAAAACTCTTTAGCTATAAAATCTTATTGATCAAATCTCCAATGCAAATGAAGAAATCTTGACTCTAAGATTAGAAAATGAAAATATGAGAGAAGAGCTAAGATCTAAAAAGCAAATCAATTTAAGAGTGATGAGTGAGCTAGATGCTAAAAGGCAAATCAATGAGAGAATGTTGAAATCTCAAGAAGATATGAATCAGGTGTATGAATGAAACCTTCATAGGCAAAAAGGAAAAGTAGGACTTGGATACAAAGAGGAAGGTGAATCCTCCAAACAAGGTACTCAAAAGAATCAGAAACCTACCTGTAATCACTGTGGCAAAATTGGTCATACTTCAAACAAATTTTGGACCAAAGGAAAAGAAAAATTCAATGGAAAATGCTACAATTGCAATCAGCTTGGTCATAAAGCAAATGAATGCAATGATAAACCAAGATTTAAAGGCATATGTCACAAATGTAACAAACAAGGTCATAAGGTATCAGAATGCAGAACTAAAACACCCAATCCTGTGGAACAAATTATTAAAGAAATGTTTGGTTGGGATTACAACACTTGGTTTAGATGTCATTACTATGGAGAATATGGACACATTGGCATGAATTGTGTAAGGCACCACTTGAGAAAAAGGGATTCTACCATAAGATGTTATAATTGCACTAAGCTTGGTCACATAGCTAAAAATTGCATGAATTTAGGCAAAATTGAAGATGAAAAGAAAGAAAAAGAAGATAAGATTAGGAAACAGATGAGACAGAAGTGGATTCTTAAACCTACTGAGCAAACCAATCCTGAAGTCACTAATGAAGGGAGTGGCTCTATGAGCTCTAACTAGTCTCCAAGAAAGCACTAGAACTGTATCTTCATAGACATATTCCAAAATAGTTCCTAAATTGAAAGGAAGATAGATCCAAATCAGTATGCAAGATATAGTAGGATCATAAGAAGGTTGGTATCAGTTACCACTGAGCAAGGTCGGGAGTAACCTAACTTCATTTGGTTACCGAGTAAGGTCAGAGAAGTATGAATTTGTATGATCGTCTAGTTGCAGAGTCTTCACTGAGAAATTAATTCATAGTGGATGACAACCTATCTAATTCAATACCCTAATTCATACTGAGCATTAATGACAAAGTTTTAACAAAAGGAGTGAAATCAAGTTCACTATTCACCACGAACAAAAGTCTCCTAGTGCAATCAAGTGTTTCAAAGCATATTTTAGCAAGATATTCTCTTTCCTCAAAGAATTTACTGTGTTCACCGAGATACCATGGTATCATCCAGCACTAAAGTGAAGAAAGGTTCAGAAATGTTGGTTCATGGAGAATGGAAAGCACCAGATTTCAAACTCGTGCCCGTAGTTGCCGGAACCCTAGACCCGAGTGGAGCTCAATCTCAGATCCCTCCTAAGGTACTCCTTATTAATGATATTTGCAGTCATTTTAAGTGTACAATTCAAGAGCTTGGAACCCTAGAGATAGATACTATTTGTGAGGAACTATGTGGTGATGGTGTTCTCAAACCGGAGCATCAACCTGTTAATCAAAAGGCACCATATTTTGGGACATATGAAGAAGCTAAGGAGAGAATTGAGCTTAGTATAAAGCTTCCATAGGTGGTTAACAAAGGAAGAAAGAGGATGGCCAAAATACAAGCTAGCACACCTCTAATGTCAACCGAGGAAAAAGGAGAGGACTTTGAAGAAGAAGAAGAGAAAAAGGATGAGGAGGAAGAAGAACAAGTACCAGAAAAGAAGAAAAGAAAAGTAATTATCACCAAGGCACCCAAGCAACCCTCTGCAATATTTACAAGAAGGAGTGCAAGAGGCAAGGCAAGAAAAGATAGTGAATAAATAGTATTCAAAAGGCCTCCCCCTTCATTAAAAGAAAAGATCAAGGATTTGAGAGAAGAATCTGGAATTGCAAACTTCAAATCTCTCAAATATGAAATCAGATCTGAGGAAGAGCAGCAAGAAATTGAAGATGTTGTTGTCAAGAAAATAGGAAAATGGAAATACTCACCTGAAGAGATAGCTTCTCAAATCCCAGGAATTCTACTGAACAAAATTAAGTTGAGATGGTCCAATGCAAGACAAACTATCAAGGACATCTATGCTCAAACCTTGAGGCAATTAATGCCAAGTTTGAAAAATGCTGAAATTAATAAGGCATTGATAGATAATGAAAATAAGTTGACACTCAAATTCAACAGCTGTTTGATTTTGATCAAAGATATTGAGTCAGTTGTGAAGAGTGCCACTGCCACATGGAAAAACATCTATAATCTTCACAAACCGAGTGTTGAAACTATGATAATCAAGGATATTGATGATGACAATGATGAACATGAAGAAGATACCAAGGTAGACAAGAAAAGTGATGAGGAAGATAATATTGTTCAGATAGCTACAGAAGTCATTGCCTCACTTCGTCACTCTCCAGAAAAAGTTGCTACACCTAGCACGGAGATAACTTCAAGTATGATTTCGACAACTTCCATAGATACATCAAATGTCAAATCATTACTAGCATAACTCAATGTATCATCAATAGAAATGACTACCACCTCTTTTACCGAGTTGCAGTCTCCTGTATCTACTTCAGTACCTACTTCCATATCAAGTTTTCCAGTAGTAAGTACCTCAGTTTTGGATACTTCAGTAAGTATTTCAGTTTTTGATTCTACAATTGTGAATACTTCAGTTTTGAGCCCTTCAAGTATTCCAGTCGGTAGTTTATCATTTTTCACAGCTAGTCCTACAATGTCTACAATAACTTCTACAAAGGCATTAAGTGCAATAATAGTTGATCCTAAGGCTCAACCGAGTACAAGATTTTTGAGTAAGAATGTAGAAGAGGATATAGACTTAGATGAGGAGATAGAGATTCCAAAATTAGACTTTGCAAATCTTTCAGCAGACCAAATGCAAAACATTGGTGAACTCCTCCAAAAGAAAGAAAAGCAGAAGAAACTAAAAGAAGAAAGGGACAAGGAATATAAAATTATTGAAGATGCAAAGGATATTTTGTCAGAAGCATTAGGTATTAAAGTTGATTCCTCTCAACATATTTTGTTACAGTTAGCTGAGGTAGTAAACAAGTTCCATGAGGATTCCTCTACATCAGAAAAGATTCTTGAGAAAGCCAAAAAGAAGTTTGACAATAAAGTGCTTGAGCATGTTGCTCAGCATAGAGCTATTAATCAAGTAGAATTATCTTTAGTTTTGATAGATATTGAGTCCTCCTATTCCAATGTTACCTCACTTGTTTCTAAGCTATGTAATTTTGTCGAGTTCACTAAGGAAGTCAAGGATAAATTGAATAAGAATGATGAGGATCTGAAGGACAGTGTACAGAAGTTGCAACCTGAACCTAGTTCAAGCTCTGCACATCATATGAAACTCACATTCCTATCAAATAGGCAGTCGGAATTATTAAAAGAAGATACAAAGATCCGATCAACACTGCTAGATATTCAGAACATGATCCTTCCTGATGCAGGAGCATCCTGGGTGTAAGAGCAATCTTGAATCACCCAAAAATATTTCTATTTTTGAATTCAATAAGGGCTATCTTGTGCAGAGCTAATATTTGTGGAAAGTTACTATTTTTGGTAATTTTTGTATGTGCTCAGAATGATCTGATTTCTTTCTTGGAGGTTCATTTTGGTCATATAAGTCTGCCAGTAAAGTTTCATTGCCAGGTCAAATGTACATTGGAAGATATTGAAGATTTTCGGTATTGGCAGCAGGGTACAGAAACTTTGAACTCAATTTTGAAGGCTTTAGAGGCCCCGGATGAGGTTGAAAATTTGGGTGACGGGCGCTTGCGCGGGTCAAACCTATAGAGCGCTTCGTGGTGTTTCCGAAATGGGGTTATAATAGCCGATCGGGTCAACTGGTGATGACTTATGGTCTTCAGAAGTTGGGTCACCTGAAATGGCAGAAAATAATTTTCTTCAAAATTTCTGTTCGGGTTTCAAATGTTATCTTGAGCCAACTATGATGTAATGAAATGTAAAATAAAATAATTCTAAGTTTGGTCGGCCTTATTGGCTAAAATTCTGGAACCTTCCGAGGCGGTGGAAAAATTGCCTATATAAGGAAGGCTGTATTATTGTCTTAGGCAGTTCGGAATAATTCTGGGTAGTAGATCTGGGTATTGATTCGAGGCTTTGTCCTATAGAATATTGTAAGGGAATGCCCATGTGGCTTTCCATATTGTAATTCTAAAAATTTGTAATTCCACATTTGTGGAGATAATAAGAAGCCAATTTTCTGTTCTTGCATATTGTTGTTGTTTCTTTATTTTTGTTATGTGTTTGTGGTATTAAGGGGAGCACCCTTCATCAAGTGGTATTAGAGTAGGTTTTCTTGAGTGTGTAAATAGATCACCGACTGTGAGGCAGTTTGCACCAGGACCGTGGTTAGGGTTTCAGCGCGCATCGTGAAAATGCCTCCACGAAGAGAACGTGGCGGAAGAGCTGGTGCTATGACACCTGAGGTTAGAGAGCTACAGAGACAAGTGTGGCATAAGCTAAAACCATTGAAGGAGACTGAAGAAAAGGCATGTGGTAATGAAAGAATAACATTTGTTGATGGAAGAAAATTCCTAGATGGTATGAGGCATGAGCATGTGTGTTTTTCCTTAATTCCAAAAGTTGGTAAAGAAGAAGTAGAGGATGTACCTGTAGAGGTTGCAGATTTGTTGAATGAGTTTCAGGATATTGTATCTGATAATGTACCTGATGGATTACCACCGGTAAGGAAGATTAGTCATCAGATGGATTTGATTCCAGGAGCTAGTTTGCCAAACAAGGCAGCACATAGAATGACACCAGCAGAAAGTGAAGAGTTGAACAGACAAGTACACGAGTTATTGCAGAAGGGGTTGATTCAAGAGAGTCTGAGTCCCTGTGCTGTACCTACGATATTAGCACCAAAGAAGAATGGAGAGTGGAGGATGTTTACAGATTCTAGAGCAATAAACAAGATCACAATCAAGTACAAGTTTCCATTGCCACGAATGGATGATATTATGGACTGTTTGAGTGGAGCTGTGTATTTTTCAAAGATAGATCTGAAAAGTGGATATCATCAAATTTGGATCAGGGAGGGAGATGAATGGAAGACTGCCTTCAAGACAAAGGAAGGACTGTATGAGTGGTTAGTCATGCCTTTTGGGCTAACCAATGCACCGAGCACTTTCATGCGGCTCATGAACGAGGTTCTGAAAGAATTTCTGGGTAAGTTTGTCATTGTTTACCTAGATGATATTTTGATTTTTAGCAAGACATTGGAGGAACATATGATGCATATTCATATGGTGTTTGAGAAGTTGAGAGATGAGAAATTGTTGATTAATTTGAAGAAGTGCAATTTTGTGAAGAAAGAGTTAGTGTATTTGGGATTTGTAGTTTCAGCAGAAGGTCTAAAAATGGACCCAGAGAAGGTACAGGCTATCCTTGAATGGCCTACTCTAAGGAGTGCTACCAAGGTAAGATCTTTTCATGGTCTAGCTAGCTTTTACAGAAATTTTATCATAAATTTTAGCAGTATTTGTGGACCCTTGACTGAAACAATGAGAGGGGATAGAAAAGAGTTTAAGTGGACTAATGGGGCAAAAAAGAGTTTTCAATTGTTGAAACAAAAAGTTACAAAACAACCAGTTTTAGCACTTCCAGATTTTAATAAGGTGTTTCAAGTAGATTGTGATGCTAGTGGTACTGCAATAGGAGCTGTTATGAGCCAAGAAGGTAAACCTGTTGCTTATTTCAGTGAGAAGTTAAATGATGCCAAGAAGAAATATTCTATTTATGATCAGAAATTTTATGCTATAGTTCAGGCATTGAAAAAGTGGAGGCACTATCTACTTCCTAAGGAGTTTGTTTTGTATACTGATCATCAAGCTTTGCAATATTTGAATAGTCAAGGAAAATTGAATCAAAGGCATTTGAAATGGGTTGAGTTTTTGCAGAGTTATACATTTATTTTGAAACACAGGAGTGGAAAGTCTAACAGGGTTGCAGATGCTCTTAGCAGAAGGCAACTATTGCTGACAGAGATGCAGATTGAGGTGGTTGGGTTCAAGGAACTCAAGAATTTGTATCCAGAGGATCCTGATTTTGGTGAAGCTTGGAAAGCTTGTACAGAACCTGTTACTCTAGACAGGACGAAATGGCTGGATTTTATCATCCAAGATGATATGCTATTCAGAGGGAGTTAGTTGTGCATTCCACAAAGTTCTATGAGGGAGAATCTCATCAAGGAGAAGCATAGCAGAGGATTGGCTGGACATTTTGGTCGTGATAAAACCCTTGGTTTGGTTAGTGAGAATTATTATTGGCCATAGTTGCAGCAAGATGTGAAGAAGTTTGTACACAGTTGTAGAGTATGTCAGATGGCGAAAGGAGTGAAGCAGAATACAGGGTTGTATCAGCCATTACCTATACCAGAGAAGCCTTGGGAGGATATCAGTATGGACTTTGTTCTTGGTTTACCGAGGACTCAGCGGGGACATGATTCAATTTTTGTGGTAGTTGACAGATTCTCGAAGATGGCACATTTCATTCCCTGCAAGAAGACTAATGATGCTGTTCATATAGCAGAATTGTTTTTCAGAGAAGTAGTGAGACTTCATGGTTTGCCAAAGACCATAGTTTCAGATCGGGACACTAAGTTTGTTGGATATTTCTAGCGTACATTGTGGAAGAAGTTAAAGATAGATTTGAAGTTCAGTTCATCACATCATCCACAGACTGATGAACAGACAGAGGTGGTGAGTAGGAGTTTTGGAAATTTGCTGAGATGTTTGGTTGGAGATAAGCCAACAGGATGGGATTTGATTTTACCACAGGTAGAATTTGCATACAATAATTCTGTCAATAGGAGCATTGGTAAATCACCATTCCAGATTGTATATGGAAGTAGTCCAAGAAATGCATCTGAATTGAGGAAGATAGATAAAGGAGAAATAAGTAGTGCTGAAGCTGAGGATTTTGTAGAACACTTGAAGAACATCCATGGGGAGGTGAGGAAGCATATTACCAAGATGAACGCACAGTATAAGGTTAAGGCAGATGAGAAAAGGAGGTATAAGGAATTTCAGGTTGGTGATGAAGTCATGGTTCATTTGCAGAGGAAGCGATTTCCGGTTGGTACATATAACAAGCTGCAAATGAAGAAGTGTGGACCATGTAGGATACTGAAGAAACATGATTTAGGAAATGCATATGAGGTAGAATTGCCTACTGAGCTAAATATTTCACCAGTGTTTAACATTTCAGATCTGATAGAGTATCATGAAGGAGGTGTTGAAGATGAGATCATAGAAGCACAGTGGAGTATTCTAGCAACTAGTTCAGACACTAAGGAGATCGAAGATATACTTGACAGTCGTGTTGGCAGAAGCACAAGAAACAGGACATATGAAGAATATCTGGTCAAGTGGAAAGGATGACCTGTTGAAGATTCATCATGGCTGACAAAGGAGGAGGTTAGCCGTCTTGGTTTTCCTCTGCACACCTGAGTCGTGATAGGGTCACTTCTCAAATTACCCTGGGTGTCTGATGCAGGAGCATCCTAGGTGTAAGAGCAATCTTGCATCACCCAAAAATATTTCTATTTTTGAATTCAATAAGGGCTATCTTGTGCAGAGCTGATATTTGTGGAAAGTTACTATTTTTGGTAATTTTTGTATGTGCTCAGAATGATCTGATTTCTTTCTTGGAGGTTCATTTTGGTCATATAAGTCTGCCAGTAAAGTTTCATTGCCAGGTCAAGTGTACATTGGAAGATATTGAAGATTTTCAGTATTGGCAGCAGGGTACAGAAACTTTGAACTCAGTTTTGAAGGCTTTAGAGGCCCCGGATGAGGTTGAAAATTTGGGTGACAGGCGCTTGCGTGGGTCAAGCTTGTAGAGCGCTTCGTGGTGTTTCCAAAATGGGGTTATAATAGTCGATCGGGTCAACTGGTGATGACTTATGGTCTTCGGAAGTTGGGTCACCTGAAATGGCAGAAAATAATTTTCTTCAAAATTTCTGTTCGGGTTTCAAAGGTTATCTTGAGCTGACTATGATGTAATAAAATGTAAAATAAAATAATTCTAAGTTTGGTCGGCCTTATTGGCTAAAATTTTGGAACCTTCCCAGGCGGTGGAAAAATTGTCTATATAAGGAAGGCTATATTATTGTCTTAGGCAGTTTGGAATAATTCTGGGTAGTAGATCTGGGTATTGATTCGAGGCTTTATCCTATAGAATATTGTAAGGGAATGCCCATGTGGCTTTGCATATTGTAATTTTGAAAATTTGTAATTCCACATTTGTGGAGATAATAAGAAGCCAATTTTCTGTTCTTGCATATTGTTGTTGTTTCTCTATTTCTGTTATGCGTTTGTGGTATTAAGGGGAGCACCCTTCATCACTTCCCATCATGGACATAATGCAAAAGCACATTGCTCACTCAAAAGCATTACTCCATGACAATCAATTTTCCATTACAGATCACATGATTGAACTCTCTACAGAAGTCCAAATTGCACTCCAAACATGAAAGATTCTGCAAGAGAATTGGGACAGAACTCTAGCACTAATCATAAAGGTACATTCTAATTTTCTTTCACATTTTGGATTCTCCCTATAAAATACTTGTATATACCCCTTTGGCATTATTATCAAAAAGGGGGAGAAAATGTATAGGAGAAAGTGTATAAGATTAAGGTGTGTAATAAGAAAGGGGGAGAAAGTACTCTATATAAGGGAGTCCTGAAATGTATAAACAACAGTTTGACAAAGATAAATTTTGAAAAATCAAAAAAAAGATTCAGCATGATTCTTGTATATAAGTTTTGGCAATAAGTGTTTTTGTCACTAATGCCAAAGGGGGAGATTGTTGACATTAAGCATGATTGTCATTAGTGACAACACTTATTCTGAATAGTGCATACCAAGCAGAATTGTACATAATAAGAAGAATAGAGCTTACCGAGTAGAGCAGAGCTTACTGAGCATAATAGAGCTTACTGAGTAGAACAGTGCATACTGAGCTCACAAAGTTTCACAGTGTTTACCGAGTGCTGCATGGTTAAATAGGAAACTTAGTTTCTACCGAGTAACACTTTATCTACCGAGTCTCCAGTATTTACCAAGTTCAAAACTATGACCGAGTGGTTAGTATGGACCGAGCTTCCACTTCTACCGAGTGCATGACGATGCTAAGTAATGCAGTGGATGTCGAGTATCAGAAAGTCACCGAGTTAGTTTGCAGTAACCGTGTAACTATATTTGGGCCGACTCAGTAATATTTGTGTTTACTTGTTTAAGAGCTGACTTTGTAATTGTTTTGGAATTGACTTAGATTGATATATAAATAATGTTTTATGTCATATCCAAAAAGGAAGATAGAGAGAAGTATAAAAAAAAAGAGAGAAAGGCAGAGATAAGCGAATTACAAAGGGCTACAACAGTATAAGAAGTATCAAAGATCTATCCATCACAGAAGGTGATCAGTACATCAAAGAATCTCAATGAGCAAGTATAGTTGCAAGTAAGAGATCTATTGTTTCATCCTAACAAGTGAATCAGCTTGAAATCCTTTAACCGGGTAGACTTAACAGTGTTTGTAAAAATCTCTTAACCGAGTGCATACTTCATTGTATGTTTGTAAAACCTCTAACAAGGTGGACCTAGCAGTCCTTATTTCTCCTAACAGGGCAAATCATTAGAAGTGATCATTGTAAGCCTTAACCGACAAACTTTATACTGCAGTATTGAAGTTTTGTGGGTATCATCCCCACCCCAGTTTTACTTTCTACTTGGAAGGTTTCTGGGTCACCAAATCTCTATGTTCTAAGTGTTATGAATGTTTTATTCTTTCTTTTACTCATGCATTTAGTCAGATTATCAATCTAATATTATTAAGATCTGAATCTGTTAAAAGTTTTAAAGTTACTGATTCACCCCTCCCCTCTCAGTAACCTAGATAGTCTTGAATATTTCCAACAAAGGATCCATAAAGTGTATATGAGGCATGTTATTGACAAAGTAAATGAGAGTGCAATGTTGGTGATGAAGACTTTTCAGAACTTGGTAACTAGCAGATCAAGGATCCCACAGTCTCTTGTGGAGAAATACAAAAATGAAGTATGTTTTATGGTTGATACTGACTTTACATACATTGAAGTAGTAGATCCTAGAATTGAGCTCATAGACCCTCTTGGCTATGAAATATCTGAAACTAAGATAGAAGAATATGTGAATAGGCTACTTAAGTGCAAGCTTGACACTCACAGTAATAGATTTGGAACTTTTGAAGAAAATTTAAACTCTACAAAGGCTATACTTGAGGAGAAGTAGTCTAAGAAAAGAGTTGAGAGCACTATTAAGAGAATACTAAAAGATTTAGGAATGATAGAGAAAGAATTCTTAGTGGCAAAGAAAATAGCAGCAACAATCAGAGATATTGGATAGAAAGAGATTTTCTTTGTACCTCCCTTGTCATCTAGTGCAGTATACCAGGAAGCTACACAAGTCAAATTGAAAGTAGAGGAACCTGAGTAGGATCAAGAAGCAAGGAAACCTACTAGATACTCTTCCTCCACACCTAGCAAGAGAGTGAAAGAAATTGCTACTAGACTTGGTAAGAGGCAGAAAACTTTGGTGCCACCAATTCCTAGGAAAGTTGTAGAAATTAAAGATGATGACACTACTATGAAGAAGAAAGCATGGAAACCTAGAGTTGAGAGAGTGAATGAAGAAATTATAAAAGATGGAGACTTTACTAAGATGAATAAATACTATGACCTCTATGACTACTTAGATAGATTGAATCTTGAAAATGCATTGGTTAAGCACTTGATTCTAGCTAATAAGAAGTTTGACACTATTGAGGGTAAGATACTTGATGACTTATTCAAGAAACTTTTTGACAAAAAGAAGAGAGCACAAGAGGAAGAAAAATCTATCAGAGAGAATCTTGTGAAGAAACTATGTGATATGAGAGATGATGAACATATTGAAAAAATTTTGAAGCCCCTTAGCACCCATTTAAGGACTAAAAGAAGAACCATTTAGATCATGGTAGGACAATATGAAGAAGTGAATACAGAGATAGAACAAGCAATAGTTAAAGTTATGGCAGAAATTGTTGGAGAGCCATCAGTTATAGTAGAGCAAGAACAAGAAGAAGAACAAGAGGATATTCCCTCTCCACCGACTATAAAAATTCAAGAAAAATCTATGAATGTTGAAGGTATAAAGATTACCTTGGATACTGATGATAATGTATTCAAGAATCTAGAAAACATTGTTGACAATTCAGCTCTTGATGAACTAGATAGAACTGTAGAAGTAGAGTAGACCCAATCTATTGTTGAAGAACCTAAAGTGATAAAAGTACAAGCACCTGTATCCTCTAAAGTAGAAATTAGTCTTACACCTGAGACTGGAAAGAAGAAGAAAACTAGATGTTTGTTTAAGGATTTGGGAAAAGAAGTAGATGATGATGATCATATGGAATTGATCACATCTTTGAAAAAAATTATTGGGAAGAATAAGAAATTAAAATTCTAGAAGGATGTCTAAAGGAACTTATTGAAAAGTTACAAGGTGTTGTAACTACATAGATTGTAGAAGCAGGCCCTCTAGAGAAAGCAAAGAAAGTGATGAGCACTTTTGATGATGAGTTCACTAACTTATCTGAGATTGCAAAGATAAAAGCACAGGCAGACTATGAGGCTGGAATACTTTTGAACATCAGCCAGAATATTAGAAATGATATCAATAGTCTTGATATCTATATCAAGGACTTGAGGAAGTATTTAGGAATAGGAAAATCTTTGTACATACATTGTACAAAACTAGAAACTTTGACAGCAGAAGAAGATCAGAAGATCAAGTTGAAGGAAGCAGAAATTCAAAATGAATCTAACCTTCTTTCTAGCCCTAATGTGAAGGTATGTGATGTTGAGAAGAAATTTAGGAAGCTTTATGATTAAATTAGAGTTTTGCAGGATGAGAGAGATAGAAAACTGAGAAGACTAGCTCTTTTGAGAGAGCATATCTCTATGAAGTTAAGAGTTATTGAAGAGAAATTGGAAGAATGTCTTACAGCTAAGATATCTTTTTAGAAGTTTAACTTTGAGACCCTCCAAGAATGTCAAATAACATCTTATAGACTGAGTACACTACTCAATGTGGTAGATTCCATTAAGAAATCATGGGAGAAGGAGATAGAAGCTGTGAAGATTGATTTTGCAGATTGTATTGCAAGCCTACCAACTTTGCAATAATGGATTAAGGTATAATCTTTTTGAGATACAGTTTTGTAGCCCTCCCTACCTTTATTTTGTCATTGTTGTCAAAGGGGGAGATATATTTAGTAGAAAATTTATTTTATATGATAAGGATTGATACTCTTAGGGGAAGTATTGTATTAGAGATAAGATTTTTTGAGGAGTTATAAGGATAGTATATATATGTTATACTATGGCCACAATTTTGATAATTTTGAGATTTTGGAGTTGCACACTTAGCCAATTTTCTCATATGTTGCCACCAATGACAAAGGGGGAGATTGTTGGCAATTTGGCTGAGGTGATTACATAGATGTTGTCATTATGGCAACATATGATCCACATGAAGATCACACAAGTTAGAGAGAAAGTATGACAGAGTGCATTGCAAATTTGTCTAAGTGTGAGACAGTGTTTCACCAATGCACCTGGATATAGTTTTTGTTTGTGACATTTACTGGAGTAAGTTCAATGCTTGTGCACTTGAACATAGACTCTATGGTGACTAATCATGACCCATCTCAGAGCACAAGTTAGTATGACATGTACGAAAGAAGTTATGACAATTTTTGTGAAGACAGTGTGAAGCTGACATGATAGAATATGAAGGCCGAATTGGTAAAGAGTTAAGGGATTATTTTTTTTATTAAAATAATGTCTGAAAAATATAAAGGGATGAAATCCTAGATGTTTACCCTTAGATAAAGTTATTTTGTAATATGGCAGCTGACCAAGTAAGGTTATTAGCCTTAATAACTTGTTTAATTTTCATCCACATATGTAACCTGCCACCTGAAAGTGTCGTGACATTGTTCATATCAACATATGTGAATATCTATGGGCTGAAAAGCAATCCATAATTGTAACTACCCATACTCTTCAAGTCACAACCACCATATTCATACTCAAAGAAGTATGGGACATCAATTACTTCTTCCTGATGACTCAAAATTTTTTTTTATCTAGTAATGCATCAGGTAATAAAACATGGTAGTTACCTTGCATTACTAGGAACTCACCTAGCTTAGAATGAACTAGTCCTTCAGATGTATCTTCATGAAATGACTCAAAAACTAAGAAACTTGGTTCCTCCATGATATCTTCACTGACTAGATCATGAACCAGGTGAAGGTCTCTTTCAAAAAATTTGTGACATAGGGACAATTGATCTCCATCATCATTTTTATCAAATAATTTACTAACCCAATCATTGAAGACTAAGTCCTCAATACTGTCACCTTCACTATCATATTTGGAAAAAGAAGGAAAAGGATATGAACAAGAAACCTTCTCATCACTAGAATATTTATTAAAGGAAAACACACTATCATGGCCTTCAATCTCTTATTTTGTAAAGTCACTACATGAGGGGAACTCTGGTAAACATGGATCATCTTCATCACTTTGAACACCTAGCTCATTATCAGTGTCAAAGGATATATCAACAGGGTCTAATATTTGCTAACAACATAGATGTGTACATTTATTATATTCACCTATCAAAAAATCAAGGATCTCATCACTATTGAGAAAATGGGAGCCCAACTCATCCTTGGTATCTTCATCAAAATCTTCACTCAAATAATCTTGACTTTCAAATTTAGACATCTTTGAACAAGTTGAGGATTTTGTATACAACCATTCTGATTCCTGCTCACTACTACAAACTGAATACTCCTCTGACATAACCTTATCATTTAAAGAAATACCTTCAGCATTCAACATGGATTGCTTTGGAATATTTCTTGTATTCTCTTCTTGCTGATGATCTTGTAATAACTTATTCCATTCATCATCATCAACAAATTTTAATAATAACAACCATTTGAAATCAATCAATGAAGAGATGCATTTTGGGGGTAAATTTAAGTACCAATCAGATGCAACCCCTTTGAGGGATCTCCCAAAAAACATCATACTAACATCCTCCTCATAAATCTGATATTTTACAACAAATCTTAAGAATGCTAGGACATTCTCTAATGTTGATTCAGACTGACCATCAAAAACTAGAATCAAATCAATGAGCTCACTAGGAAAAGAATTGGGGGATCTTGGAAGATGAGCACAACTTAAAGATCTATCCAACTTGATAAAACACAGCCTTCTAGACTAGCTTTTTTCATGGCTATCCATCTAATTTGAAACAAGATGAGAATCACTGATCTTATCTCACTCTTCCCTTTACACTAGTGTTGAATACTTGATAGGGAAACATTCTTCATTACTAATTATCACAAAAGAAATGCACATGAAAATCAAAATACCTAGAAAACTTATAGTTGAAACTTAGCTTGTTCATTGGGAAGTAGGATAGATCTAGAGCCTTCTTTGCATGTCTATCGGGTTCTTTTCTTTGTAGAGTCCCTACCTCCTTGAAGAGGAAAATATTTTACCTATCTTTGTATCACCTCCAACTAACACAAACCTTCACTGGGATTTACACACTATTTATGCGGGACCGCACTGATCAAACAAAGACCTCAGAGTCACCACCCACAACTAGCTTATATGGTTTGGAATTTTTAAAACTAACTCTTATACACTTCAATGGAAACTAGTGGATAAATAAATAAGTAGGCTAGGAGTCTAGCTCAAATTTGAACCTGCATTACATAAGCTTTACTTAACATATCCATAGTAGAGTCACAATCTTGTGGGTGACTCAGATGGGCCAAATCAATCTAGGTTATATAATATTGATAATCTATAATGTAACCATAACCAAAGATTCTAAATAGATTTTACTTTGTTATGTTCTCCCCAGTAGAGTTGCCATCGTGTTGGTTCCTAAAAAAGGATTTTACACTCAAAGAGACACCAATATACCTAAGACTAATTTTGAGGAGGGGTTATCTCCAAATATGATGATATCAGTAGGTAATTGGACCAACTATAGGGACAAGACTGCCCTCTACACTTCTAGCTCTGCAAAAACAAGGTGAGTATACCTAATCCAGCAACATATGACACTTTTAGAACTTTAAACTAGATTTAACAAAGCACATGATAGAAATAGAAAGTATTGAATAATAACCAGTCATTCATTGACTCTCCATTGCTATGATTGATCAAAATGGCCTTGTGAACTTAAGACTTTGAGGGTTCTTGGAATTGGTAATGATTAATATTTGTGGGATATAACACACCATATCAGACACATTATTGCATGATTTACTTTCTTCTGACCAATGCCTTATCCATTTGGGCCAGAGTCTCTAATGCACAATACAAAATGGAATCCAACTACTAATTTTCATTGTAGATCCAAGCCATAAATACAAACACCCAAACCCACACTGCTTACAAACATCCCAGTGAAAACCCAATAAATCTATGCTACATCCTAGACTGAGAGAAAAATCATCAGCTAGTATTCTGAAACCAAGAAGAGAGTAAACCTAAACCTCTTGGCCATTCAAAAGATGACCCTCCTAAATGATCATGAAAAACCCTTTATACCAGGATTGCAACAAGAATCTGATCATTTAGGGAAAAATTAGTTTTCCAACCACTTCCAACAACTAGATACAACAAGAAAGCATGAAACCCAGGAAGGATAACATCAAATATAATGTACAATTATTTGGGTTTCCTAATCAATAGGCTAACTTCAATTACAATTTGAACATTTTTCTTGATGCAAGAAAATCAAAATTAAATATCAGAACAAACAAGAGGAAACCTACATGAATCAGAGCATGGAAATAATCAAAACCCTATCCTCTCTTATCTAACAACAGTCCTCTGCATTAAATCAGCATGGCACCCTAGGAAAAAAAATCAAATCAAGATGGCTACCCATATCTTCTTCATGATTTCTCACCTACAACCATCTTGAAAAAATCAAATCTAATCTTGAATTTTTTGTTTATGGCTCGCTATAAAAAGCCCCTACAAAAACCTAGCAAAAGATTCAAATTATGGTAGCATCGGCTAACTGATTAAGTTTAAAATGCATCTATCAATCTTAGTCCTCCCAGCACATCAAATGGTTCATGTGATTTGGCAACAGTCAACTAAGACTTTTAAAATACTAGGCCACATCATTATTCTTGGCAACCAATTAGAAATAGGCACATCAGATCAACCTAGAACCAAGGACCCACCTTCTTTTTAGTCTTTCCATTAGACGGCTGGCGCAAATTCATGATCACTAACTTTTTAGAACATTTCCTCTAAGGAATCATGTCCTCCATTGGGTCAAATTGGAACTACACAGTCCCTATATTAACCATGACAAACCTCCCCTTAACCCTAAGTCACCTAGAGATCACGTGAATGAAGCATTCACATGATTATTGAGCATTTCTTTAACCTTATGTTTCATTCAGAGATTTAGTGAGCACCATCCGATCAAGACTACATCAACGGCCACTACTAAGTCTCTAAGGTTTAAACCTTAACTCAACCTTGATCATGAGATCAAGTGAATGAAGTATTTTCTAGATCTTGGAACATTTCTCTTAACCCTAGTTACATTCAGAGAAAAGAAGATAGCAATCATTTTCCAAGTTGCAAGATCTTTCACTTAACCCCAATCATATCTTAACATTACATGCAGACCTTTGATCTTTCTCATCATCCACAGCTATCAGTGAATCACCAAACCTAGAACTTAACTCATCTTATATCAAGCAATTTAGAGACAAAGGGAAAATGTTGACTTTCCCGTAACTATGGTCATATTCAGAGAATACGTGACTGAGCATTCTAACATTCACCTAATAAATGCTTGACCTTGGCTTAAATCATGAGAACATGTGAAACCCCTAGTCACCAAGTCACTGAATAGAATAAAGCATGTGAAAAATGGGGACTTAAGTTTCCCAAAAAGGGAATGAGAAAATAGACTTTGGCTAGGGTTTTTGGACTTAAAAAATTTCATGAAGCCCTAGGACATAGATTAAACCCAATTTCTCAGACCTTCAAACAACCATATCTTTCTAGTTTTTATGCTTGAGCACATGTGATCTTAACTGGAGCTTGGTGACATCTTGAACTATCCCAAGCCAAGGGAGCAAGCCATTAAACATCATATATCTTCCTCGTAGATAAGAACAAGCTTACATGTGGTTAAGATAACTTCACAAAATTTTGCAGGAATAGAACATTTTCTTAGGATTTTGGCTATGACAGGAAAATGGCCTAATAGTGGCTCTTCTTGGGGATGCATGCCTCTTTCAAGCATGACAAGGATTTAGAACTACTAGAGGAAGAAGACCACCAACTGGACAAAAACTTACAAGGAACCTCCTCAAAAACTAGCAACCGATCCAGGGAAACAAGAAGTGAAACACACAATAGAAAAGTAATATGTACAAATATTCACATGATCAAAATTTTACTTGGTGGCCCCTGGCCACCAAAGGAAAATCAAAACCCTCCTGAATCGAAAGTCTAATTTTCATCCACATATGTAACCTTCCACCTGAAAGTGTCATGACATTGTTGCTGCCAACCTATGTGAATATCTATGGGCTGAAAAATGAAGCCATATTTGTAACTGCCCATAATCTTCAAGTCACAACCACCATATTCATAATCCAAGAATTATGGGACATCATTTACTTCTTTCTAATGATTGGGAACAAAAAATTTATCTAGTAATGCATCAAGGAATAAAACATAATAGTTACCATGCATTACTAGGAACTCACTTGGCTAAGAATGAACTAGTCCTTCAGATGTATCTTCATGAAATGAGTTAGCCATTGAGCAACTTGGTTCCTCCATGATATCTTCACTTACTAGATCATGAACCAAGTGAAGGTCTCTTTCAAAAAAAATTTGACATAGGGACAATTGATCTACATCATCATTCCTATCAAAGAATTTACTGTCCCAATCATTGAAGACTAATTTCTCAATACTGTCACCTTCACTATCATATTTGGCAAAAAAAGGAAAAGGATATGAATAAGAAACCTAGTCATCACTGGAATCCTTATGATAGGAAAATACACAATCATGGCCTTCAACCTCTTCTTTTGTAGAGTCACTACATGAGGGAAACTCTAGTAAACATGGATCATCTTCATCACTTTGAACAACTACTTCATTATCAATATCAAAGGATATATCAATAGGGTCTAGTATTTGCTGACAACATATATGTGTACATTTATTATATTCAGCTATAAAAAAATCAGAGATCTCATCATTGTTGAGAAAAGCGGAGCCCTACTCATCCTTGGTATCTTCATCAAAATCTTCCCTCAAATAATCTTGACTTTCAAATTCAAACATCTCTGAACAAGGTGAAGATCTTGTATACAATGATTCTAACTCATGCTCAGTACTACAATCTAAATACTCCTCAGACATAACTTTATCATTTAAATAAATACCTTCAGCATTAAACATTGATTGTTGTGGAATATTTCTTGTATTCTCTTCTTGTTGATGATCTTTTAATAACATATTCCATTCATCATCATTAGAAAATTTTTCTAACAACCATTTGAAATCAGTAAATGAAGAGAAGCATTTTGGGGGTAAATTTAAGTATTAATCAGATACAACCCCTTTGAGGGATCTCCCAAAAAATATCATACTAACATCCTCCTCATAAATCTAATATTATACAACAAATCTAAAGAATGCTAGGACATGCTCTAATGCTAGTTAAGACTGACCATCAAAAAATGGAATGAAATCCATGAGCTCACTAGGAAAAGAATTGGGGGATCTTGGAAGATGAGCACAACTTAAAGCTCTATTTATCTTGATAAAACACAACCTTCTAGACTGGCTTTTTTCATGGTTGTCCATCTAATTTGAAGCAACATGAGAACCACTCATCTTATCTCGCTCTTCCCTTTAGAATAGTGTTGAACACTTGATAGGGAAACATTCTTCATTACTAATTTTCATAAAAGCAAGGCACATGAAAATCAAAATACCTGGAAATACTATAGCTGAAACTTAGCTTATTGATTGGAAAGTGGGGAAGATCTAGAGCATTCTTTGAAGCTCCATCAAGTTCTTTTCTTTGTAGAGTCACCACCTCCTTGAAGAGGAAAATATTTTACTTGTCTTTTTATCTCCTTCCAACCAACACAAACCTTCACCAGGATTTACACACTATCTATCAGGGATTGCACTAATCAAACAGAGAACTCAAAGTCACCATGCACAACTAGGTGAGATGGTTTGAATTTTTTAAAACTGACTCTTATACACTCCAATGGAAACCATTAGATAAATAAATATGTAGGCTAGGAGTGTAACTCAACTTGGAACATGCATTACTTAAGATTTACTTAACATATCCCTAACAGAGTTTCCATCTTGTTGGTGACTCAGATGGGTCAAATCAATGTGGGTTATATAATACTGATAATCTATAATGTAACCATAACCATAGATTCTCAATAGATTTTACTTTGTTATGTTTTCCCTAGTAGATTCACCATGTTTTTAGTTCCTAAAAAGGATTTTACACTCAAAGAGACACCAATATACCTAAGACTGATTTTGAGGAGGGGTTAATTCCAAATATGGGGATATCAGTAGGTAATTGGATGAACTATAGGAACAAGACTTCCATCTACACTTCTGGCTCTATAAAACCAAGGTAGCTATACCTAATCTAGTAACATATGACACTTTTAAAAATTTAAAATGGATTAAACAAAGAAGATGATAGCAAGAGAAAGTACTTAATGATAACCAGTCATTCATTGACTCTCCATTGCTATGATGGAGCAAATGGCCTTGTGAGATCAACAATTTGAGGGATCTTTGAATTGATAATGATTAATATTTTTGGGATGTAACACACCATATCAGACACATTATTGTAGAATTTACTTGCTTCTGACCAGTGCCTTATCCATTTAGGCTAGAATCTCTAATACATAATAGAAAACATAATCCAACTACTAATCTTGATCACAGATCCAAGCCATAAATATAAACACCCAAACCCACACTACTTACAAACATCCTAGTGAAAACCCAATGATTCTATGCTTCATCTAAAGCATCATTTAATATGATTTTAAATAAGAACTAGAGAATGTCAACATATGCATGGATAAAAATCCATATAATGAATTAGAAAATTGAAAACTCATTAGATGGACACAAATGGAGAGAAATGACAAATGATAGCTATATTAAGTATGAGGATCATGCCTCTATATACACCTACTTCAAGTTCTAAAACCACTTCAATAATATGAAAAAGACTAGAAACTTTCCTTTGATACAATAATACTATCTAGTACAAGAATCTGCTACATCCTAGACTGAGAGAAAAATCATCAGCCGATATTCTGAAACCAAGAAGAGACTAAACCTAGACATCTTGCCTAGCCAAAAGATGACCCTCCTAAATGATCATGAAAAACCCTTTATACCAGGATTGCAATAAGAATCTGATTATTTAGGGAAAAATTAGGTTTCCAACCACTTCCAACAACCAGATACAACAAGAAATAAAAGGAGACAAAAATCCTTGAAAACCCAAGAAGGATTAGATCAAATCTGATGTACAATTATTTAGGTTTCATAATCAATAGGTTAACTGGAATTATAATTTGAATAGATTTCTTAATGTAGGAAAAACAAAATTAAATGCCAGAACCAAAAAGAGGAAACCTATGCGAATCAGTGCATGGAAATGATCAAAACCCTACCTTGTCTTTTCTAACAACTATCCTCTGCATTAACTCGACATGGAACCCCAGGAAACAAAATAAGATCAGGACAACTACCCATATCTTATTCATCATTTCTCACATGGAACCATCCCAGAAAAATCAAATAGGATCTTACCTTTTTTATTTATGGCTCACTATAACAAACCTCAGCAAAAACCCTAGCAAAATATTCAAATCCTGGCAGTAACGGCTAACTAATTAAGTTTAGAACATGATCATTGATCTTAGTCCTCCCGGCACATTGAATGGTTCACGTGATTTGGCAATAGTGAAATAAGCCTTTTAAAATACCTAGCCACATCATCATTCTCAACAACCAATTAGAAATAGGCACATCAGATCAACCTGGCATGAAGGACCCACTTTCTTATTAGTCTTTCCATCAGATGACTAGCGCAAACCCACAATTAATGACTTTCAAGCACATTTCCTCTTTGGAATCACAACCTTCATTGGATCAAATTGGACCTACATAGACCTTATCTTAACCATGACAAGCCTCCCCTTAACCCTAAGTCACTTGGAGATCACGTGAATGAAGCATTTGCGTGATCACTAAGCATTTCTTTAACCGTGTGTTTCATTCAGAGATTCAATGACCACCATCTGATCAAGACTACAGCAATGGCCCCCGCTAAGTCTCTAAGCTATAAAACTTAACTCAACCTTGATCATGAGATCATGTGAGTGAAGTATTCACTAGATCTTAGGACATTTCTCTTAACCCTGGTTACATTCAGAGAACACGAGATAGCCTTTATTCACCAAGTCGCTAGATCTTTCACTTAACCCCAATCATATCTCAAGATTACTCCCTGAATTATGATCTTTGTCATCATCTATAGCTATCTCTAAATCACCAAACCCATAACTTAACACACCTTTATATCAAGTGATTCATCAACAAAGGTAAAATGTTGACTTGCCCTTAACTGTGTTCATATTCAGAGAATACATGACTGAGCATTCTCACATTCACCAAATAAATGCTTGACCTCAAGTTAAATCATGAGAACATGTGAAAGCCTTAGTCACCAAGTTTCTAAGTAGAATAAAGCATGTGTAGAATGAGGAATTACATGGCCCAAAAAGGTAATGAGAAAATAGACTTTGGCTAGGTTTTTTGGACTTAAACAATTTCATGAAGCCCTAGGACATATATTAAACCCTATTTCTTAGACCTTCAAGCAGCCATATCTTTTTGGTTTTCTCAGACCTTCAAGTAGCTATATCTTAACTAGATCTTGGTGACATCTTGAACTATCCCAGGCCAATAGCGCAAGCCATGAAACTATTAGGAATGGGAACATTGAGAGGGGGGGGTGAATCAGTGTTCACTATATTTTAATCTTTTTACTTTACTCTTGAAACTTAACTTGATTGCTTAAGTACTGAAATAAACATTAATGTAAATAAGATAAACAATCACAACACATAACACCAATATGGTTACAGGGAAACCCAAATAGGTAAAAACCCCAGTGGGAATTGACACCCACTAAGAACTATACTAGTGTCTTATGATCCTTGTTAGAATGTCTGCAACCCTATTAGGAGTTGTTCTTTACAATACTTTTAGTATAGTGACCTGGTTACAGGTAGGACCCTATTAGGATTCTTTTAAAATAAACCTATTAGGGGTGGGGACACACTATCCTAGAGCTCACTTCTCAAGTGGTGAAGGCTACAACCTTCAGATCTCAGATACACACTATATTTGCTGGATGAACTGGTGTTGTGACATGCTTGTCTGATTAGTTCCTTTTGTGCACTGATGCTTTAGCCCCTTTTAAAGCTCTAACTCATTCTATCTTCACTTCACATGTCTCTTCTCTGCTTATATCAACTCTATATCGATTTTGATACTTAATTACAAAGGCACATCTCATATTTATATCCGCTAACAAAAATAATTAACTAGGTTGGCCTATAACCGATTACATACAATGCTTCCAAGTGAATTGGATCAAGTGTGTTTACAAAAAAATATGTTTACATGTCTAAAACCTAATTATAATAGGCACATAGCCTTTACAAAATATTATTATAACCACAATCAAAATAGTAACAGTCGGCTGCATACTATGTTCTTCTCTTGCACTCACTAGATGTACCTCTTCAACTATCTGTATCTTCATCATACTATCTCATTTGATCATGCGCTCTTAGACTTAGCATGAATACATACTTACAAGCTTAAATTCAATGGTGCATACCATAACTTGGTCATACACATGTGCATTGATGCTATGATCTACTAGTGCTCTGCTAACTATCTAGTCTTCTATATAGCCATATTCTGACCTTATGATAATGTGCACTGACTCCAAAACTCTATATGACTTTGTTGCCATAATGACAACACTATATCTAGTTATATACAATAGTATAGTCAACTTTCCAAAAATCTCCCCCTTTTTCATTAATGGAAATAAAGGAATATGGTGAAGTCACTAACTGTACCCTTATACAAAATTTTCTAAGTTATATCTCCCTTATACTCTGTACTATACTTTTTCTTTTACATCAAATATACTACTCCATATTCTACATACAATACTCCCCCTTTGACATTAATGAAAAAGGTGCTCAAAAAGGTATATCTACAAGTACTTACAATGTGAGGACATCTGGATATGCTATCTGCAAATTTTGGATCTCTTGTTTCCAAAATGCTATCAGTGCATTGATAGTCTGTAGATGGGCACATAAGGCATATTTTAGCTTCTCCATCATCTCCAAGTTTGTACTTAGACCTTGATCATATGTCACCATAGTGGCATTGATCTCCTTGATATTCTGATTATGTACATCTAGAGAGTGCACAAGAGCATTCCTGAGCTATGTTTTCCTTGCCCTTATCTTAGTTATCTCTTTCTCAGACTTTTCTATTTTGTCTATCTACCCTTGGTACACATTATTGCACATGTTCACATTGGTGGAGGGATCTTCCCCTAATTTCCTTACATTGTCTATTATTGCTTTTGCCTCCTAGATTTTCCTGTAGTGATCACTAGTCATCTTATATTGGTTCTTACAATCAGTAATGATCTTCCTTCCCTTGGCTATGAACTCCTTCAAGGATGCTTGACCAATCTTCAATGAGCTAAGGTCAAGTGCAAAGTTTCCAACTAGTTCACTTAATCTTTTCTTTAGATTTATCTTTTGCAACTTGGGATGCAGATTCTTCAAAGCTATAGAAGTTCTCTATGAAGTTTGTGAGTATGGTACTAACATCATCAAATGAATGAACCTTAGACACTTTCTTGTCTAAAGGTAGAAAGATATTTAGAATGTTGACTGATTCAACAAATAGATATTTCCTCATCACTTTCTTCTCCTTTTCTTTCTCCATAGCTAGGATGTTGATCTTAATCAGGTCTTCTTCTCCCCAAGAGTCCAAGCTAGTGGTGTCTATTGTCAAAATTGACAACAATGATGCTGAGGGTAAGGGAGTGATAGGATTTCTATTCATCACTTCTTATTTTATATTCATAGGTATTTCAATAGATGGCTCATTTGTTGGTTCACTTATTTTAATCTCTTCTTCTCCTTTCTCCTCTTCCATCTTTTCTATTTCCTTTTCTTCTTCTTCACATGTTATATCCTCTATTAATACTTCTTCTTGTAGCTTAGGTTAATTGTCACCTCATTGAATTTCAACCTCATGTGTGCTCACAAAGGCTTCCTCAAACTTATCCAAGTCTTTATCTATGGTGGACATGGCTATCTCTACATTATCAATGATGATTCTATTATCTTTTTGTGTCTCAGCCATGGGTGCGGACTACACTACCTCTATAGGTGTTATAATTTTAGGTGTTGGATCTTGAGGACCTATTACTAGTGTATTGGTGGTCTCTGACTCATTGGCTTCCTTATAGGGAAGTTGAGTTTTGGACATAGTAAGTGGGTACATGTGCCTATCCAGAAAGACATTCTCAAAAGCTTTCTCTATCTCTTTAGCTACCAACTCAAAGTTCTTATCCATTATGTGTAGTGTTCTCAAATTTTTTGAGGTACAGCTTCACCAAATCTAATAATAATGTTTTCTCTTCTAAGGAACATACAAGGAGGCTTTCATCTATAATCTTTTCCCTTATTCTAAGATGTTCTTCAATAGCCTGTTTCTTTAAGGATTCCAAGATATTCCAAACATTGTCCATAATGACTGTCTTAAGTTCCAAGACTATCTTCTTGAACTTAATCATATGTTTTATGATCATGCCATGAATCTCTGATTTATCAATTTGACTTTACTTGTCATAAAACTTTCCTATCTAATCTATTATGCCTTCATCAATAATCCTTGTTCTCAAAACTCGAAGATTAGTTTTGAAACCTACCTCGGGAGGTGCTTGAGCATTATTTTTCTTACTTCTAGTTGCCTGTGAGGATCGGTGACTTGTGTTGGTTTCCTTCTTCCTCATTGGAATGCTTGTGTATTCTGGATATGATGTGCTATCTAGAACAATTGTCTCTTTTGGCACAGGAGAGATAACATTTGTTTTACCATGTTTATCCTTTGAATCATCAGTCTTCTCAATCTTGATTTAGGTCATTTTAGGATCATCTTTCTTGGCTTCCACTGTGGATGCTCTCTCAATTTCCAATGCTATCTTTTCTTCTCTTTCTTTGTCTAGGTATTCCTATATTACACCATGAATTCTTAGTATCTCAGATGTAATCTTAGAGGCTTTCCTCTAAGTTGCTAAGTTGTTCAAAAATGCATCAACTTCCCTTGTCTTTTCTTCATAAGTTCCCCACCTTGGTTCATTAGGATCCTTAGGTGATGATAGTAATACTTGTGCATATGCTTCCAAGATTGGTTCTTTTACCTCATAACCAAGTGCATAGATCCACTTTGTTCTAGGCTCTACGGTTTCCATGCATGTTATGTCAGTTTCTACCATAAAGAAAATGCTATCTTTGTATTTCTCAACAATACTCTCATGTATCTTGTACGTCATCTACATTTTGATCCTGAATGTCTTCAATTCTAGCTCCATGTAATCCTTAAAAGTTCTCATAGTAGATGCATTCAGATATATTTGAGGCATTGTAGGTATACTTTTATCTAGGTACAAATCTAAAACCTTTCTGAGTATATGGAAGTACATGTAAATGATTAAAGACCCAAACCTAAATATTTTGGTCTTATGATGCTTGATGGATTTAATGTTATAAATCAATTATGTGCGCAAGATCTCACACAAATTGAACTCTCCATTTTTCTTAACAATTTTGATTGCTACAAGAATAGTGGCTACAAACACACTATTCAGCTTGTTGGTGTGCTAAAATCTATAACCTAGTATCATAGACATCAATTTGACATCTTTCTCTTCAATAGACTCAATTGTCATACCGCACCTATCACTTCAAGACTTACATGCCTGTTCAACTAATTTCCTTACATCCTTTCCCACTAGAAGAACGATGCCTATCCTAGAAAGGCATGTCATTTCATGAATAAGATCTCTTGTGATTCTTACTGGGACTTCACCTATCCAAAATAGGTCATCATGGATTCTACTTAACAAGATCTTGATCCACTCAGATTCATAAAACTCATATGTCATAGCATACTCAATAATGGGATGGTCTTCCAAATGTGCAAACTCATCTAGAAATGTTCTATCTAGTTTCATCATGGACTCAAGGTGCGACCTTATCCTATCAAGTCCAACTGTCTCCTTCTTACAGTATATGTAAGAAAAAATGTCTTCTATATGCATTATGCCCATAGGGGTTCTTGAAAATGTACCTTCTAGGTCATCTAGGGTTGACTTAAAAGGGCGTCTCTTAAAAATGTATCTCTTTCTCTCAAAAACATCAAACATAACTAGTGTAGCCATGACTTACTTGGTGAACACTTCTAATTGGATTCCAAGGACTTCTAAATCATCGCATCAGACTAGGGCTTTGTAATTGATCAATACACATCTTCACTGGTAAATTGAGCTTCAACACTTCAAAATTCAACTGATAGGGCTTCTGTGGTCTGCAATCACTCTAACTTGAATGCAATGAGTGATCTGTAAGTTTTTGTAGACTATATAGTGAAATTTCAACCTTTAATGCTTGTCGCGTAAACCAGAATTCAACTAAGAATTTCCATCTTCCATCCTTTAATTGATCAGGTGGTGCACTCTTGTACATAGCATCAAATAGTCTCCAAAATGTTAAATCCAAAGGTGCATACTCAGAGGGTGAGTATACCAGTTGTGCAGGGGTCTAGAGCTAAATTAGCTCCCCCTATGACCCTGAGGGTCATTCATCCAAATGTAAAGGGTGCGTCCATTACAGATGTATCCAATACATACTCATCAACCTTATCCTTCTTTGTCTCTGTCCAAATCAAGCTCACATATTCTGAAGCTTTCACAAACTTGACTTCTCCTTCAGTATCCAATATTGATTCTTCTAACTTTTTAGGGCTTTCCTAACTTTGCCTTCTTATTCTACAAAACTTTGAGATGTGTCTAGCCTTATTACAAGCATGAAAAATAACTGGAGGCCTTGAATTCCTTGATGCATTGATATGGGTTACCATTTTACACTATCTAGCTGAGTGACCATTATAATTACATATCTAACATGTAATACTTTGAGAAATTCTTGCATTTGGTTGATTCTAATTTCTCTGATTATGTTGAGTCTTGTTCTTCTGACTTGTTCTACAATTCATAGCTCTATGATCAAATTTATTGCATGAATAATAGTAACCATTGAAAGGTCTTACCTCTTTACAATTCCTTTCTATATGTCCATGCTTGTTACATGCATAACAAGTTCGGTCTACTGGCTTGCGCTCATCCTTAGATGGTTAAATATTGTCTTTAGTCTGATTTATAGTCTCCTTAGCATCTGTAGTGTCTTTTGGTGCTTTCTTCCTTGCTCGCATGTCATCAATCTAATTTTGTGCTTCATTAAATCCAACACCACTAGTATCTCCTTTAAGCTTTCATGCATATAACTATGACTCTATCAAAAAAAAAATGGTGTTTAATTTCTCAATGTAATTCTTTGCCTCTTTCAACTTAGATTCCATATTTTCTTTGTTGTTTCTTAGCTCCAAGATTTCCATGTTCGCTTGCCTCAATTCTTCATTTAGTTGAAGGTTCTCTTTGATCTATTGATCATAAACTTCTTGATTTTTAGTTATATTTTCATCCAACTCTTCAATCTAATATTTTAGAGATGTGTTCTCTTCATTCAACTTCTTAACCAATTTCCCTAAATCACTGTTTGAACAATCTTTCAAATCTTTTCTAAGTTTATTGATGAATACTTGTGCTCCACTTATTTTCAATTTTAGTTCTTCAACTTATTTCTCAGATCTGTCAAGGTCATCAAGAGCTTCCATAAGATTCTTCTTCTGAACACATTAATCTCCTCAAGTGGTTAAACTTCTCTTTAGAGGAATAGGGCTTTGATACCAATTGTTAGGAATGGGAACACTGAGGAGGGGGGGGGTGAATCAATGTTCACTATATTTTAATCTTTTTACTTTACTCTTGAAACTTAACTTGATTGCTTAAGTAGTAAAATAAACATAATTGTAAACAATATAAACAATCACAACACATAACACCAATATGGTTATGGGGAAATCCAAATACGTAAAAACTCCAGTGGGAATTGACACCCACTAAGAACTGTACTAGTGTCTTATAATCCTTGTTAGAAGATCTACAACCTTATAATGAGTTGTTCTTTACAATGTTTTTAGTACAGTGACCTATTCAAAGGTCAAATCCTATTAGGAGTCTTTTATAATAACCCTATTAGGGGTGGGGATACACTATCCTAGAGCTCATTGCTTAAGTGATGAAGGTTGCAACATTCATATCTCAGATACACACTATATCTGTTGGATGAACTGGTGTTGTGACACTGCTTGTTTGATTAGTTCCTTTTTGTGCACTAATGTTTTAGCCCCTTATAAAGCTCTAACTCATTCTATATTCACTTTTCATTTCTCTTCTCTTCTTATCTCACTATATATCCATTTTCATACTTAATTACAAAGGCACATCTCATATTTATATGTGCTAACAAAACAAATTAACTAGGTCGGCCTATAACTGATTACATACAATGCTTACAAGTGAATTGGTTGAAGTGTATTTCCAAACAAAGATGTTTACATGTATACAACCTAATTACAATAGGCACATAGCCTTTACAAAATATTATTATAACTGCTAATCAAAATAGTAACAGTCGGCTTCATACTCTATTCTATTCTAGCATTCACTAGTTGTACCTCTTAAACTGTCTGTATCTTCATCATACTATCTCATTTGATCATGCACACTTAGAATTAGCATGAATACATACTTAAAAGCTTAACTTCAAGGGTGCATACCATAACTTGGTCATACACACATGTATTGATGCTTTGATCTACTGGTTCTTTGCTAACTATCCAGTCTTCTATACTTAGACATATTCTGACCTTATGATAATGTGCGCTGACTCCAAAACTCTATATGACTTTGTTTCCATAATGAAAACACTATATCTAGTCATATCCAATAGTACAGTCAACTTTCCAATAGAAACATCATATATATTCTTCACAAATTAGAACAAGCTTGCAAGTGGTCAAGGCAACTTCACAACATTTTGTAGGAATAGACCATTTTCTTAGGATTTTGGCTATGACAAGAAATTGGACTAACAATGGCTCTATTTGGGGATGCATGCCTCTTGGAGGCATGACAAGGATTCAGGATTACTGGAGGAAGAAAACCAACAACTGGAAAAAAACTAATAGGGAACCTCCTCAAAAATTGGCAATCAAACTAGGGAAACAAGAAGAGAAACACACAACAGAAAAGGAATATGTACAAATATTCACAAGATCAAAATTTTACTTGGTGGCCCTTGGACACAAAAGGAAAATCAAAATCCTCCTAAATCAAAAGTTTGATTTTCACCCACATATGTAACCTGCCACCTAAAAGTGTCATGCCATTGTTTCTGCCAACATATGTGAATATCTATGGGCTAAAAAATGAAGCCATATTTGTAATTGCCCATACTCTTACTATCACAACCACCATATTCATACTCCAAGAAGTATGGGACAAAATTTACTTCTTCCTGATGATTGGGAAAAAAATTCTTATCTAGTAATTCATCAGGGAATAAAACATAATAGTTACCATGCATTACTAGGAACTCACCTAGCTAATAATGAACTAGTTCTTTAGATGTATCTTCATGAAATGACTCAGCCACTGAGCAACTTGGTTCCTCCATGATATCTTCACTAACTAGATCATGAACCAAGTGAAGGTCTCTTTCATAAATTTTTCAACATAGGGACAATTGATCTGTATGATCATTTGTATCAAATAATTTACTGTCCCAATCATTGAAGACTAAGTCCTCAATACTTTCACCTTCACTATCATATTTGGCAAAAGAAGGAAAAGTATGTGAACAAGAAACCTTCTCATCACTTGAACCTTTATGACAAGAAAAAACACTATCATGGCCTTCAACCTCTTCTTTTGTAGAGTCACTACATGAGGGGAACTATGGTAAACATGGATCATCTTCATCACTTTGAACACCTACCTCATTATCAGTGTCAAAGGATATATCAACAGGGTCTAGTATTTGTTGACAACATAGATGTGTACATTTATTATATTCAGTTGTCAACAAATTAGAGATCTCATCAGTGTTGAGAAAAGGGGAGCCCAACTCATCCTCGGTATCTTCAGCAAAATCTTTACTCAAATAATCTTGACTTTCAAATTCAGACATCTTTGAACAAGTTGAATATCTTGTATATAATGATTCTGATTCCTACTCACAACTACAATCTAAATACTCCTCAGACATAACCTTATCAGTTTGGGAAATACCTTCAGCATTAAACATGGATTGCTTTAGAATATTGCTTGTATTCTCTTCTTATTGATGATGTTTTAAAAATGTATTCCATTCATCATCATGAATTTTTTTCTGTAAGAACAACCATTTCAAATCAGTCAATGAAGAGATGCATTTTGGGGGTAAATTTAAGTAACAATCAGATGAAACATCTTTGAGTTATCTCCCAAAAAACATCATAGTAACATCCTCCTCATAAATTTGATATTCTACAATAAATATGAAGAATGCTAGGACATGCTCTAATGCTAATTCAGATTGACCATAAAAAATGAAAATCAAATCCATGAGATCACTAGGAAAAGAATTGGGGGATCTTTGAAGCTAAGCACAACTTCAAGCTCTATCCAGCTTGATAAAACACAACCTTCTAGACTAGCTTTTTTCATGGCTATCCATCTGATTTGAAACAAAATGAGAACCACTGATCTTATCTCACTCTTCCCTTTACACTAGTGTTGAACATGTGATAGGGAAATATTCTTCATTTCTGATTTTCATAAAAGAAACGCACATGAAAATCAAAATACCTGGAAGTATTACAGTTGAAACTTAGCTTGTTGATTGGGAAGGAGGATAGATATAGATCGTTCTTTGCAGCTCCATCATGTTCTTTTCTTTGTTCAGTCACCACCTCCTTGAAGAGGAAAATATTTTACTTGTCTTTGTATCTCCTTTCAACCAACAAAAAACTTCACTAGGATTTATGCACTGTCTATTAGGGACTACACTAATCAAATAGAGAATTAAGAGTTTCCACCCACAACTAGGTGAGATGGTTTGAAATTTTTAAAACTGACTCTTATACACTTCAATGGAAAACACTAGATACATAATTAAGTAGGCTAAGAGTCTAGTTCAACTTGGAATCTGCATTACTTAAGCTTTACTTAACATATCCCCAGAAGATTCACCATCTTTTTTGTTCCTAAAAAGGATTTTACACTCAAAGAGATACCAATATCCCTAAGACTGATTTTGAGGAGGGTTTAATTCCAAATATAGGGATATTAGTAGGTAATTAGACCAACTATAGGGACAAGACTGCCCTCTTCACTTCAGGCTCTGCAAAACCAAGGTGGGTTTACCTAATCTAGTAACATATGGCACTTTTAAAACTTTAAACTAGATTGAACAAACACGATGATAGCAAGAGAAAGTATTAAATGATTACTAGTCATTCATTGACTCTCCATTGCTATGATGGAGCAAAATTACCTCGTGACCTCAAGACTTTGAGGGATCTTGGGATTGGTAATGATTAATATTTGTGGTATGTAACACATCATATCAGACACATTATTGCATAATTTACTTTCTTATGACCAGTGCCTTATCCATTTGGGCCAGAGTCTCTTATGTACAATAGAAAATAGAATCCAACTACTAATATTCATCATAGATCCAAGCCATAAATATAAACACCAAAACTTGGATTGCTTACAAACGGCCTAGTGAAAACCCATTGAATCTATGCTTCATCTAAAACATCATTTAATCTAATCCTAAATCAGTACTATAGAATGATAGCATATGCATGGATAAAACTCCATATAATGAAGTAGAAATTTGAAAAATCATTAGATGGACACAAATGGAGAGAAATGAAAAATGATATCTATATTAAGTATGAGGATCATGCCTCTGTATACACCAACTTCAAGCTCTAAAACCACTTCAATAATATGCAAAAGACCAGAAACTTTCCTTTGATACAATAATACTATCTAGTACAAGAATCTGCTACATCCTAGACTTAGAGAAAAATCATCAGCCAATATTCTGAAACTAAGAAGAGACTAAACCTAGACCTCTTGCCTAGCGAAAAGATGACCATCCTAAATGATCATGAAAAAACCTTTATACCAGGATTGCAACAAGCATCCAGTTATTTAGGAAAATATTAGGTTTCCAACCACTTCCAACAACTAGATACAAAAAGAAATAAAAGTAGACAAGAAATCCTGAAAACCTAGGAAGGATCAGATCAAATTTGATGTACAATTATTTAGGTTTTATAATCAATAGGCTAATTGCAATTACAATTTTAATAGATTTCTTGATGCTAGGAAAAAAAAATTAAATGCTAGAACCAACAAGGGGAAACCTACGTGAATCAGAGTATGAAAATAATCAAAACCCTAGACACTCTTGTCTAACAATAGTCCTCTACATTAACTCGGCATGGCACCCCAAGAAAAAAAATTAGATCAGGATGACTACCCTTATCTTCTTCATCATTTCTCACCTGTAAACATCCCAGAAAATTAAATCTGATCCGGCCTTTGTCATTTATGGCTCACTATAACAAACCCTGACAAAAACCCTAGCAAAAGATTCAAATTCTAGTAGCAATGGCTTACTGATTAAGTTTAAAATGTGGACATCAATCTTAGTCCTCCTGGCACATCAAATGGTTCACATGATTTGGCAATAGTAAACTAAGCCTTTTAAAATACCTGGCCACATCATCATTCTTGGCAACCAATCAAAAACATGCACATCAGATCAACTTGGCATTGGTGACCCACCTTCTTATTAGTCTTTCCGTTGGACGGCTAGCACAAACCCTCGATCACTAACGTTTGAGAATATTTCCTCTACAGGATCACAACCTCTGTTGGATCAAATTGGACCTACATAGTCCTTATCTTAACCATGACAAGCCTTCCCTTAACCCTAAGTCACTTGTAGATCATGCGAATGAACCATTCATGTGATTGCTAAGCATTTTTGACACGGTGTTTCATTTGGAGATTCAATGACCACTGTCTGATCAATACTGCATCAATAACCCCCACTAAGTCTCTAATTTTTAAACCATAACTCAACCTTGATCATGAGATCACACAACTGAAGTATTTTCTAGATCTCAAAACATTTATTTTAACCTTGGTTATATTCAGAGAACACAAGATAGCCTTTATTCACTAAGTCACCAAATCTTTCACTTAACCCTAGTCATATCTTGAAATTACACGTTGACTATTGATCTTTCTTATCATCCATGGCTATCACTGAATCACCAAACCCAAAACTTTACTCACCTTATATCAAGTGATTTAGCGACAAAGGGAAAATGTTGACTTGTCCAAAAATGTGGTCATATTTAGAGAATACATGACTGAGCATTCTCACATTCACTAGCTAAATGCTTGAGCTTGGGTTAAATCATGAGGACATGTGAAAGCCTCAGTCACCAAGTCACTAAATAGAATAAAGCATGTGCAAAATGGGGACTTAAGTGGCCCGAAAAGGTAATGAGAAAATAGACTTTGGCTAGGGTTTTTGGACTTAAACAATTTTATGAAGCCCTAGGTCATAGATTAAACCCTATTTCTCAGACCTTGGAGAAGTCATATCTTTCTGGTTTTTACACTTGAGAACATGCGATCTTAACTGGAGCTTGGTGAAATCTTGAACTATCCTAGGCCAAGGGAACAATCCATGAAACATCATATATCTTCTTCACAAAATCAGAACAAGCTTACATGTGGTCAAGGCAACTTCACAAAATTTTGCAAGAATAGATCATTTTCTTAGGATTTTGGCTATGATAGGAAAATGGCCTAAAAATCACCTTGTTGGATCTTGGTTTAGAAATATTTTAACAACCTTGGAAATGCATCGATGCACCTATGGGTTAGCTTATTTCCCACAATTTTTACATTCAAACAAGAACAAGGACCAATTAACAAAGCATAAGTACTCTCTACACTTTGAACTCTGCAGAATTCAGGTGGGTGCACCTAGAATTAGGATTACTTAATTTCACTTTTCCACTATTCCTCACAAAGAACATATGTTCCTATAATACTTCTTGTTATCAATGACATAAAGGGATAGGGTGTGAAGCTAGACACACTACCAAGCTACTCACAAATAAAGCAGGGGCATTTTCTATTAAGTCCACAACAACTAACTTAAGATTTGGAATTTGATTTTTAATTTGGGGTAGAACTAATAGAAAAGAAAGAACATCTATTTGACAAACTATCTTTGATCAGTCCCTTATCCATTGGGCATATTCAGAACAATTCCTCACTATATTGTTGATTCTTATCATTCACCTTGCAAATGAAAATCAAATTATATTAAAAACCTCACTACTTACAACAATCCTCCTTAATACCCTGCAATTCTGCCAAGTTGCATCAAGCATTTACTTAACTCCTTGAGGTAATAGAAAAATATTTCTAGACATACAGAACTAGGTCTGCAACTATTCTACTTGAGCTTGTCAATTCACAAGACAATAGGAAATCACGAACCATTAAAGCAGGAGACAAGATTCAAAGTAATTCTTGTAATATTTGTATTAGTTGCCACAAAAATGATACAAAAGTGATTTACTGAACATAGAATATTCCAAAAAATGAATAAGAAAATTGTAGATTCATTAAGATCTTTGTGAAACAGAGTTGTTACAGACCTCTTCTACCAATTCTTGACTAAAAACCTATAGAACTATGTCTATCTGTTTGGTTTTGTAGGCAGGTCCTTCCTTTCAACCCATAAAAAACTTGCTCTAAATTACCTTGGGAATCCTTTTATACAAACAAGGATTGCAACAAGCTTCGGGTCATTTAGGTCACAATTAGGGAAACACTATCAACTATCGCAACACAAAATAAGGAAATGATTTATTACATAAGTGACAGTGAGAAAACCCTAAGACAATTAGAAAATATCAAACACAAATTTGATATTCTTTACATTTGAAAACCCTAGCAACCGAACTACAAATTAGGGTATAATTCTTTTTATCCCTATGGAGAAAACATCATCACAAATATTGTCATGCCCAAAAATTTACACGCAAAAATGTAACAATTTTTTTTTTTTTAAAGTCTAGTTGTTGCATGATAAGTTCATAGGCTCCAAGGATAGGTCGATTATAGTGAGGTTGACCAAAATCTAGGATTAAGTTATGTGTAGCATTAACTCTAAAAGTGCTTGATCCCTCCAAGGATACTTGTTAACATAATCCTGGTTGTACATAATAAGGGGTCGACCATCATGTGTGTATAGTTATCTAGTCGCATAGAAAAAGTTCATGCAAGAGTTTAACTCTATGGAGCTAAATCTTCAGATATACTTGGGGTGCGTTCACTAGGTTTTATAAAAAATTCAAAATGATATCAAGACACTATTAGTCCTAGTAAGGTTATCTTGTATAAGAGAAAGAATGTTTAAAAAAAAGGCAACACTTATACATTAGTTAATTTAATGTATTTGATCAAGCAAATAAAAATTTTCTAATAAATAAATTAAATGAAATTAAGTAAACAAGGTGAACTAACTTAATCAGTCTATCTAAATTAAATGTGCATATTAACTAAAATAAGTATACTAACTAAATTAAGTATACTACATACATTAACTCAAGTAAGTTATCAAAATTAACTATGCTAACAATTTTACTATTTAACATTAACTGAATATCATATTACCTTTAAAATTAACTAATATTGAAGAGTTTAGTTAAACTAAACCAAATTAAAACAAGATATTAATTAATAAATTAATTAGTTAATTAGTGAATATAAAATATTAACTAATAAATATATTAATGAGTTAATTAATATAAAAAATTATTTAATAAATTTATTTATTGATAAATAAATTTTTAATAAATAAAAAAAATAAAATGAAAATTGAATTTTAAAAAAAGCATATGTTTTTTTCAAGTCCCCAAGGGACTGTAGCGGAACCTACTCTACCACGGTAGAGAGTACCCTATCGCAACAAAGTACTCCATGTCATGGCACTACCGTGGCAGAGGAGTACTCTGTCGTGGTAGGTGTACTCCCTATCATGGCAGGGTTTTGCGGAGAGGAGAGGGGTGTGGGGACCGTGGGGTCCCCCGCCCAAATTAGTCAATGTAATTTTTTTTAAAATTATTTTTTTGAAAAAAAAATACAACAATCCTTTTCGCAATGCAAGCCAAATTTTTAATTTACTTTATTTTATATATATAATTTTGAACGTATAGCTTTGGGATAATTTTAATTTTTTTTAAAGCTTTTATCTCTTGGGCTCCTTGGGTGGTGACCCAGGTGGGTCCCACCCATGTTGTCTTATTTATAGACTAATTGGCTATAGGTTAATTTATTTTATTTTATTTTTTTGTCTACAAGTGGATGATGTTTTATTATAAAATATTGACTATGATATTGGAAAATGTATGGAAATTTTTTCCATACATTTTCTAGAGACCTGTAGGTCTCCATTTGAGTTACCTATTTTTTTGTCATACACTTAGTCTTTTTTAGTTTTCTCTCTTCTATTTTTTGTTTTCTTTTTTTTTGTTTTGCAAATTTTTGTTTAGCAATATACTAACATTACAAAGAATTTACAAGCTTAATTCATTTTCATAATGCAATATTTAACTGATCTTAACTAGCACTACATAGTTTATTTTTCTTTTCTTTACAAACCTATCAAGTTATCAAGTTAACCTATTGCATATTTCCATTTGAAAGAAAATTACTTCTACATTCATACAAATGAAAAAACTTTATGCAATAAGGCTTTAATATTTCATCTATTGAATTCAACATGAATACACTTACATTTAACTTTGAGTATCATACAATATTTTCAAATAACATAAATCTATTCCAAAGGGGTAAACAAGACATTACTTTCATGACTTAGATTCATCCTATACTTGTTACAATTACAAGGCTTGGAGTGTTAACTCCTTTACAAGATAAAATTATCAAATGCATTCTTGCTTCAAATGACATCAAATGAAAGTCTATCCAAGAGCTCTTCTTCTCCCATTAACATAGCTTCTCAACCTGCAAATAACAAGGGAAGAACCATGGAGATCTTACCTCCAATCCAAGGTCTCAAGGAGACCACCCCTGAGCTTGGAGAATCAAGACTAAACGGTTGCATGCACAACACAATGCTCACAACACAAAGATGAACAAAACAACAATGAACTCCCAACCAAGGCTTCACAAATGGGTTTTCCAAACCCATTGAAGTAGGGTGAAGGTGCGATTTTCTAAGGAAGAGAATGCCATACCAATTTACATTTTCAACAAAGTGTTTCCACGCCTTTCCAAGGCCACATTCTCATTTCTTCCATATACATTTATTGTCATTTCCATTCCAAAAATACAACGATTTACATCTTGTCTTCATGGAGCCCATACCCCATGAATTTATCCCTATTCTCCAAGAGTAGAGACTCTCACTACAATGGAGAGCCCAACTAACCCCTTCACCCAAGGCCACTTCTTCCCTTCCCAAAGGGTGAGTAATGCCTTAACTCCCATGAACAAAACTCCCAAACCCAAAGGAACAAAGGGGTAAAAGTACAAAACTATGTCACACTTTTATAAAGGAAAAGGTCAACAACACAAACTTTTTAACTTTAACGACATAAAAATGGCATGTATGTTTAGAATTTAGAGATGATGTAAACTAATGAAATGTATAAAAGTGGATGAAGTTTATGCCTATAATTTTTTAATTTTTTTTTAACAAGAATTCACATAGTTTTTTAATTTTTGAAGTTCATTTTTTACTTGCTGAAAAATGCTAAAAAATGAGGGTCTTGTTTGCACCAAAAAAGTATATGCAAATAATATTTTTTTCCTTTAGTTTCAAAACATGTTATAGATGAAATGTATAGCTAGTGCAGAAAAGAAGAAAAAATATTTTTCAATGTATATTTTCTCCATTATAACTATTCAAAGTCGAACATACCTGAAATTGATAGTTTTCATCTCGCACCAAATTTCCCCTATCAAATCTACACCATCCAGAAAAAAAATTACACATTCTTGAAGAGAACTCTCTCCTTTAGTGTTAAATATAAAATTTCATTTTTTTTTATAAGCTTTACTATTTTCTTCTATCTTTGAAGCAGCTTGTTCTCGAATGTTAAAATACCTACATGCAGTATTCTGAAATTATAATATATTAGATCTAATTAAAATACTACAAAAATTATATGATGATAATCTTGACTCTGTGCTCTAAAAAAGGGTATTTTTATATTTGTAAAAAAATATCATTAAAAAGAGTAGGAGTTATTGAAACATCTCTTTTCTGAAATAATTTTATTTCTTTAGTAATTGGTATAAAACATGCATTTAATAGATATTTCCAATTGGAAAAGTTGAAGCACTTATCTAACTTAGATAGAATGAATCTAGCTAGACCATATGTTAGACAAATAATAATTTTAGTTAGGAATATTCAAATTCAGCTATGCTGATAAGACATCCTGAAACGTTGGACAACTTTGTGCTTTTACCCAAAGAATGATACAAAACTCAAATGCAATCTCCAAACCCAACATAAAAATGAAAGATTTACAAAGAAAATTACATACAAGATTTCTCAAGTTCATCCTACACTACAACATCAAAATAACAATGCAATAAGAATTCCTCCATAGCAAGAGTAGTAAGCATTTCTACAAATACAATCTACACAAATAATCTTCCTCATGAGTTTTCAAACAAAGAAATTTTTCCATGGTAAGACTACCAACCTTGGTGCAATGCAAAATGGAAGTTTGAAGTTGAGTAGAGCCCTTATCCTTTCTCCTTTTTCCTTTCTCCAACCCTAATTTTCTCTAAAGTTAGAGAGTGTGTGAGCACCCACTAAGTTTCTCTCAACCCTCAAAAAAGACCTCCAAGGTGTACCCATGACCAAGCAATTAATGAGACATGCCCTCTAGTCCTTCATCTTACCTCTTGTCCCCCCTCTTAATTGTGGGTTTTGTAAGGAGTGTGGGACAAGTTAGATGCATGTGGCCATCTCCATTTTCGCCACTTTTGAAAAGTGGCCTTTTTGGAGGCCCATAATTATGTTCTAGGCTTTCCCATAGGTGAAAACTAGCCCCAAACCCAAGGTACCTACCTAGGGTTAGCTAATTTAGGCCAAAACTACACTCTAGGGTCACTTTTGACACCTCTAAACTACCCCTAAAGTTCAAATCCGAGTTCCTACTTGATGTGATCCCTACAATACATCTACATGCAAGAGCGACTAAAATAATATCCTATAAGGTTAGTGAATTATTACCCAAGCCCTAATTTGACATGTCACCCTCCACATGTACAATACAAGTGTCAAGTGACACCAACAAAATACATATCACATTCACAATGACATGTCTAAATAACAACATGAATTTAAACTATTAACACACATTCAAATTACGTTTACAACAAGATCACATTACAACGAGGTTTCAATCCCTTATTGGATTAAACCTTGGCTTACTCAATTCACGTGTTTAGCCCCGATTCTCTGAATAATTCCATGGTTCTCTTTCCTACACACTAAACTCAAGCATCAGTAGTCCAAGGTAATAAAATCACATGCAAATATATATATATATATATATATATATATATATATATATATATATATATATATATATATATATATATATATATATATATATATATATATATATATATATATATATATATATATATATACACACACACACACACACACACACAACTTAACATTAATCAATATGCAGAATTCAATTCCTAATTACAATTTCCATTCAGTAATGTTTAAACATAGTATCTTCATAAATCATCATGACGAATTATCCATGCTATTTCCTAACTCACAGCTTCATCCATGAGATAATCACATCTAGTCACATATCTAAGCATGTATAGCAAAAATCAACATTATGTCCTAGGTCCTAGTCCACATCAAAATGTAATCCATACCATATAATCATCATCATAAAACATAGTATCATGAGACTCTGTTAGAATAATAAAAAAGTGTATCAATGTATCAAATCATGAAGTATCAAAATGTGAGTGGATAAAAAATGCTATGATGGGTTGGGGTGAGGCCTCACAAATATCTCATCTACCACTATGTACCAAGGACTTGAATTATTTGACAACTTGTTCAAAACATAACTACTACATCTAGAAGAAACCTTCTATAAAATATCAAATTCAGGGTGGCAAGAAAATAAATTATGATCATATCTGGCCCAACCACTATGGAAACAATTCAATTCTCAACTTCAAAATTGTCCTTTATGGCTCAAGAAGAAACAAATCTAATTGATTTAGAAATTCTGGCGCATTGACACTTACTTTCTTGTAAAACCCTCACATAGAATTTAAAACAATCGACAATGGATAATTCATTAAATTTAAAACATAGCCATTGATCTTTCTACTTTCCCAACGTATGGGATGACACACAAAATCAACAAATAGTTGACTTGGTTTTGAAACTAATCTCACAGTCCATATTAAATGGTATCTCCTTGATGCAAGAGCAGCTCAGGTCCTTGGAAATCCCATGTCACCAAAAGAAATTTGTGTTTTCCTATGTTGCTTAGTTCCTTCTTTGATCGAGTTGGCTTGGTAGTTGCTTAGTTTCCTTGTTAACCAAGTTGGTCGGTTAATTATGTGGTGCTTGGTTATCTTTTATTGGTGCTCAGTTGTCCTTTCTTACTAAGTTGTTTGTTTTACTATTGAGGCTGACTTGTGCAATTAATTATGGTCATGGATTTAATGTTAGTATCTATCATTGGGAATCCTGTGGACCTAGATCTATTTGTTCCTTCCGTTCATGGTGGATCTGAAGGCCAACTTTTTTGGTAGCCTCTTGTATATATTGTAATCTTTGGTTGTAGTTTTAGAAGATCATTTTTAAGAGATCTAGAAGTTAGAAGATTGAAGATATTTTTAGATCCTCACATGTTGGAGGACTATTGTACTTGAATTGTAATATCTAGCCTTAACTGGGAATGCCTTACAGCCCGACATGTATGAATCAATTTGAAGAAATATAAGGAGTTGATCTACATTATCTCTCTCATTTTGTGTTTTATTTCTTCCAAGTGTGATCTCTACAAGGTGGATCTAGATTAGGGTGTGCCTTTGGACCCTCTCCTCATCCTCCCTTGCATCAGGTGGTATCAAAGCTGAGGTGAGATCTAGATCTAGGTTCGTGAATCTAGGTTTGAGGGTTCCTTCTTGTCAAACCCTAGTTGATTTGTTGTGTGGTAGTAGATTGTGATTTTCCCTAAAATATCAGAGGGTTTCAAGATTGTTTGTGGGAGGCAAGATGCAGATCTAGGATTGGAAAACATGTTCAGACAATTGGCTGCTAGATTACTGTTGAGATAGCCCAGTGAAGAGGAAGAAATCTTGAAGATGCTAGTGATGATGAAATTGAGGAAGAACAAGGTGATGTAGAACCTACATCGGTGATTGATCAAGGTGAGGAAAGATTTTCAAAGGCTTTAACAAATTAGAAGTCTACACCACATTTCAATCCTCCTAAGTATAATGGAAAATTTGATTCGAATGAATTGGTTGACTAGATCACTAAGATGGAAAAGTAATTTGAATATGAAAATGTCCTTGAGGAAAAGAAGGTGACAATTGAAAGCACAAAGTTGAAGAGTCATGCATCCTTGTGGTGGGAACATCTACAATTGGACAGAAAGAGGAAAGGAAAAGACAAAATTAAGGTATGGAATAAGATGGTGAATAAATTGAAAGGAAAGTTTTTGCCTTGTGATTATCACATTAACCTAGTTAGGCAAATGCAAAGTTTGAGGTAGGAAGATAGATCTATAAAATATTATACTAAGGAATTCTATATATTAGATATCTCACTAACTAAATTTTCAAATTTCATGTGCCTCTTACTAACTGTTACTTTATCCAACGAACTGGAAACTAACTATTATCTCACAATCTATGAATACATATCTTGACCATGGTTATTTCATGAGATTGAGCAATAAAGGTTTCATGTGGTCTCCAAGTATTTAACTTAACTCATACTTTATCAAGAGACTCAGTGACTAAAGAAAATCTCACAATCTCATAATCTTTTCTATAGCCTCGGCTAGTTCCTGAGATTAAATGTTAGCCCTTGATCTATCTTATCATCTACAGTCATCGCCCAATCTCCAAATGCTTCATGACTTAACTTTTATCTCATGAGATAATGAGAAAACCACCATGCCAAATCACTAAAGGTTAAGGTAATAATAGTCGACACTTGGAGATTGAGAGACATCTATATTCGCCAGGTCACCAAATGCTAGATAACTAACCACCAATATTGCAAGATCTAGAGATAAGCATTTCAAATTAAGTTATTAACCTTGTCATTAAATCTTTGAATAAAAAATGAATTAACACCTTCACTGTAAGATTAAGAGACAAGCCACAATAGTTAGGCCCTTTAACTTTCTGGTTATCGGGTCTTTGCGCTACTAAATGACTAGGCCGAAAAGACTTAATACTTACAAAACATTGGGACTTAGGAAAATTAAGAGGCACCATCAGGTTTTTAATTTGAAAGACTTGGCCCCGCTTGATGATACTTAAGACACATGAAAAAAAGAGGAACTTAAGTAACCAAAAAGGTAATGAAGAAATAGACTCGGGTAGGGTTTTATAGACTTAGACAAATTTTTGAAACCCTTGCAACATGGATAAAACTTATTTCTTCATACCTTGACACAAGAAATGGCCATTTTCAAATATTTTTTTTTAACTAGAAAATGGGCTAACAGTGGCTCTAACTAGGGATGTATGCCTCTTTCAAGAATGACAAGGATTCATAATTTCTGGAGGAAGCATACTACCCACCAAACAAAAAATATGCAAGGAAACTTCTAAAAAACTGGCAGACACATGAAGGGAAACACACAAGTGAAATAAAATTAACCTACTATTCATGGATAAAAGAGAGTATCTTATGAGAAGTAAAACTTCAGAAATTGTCCATGAACTGGAAATTACAAGACATTTCCAACCAAATCCTTCAGGATATAGAAATTAGACCCCCACTTTGCATCAATGAGATATTATCCTAACCAAATTGGGTCAAACTTACCATGTTTACCTTTGTCTTCTAACCTAGCATTCCACATTAGAACCAGATCATTCATGCAAAATATTTTGACTATGGTCCTTCTATCATACAGATTCTTATATTGCAACTACAATTTGATGTTTTTGTCATGAACCTCTCTTCTCGATTCATCCATTTGTATCAAATCTTCCAACCTGATTTTCAATTCATTATCCAAGTCAGCATCATAAATTTGGTTAAACTTATACATTTGTAGAAAATTATTTTGTGGTAACCTAGCATGAATTCCATATACCAAATCAAAAGGAGAAGAACCAATATCCCTTTTCACGGTTACTCTATCAGCCCACATGACCTATTGTAGTTTGGAATCCCATGATCTCTTATTTTTATAAAGGACTCTTTTCATAATTTTTATTAGGCTCTTGTTACTTGATTGAGCTTGACCATTTCCTTGGGGGTGATAAGGAGATGAGTATAAGACCTGAATCCCATAATGCTAAAAGAAAAAACCAAACTCCTTAGACCTAAAACACATATCATTATCAACTACTATTGTCTTTGGACATCCAAATCATGTCAAAATGTTTTGCATCATGAAATTTGTTACCACCTTACCAGTGGACCTCCTAGTGGGAATCACTTCCACCCACTTGGTGAAGTAATCTGTGGCCACTAGGATCCATGAATGACCCCCACTTGATTTTTTTGGGATTTCTCCAATGAAATCCATACCCCACTTTTGAAAAAGGGTCATAACTGTCACAAGGTTTAAGGAAAAATTACCATTGAATTTTAATTTCCTTGCAAACCTCTGGAAAGCATGACATTTTTTGACAAGCAAATATGCATCTTTAAAAATAGTGGGCCACCAGAAACAAGACCTTAATATCTAATGTGCAGTTGTCTTAGCCATGTAATGGTCACCAGACACACCTTCATGTATTTCTTGTAACAAGTCTTCATCCATTTGATGATCAACACATTTAAGCAACACACCCTCATTTCTTCTCCACCATAATTCACCTTTGAAGATTACATACCTTACAACATGTAGTTTTATAGTCCTCTTTTTTTGTCATCCATCTCAGGTGGAAGAACCATCTTCTATGGGTATCCAACTATATCCCTATACTAATCACAATAATCTAAATCACATATATATGGCATCTGTTCTTCTTCAATAACATTGATATGATTAGCATCTAGATTTCTTTGGGACATGATTTTAGCTAATCCTAGTCCTCTGACTAGTTTTGTGATTTGGATATCAATGTTGAATTCTTGGATCCTGTTGATCCATCTACACCTTCTTCCTGAAACTTTCTATTGTACTAAGATGTCTTTCACAACAACACTAGGCACATATGCAACTATAGTTTCTCCAACTAGATAACACCTAAAAGTTTTTATACCCTTGACTAGTGCATTAGCCTATTTTTCATTTATATCATATTTTAACTCTATTGCTTGCAAGAATTTACTGAAAAAGGATATGGGCTGCTCAAAATCTTTTAAGTTCTTTTACAATAGTACTGCAACAATGGTATGAAAAAAAGAAAAAGAGAAGATTTGGAAGGGCTTACTATAATTTGGTGTCCTCAACATAGGTGCATCCTTAATTATTTCCTAATTTCATAGAAAGCCCTTCCAACTTCTTCATTGAATTCCACCTTTGCACCCTTTTTCAACATTTTTAAAATAGGGACACTAGTCTCATCAAAAATTTTGATGAATCTTCTAACAAAGTTCACTTGACCAAAGAAAGATTGAATCCCTGTAACATTTCTTGGTAGTGGTACTTTATCAATTGAAATTACCCTTTTAGGGTCAATTCTAACTCCATGCCTAGACATAATGTGACCATAAAGCTTACCTTCTATTACCCCAAAAGCACATTTCTTGGGGTTAAAAGATACTCCATATTCTAGAGCTCTCACAAAAAAAAAAATTCAAGATGGGCACAGTGTTGATCTTCTTTTGTTGAATATGTTGTGAGGTCATCTTTGTATATCACAAGGAATTTGTGTATGAAATCTACAAATGCTACATCCATGGCTCTTTGAAAAGTTGCCCCAGCATTGGTCAAACCAAAAGGCATTCTAACATACACATATGTACCCCATGGAGTAGTAAATATAGTCTTGAATTGTTTAGAATCCTTGACAACAACTTGGTTATACCAAGAAAATCCATCCACCATAGACATCAAATCTAATCTAGTAACTCTCTATAGCATGGCTTTCGTGTTTGGTAGACCATAATTATCTTTTAATGAGTTCATATTTAGATTCTCGAAGTCTACACAAAGCCTAATGTCTCCATTTTTCTTCCTTACTGGGACCAAGTTGGAAACCCATGTTGAATGTTTGATAGGTTGAATTATTCCTGCATCACTCATTCTCTTCAATTCTTCTTGCATTTTTGGTGCCAAAGTAGGATTCACGTCTCAAATTTTATCTAAAAGGGCTAGTTACTTCTTTCAAAGGAATATCATGTTGAAACAAATCCTCCCTATAGGCCTTAGAGTCATCATAAGACTATGCAAAGAAATGCCTATATTTCCTAAGAAGATCAATCAAGGAACTTCTTATTTTGGGAAATAACTTTCCCCCAATGTATACATTTTTTGGGGCACCAACTATCCCTAAATTATTTCTTCTAAATTCTCTATCTTATTCACAGTTTTTGCTAAAAAAGACCTATCATTATTATCAAATTCTCTTTCAAGCACAATCAAACCTTTTGGGACTCTATTTGACTTTAGTTGCAGCACTTCTTTTCCCAAGATTGTGTCTTTATTATCTATAGTTTCCACATACCCACTAAAATTAATTTGATTGTCTTCAAAACTTGTCTCACAATGTAAAAATCATAAAATATCTAGATCATTTTAAAAAACCTACCAATTTTCAATGTTCTCTGGTACAGAAGGTCTGGATTGAATCTCAATTTTGGATATTCTAGCAAATGTAATATCCTTTTGTCTTAAAGAAATTTTTACCAATAGGTCAGCCATTATGTTTTGACTTATGTCTATCCATTCAATACCAAAAGCATCAAAACCCTCTATCTCATCCCAAACAACATTTCTGTACTGCTTCAATCTTTCATTCTTTGACGCACATTTGGATCTTATTCGAGATATCACAAGTTTTGAATCTCCAATTACTCTAAGGTTTCTAATTTTATGTTTTGAGATGAACCTTAGTTCTATTAATAGAGCCTCATACACTACAGTGTTGTTTGTACAAGAAAACATTAAAGTAAATGAGTGCTTAAATGTCCTAGCGGGAGAAATTAACAACACTCCTACACCAACTCCCTCTTCGGAGCTTGCACCATCAAAGTACATGGTCCATAGACCATCTTGATTTGTAATATTATTTTTATTTTTAGATAAAAGAAAAGGTTCATCCTTTCCTTCAACCTTCATACTTTTTACTTGAAAATAATTTATATTGGTGCCCAGGAAACAATTCATGTTTTCATTTTTTCTCTCTTCCTCAATCATATGGGAAGTTTTGTTTTCCCTGGATACTTTGACATTTTCACCAACAATTTTGAAGGTTTCAAAAGAGAGATCACATTGTATACTACCTCCCATTGCTGCAGTCCATTTTCTTGATAGTAACATTGCATATTGAGGAGGTATGTTAACAACTAAAACACTCATGGTTAATTGTTTGTCAGGACAAGATGCAAGTTTATAAGGCAAGGTCCTAGTTGTACCAATGATAGGTACATCTCTGGAATCCATGGCCTAACACCTCCCATGAGGAGTATCCACCTAAATTCCCATTGTTCTCATGACCTCAACATGCATAACTATATTAGATGCCCCAAAATCAGTCATGCAAATTTTCAGCATTTTTCCATTTATGACCAGAGCTAAGAAAAAGCGATCAATAGCTCCCAAAGAAGAACTTACAACATTTTTGTCTAGATAAATCTGGGGTATTTCTGAAACAATTTCTTCCATGTTTTTCCCCTTATTTTCAAATTTATATTTTTTTTCCTCTTGTTGTCTCATTTTTTTCTATCTTTTGAATCTTTGTTGAAAGAACACTATTTATGCATTTAAGGGCTTTATCTTTCTGCTCACCTATTCTCATCATTTCCATTAATAGAAATTTAAATATTATCTATGATAACAACTAACTCATATCAATAGGTGTATATTTCACATCAGATAAAACTTACATACCTTGAAACATACTTTTATCCTCAACCTATGATGCAAGATTTATCTTGTCTTCCTTTTGTTTCTTATTTTCAACTTGGGGAATAGGGATACTTGTCATTGGCATCTTCACTTTTACCTTATATACATTATTCAAATGATTTGGCTTTTTAGCCCCTTTTATTTTCATCTTCCTGACACCATCAACAACTTTATTCTGATCTTTTTCTTTCTTAGCATCTTCATGATTTTTATTAATAAATACACCTGTTGGTCTACCATCTGCATTACCAATTGTCCTATTTCTAAAAACATAGTTACTCCTGGCTTGAGTAACCATATCAGTAGTGATTTGAGCTATTTCTTCATTAGAAGGTCTTCTTAATACAATAACCTCTTCACCCTCTGCTATATTATAAATTATATTTTCAATGAGTGCTAAGTGTTCCATTCATTCTCATAAGAGATGGGTTCATGTGAACCACTACTCATAAAATATGGGCCAATGAGTTTGACTCAAAAACTACACAGTTGAATGCTAATAGCAATATCAAAATCTTCTTCTTCATCAGAAAAGACCTTTTCATGATAGACCTCTCTTCTACTCTGAGAATCATTGACATCTTAATTCTCATCTTCCTCTTCAGAATAAATCTCATCATATAAGTGTGAGGAAGTCATAGCACAACATCATTCATCATATGATTCCTCTTCCTCATCTTCATGTTCCTCATTTGCAGAATTTTTTTGAGAAACCACACAATAGTCAGGATCATGTGGGGATTGACAAGCTATGCACCATGGGACATCATTAGTCATGTTAACAGAGTGCATTTTCAAAGGATAAGGGGTTTTATCATTAGGCTTATCCTTCCTTTCTGGGATTGTAGGCTTCCCATCCTTCCATTGGGTATGGTAAGGAAAATTTTGCAACCTAGGTTGCTTATTTGATGAAGGGTACTCCCCTTAATACCACAAACACATAACAAAAATAGAGAAACAACAACAATTTGTAAGAATGGAAAATGGGCTTCTTATTATCTCCACAAATGTGGAATTATAAATTTTAGAATTACAATATGCAAAGCCACATGGGCATTTTCCTTACAATATTCTGAGAGACAAAGCCTTGAATTGTTACCTAGAACTACTTTGAACTGATCCAAACTACCTAAGACAATACTACAGTCTTCCTTATATAGGCAATTTTTCACCGCTTGGGAAGGTTCCAGAATTTTAGTGAACAAGGCTAACCAAACTTAGAATTATTTTATTTTTCATTTTATTACATCATAGTTAGCTCAAAAAAACTTATGAAACCCAAAGAGAACTTTTGAAGGAAATTTATTTTCCACTATTTCAGGTGGCCCAACTTTCAAAGACCATAAGTCATCACCCATTGACCTGATTGACTATTATGACCAAACATCTTAGCAAATTTCCCAAACTCCTATTCACCACCTCTATCTATCCATCAGTCTGTGGATGATGTGATGAACTACACTTCAAATCTATCTTTAACTTCTTCCACAATGTATGCCAGAAATATCCAACAAACTTAGTGTCCTGATCTGAAACTATACTCTTTGGCAAACCATGTAGTCTCACCACTTCACTGAAAAACAATTCAGCTATATGAACCACATCATTAGTCTTCTTGCAAGGAATAAAATGTGCCATCTTTGAAAATCTATCAACTACCACAAAAATTGAATCATGTCCCCGCTGTGTCCTTGGAAAACCAAGAACAAAGTCAATACTGATATCCTCCCAAGGTTTCTCTGGTATAGGTAATGGATGATACAACCCTATATTTTTCTTCACTCCTTTCACCATCTGACATACTTTGCAACTTTGTACAAACTTCTTGACATCTTGCTACAACTGTGGCCAATAATAATTCTCACTAACCAAAGAAAGGGTTTTATCATGACCAAAATGTCTACCCAATCCTCCGCTATGGTTCTCCTTGATGATATTCTCTCTCATAGAACTTTGTGGAATGCACAATTGACTCCCTCTTAATAGCATATCATCTTGAATGATGAAATCCAACCACTTTATTCTATCTAGAGTAATAGGTTATTTACAAGCTTTCCAAGCTTCTCCAAAATCATTATCCTTTGGATACAAATTCTTGAGTTCCTTGAACCTGACCACCTCAATCTACATCTCTGTCAGCAATAGTTGCCTTCTACTAAGAGCATCTGCAACCCTGTTAGACTTTCCACTCCTATGTTTCAAAACAAATGTATAACTCTAAAAAAACTCAACCCATTTCAAATGCCTTTGATTCAACTTTCCTTGACTATTCAAATATTGCAAAGCTTTAGGATGATTATACAAAACAAACTCCTTAGGAAGAAGATAGTGTCTCCACTTCTTTAATGCTTGAACTATAGCATAAAATTCCTAATAATAAACATAATATTTTCTCTTGGCATCATTTAATTTCTCACTGAAATAAGCAACAAGTTTACCTTCTTGACTCATAACAGCTCCTATTGCAATACCACTAGAATCAAAGTCTACTTGAAACACCTTATTAAAATCTGGAAGTGCTAATATAGGTTGTTCTGTAACTTTTTGTTTAAACAATTTATAACTCTTATCTACTTGATTAGTCCACTTGAACTCTTTTCTATCCCCTCTCATTGTTTCAGTCAAGGGTCCACAAATACTGCTAAAATTTTTGATAAAATTTTTGTAAAAACTAGCCAAACCATGAAAAGATCTTACCTTAGTAGCACTCCTTGGAGTAGGCCATTCAAGGATAGCCTAGACTTTCTATGGGTCCATTTTTAGACTTTCTATTGAAACTACAAATCCCAGATACACTAATTCCTTCTTCACAAAATTGCACTTCTTCAAATTAATCAACAATTTCTCTTCACTCAACTTCTCAAACACCATACGAATATGCACAATATGCTCCTCCAATGTCTTACTAAAGATCAAAATATCATCTAGGTAAACAATGACAAACTTACCTAGAAATTCTTTCAGAACCTTGTTCATGAGCCGCAAGAAAGTGCTCAGTGCATTAGTTAGCCCAAAAGGCATGACTAACCACTCTTATAGTCCTTCCTTTGTCTTGAAAGTAGTCTTCCATTCATCTCCTTCTCCAATTTAAATATGGTGATATCTACTCTTCAGATCTATCTTTGAGAAATACACAACTCCACTCAAACAGTCCATAATATCATCCATTCATGGAAATGAAAACCTAGATACTTGATTGTGATCTTGTTTATTGCTCTAGAATCTGTACACATCCTCCATTCTTCATTCTTTTTCAGTGCTAATACTACCGGTACAACACATGGACTCAGGCTCTTCCAAATTAACCCCTTCTGTAACAACTCATGTACTTGTCTCTTCAACTCTTCACTTTCTATTGGTGTCATTCTATGTGCTGCCTTATTTGGAAAACTAGCTCATGGAATCAAGTCTATTTGATGACTGATCTTCCTTACTGGTGGTAATCTATCAAGAACATTATCGTATACAATATCCTAAAAATCATTGAACAAATCTACAACTTCTACAGGTACATCTTCTACTTCCTCTTTACCAACTTTTGGAATTAAAGAAAAACACACATGCTCATGCCTCATACCATCTAGGAATTTTATTACATAAAAAGAAGTTATTATTGCATTACCATATACCTTTTCTTTGGTCTCCTTTAATGGCTTTAGCTTATGTCGCACTCCATCCTTTGTTAGGGAATAGGTATTCACATGACCATCATGTACATTACGTCTATCAAACTACCATGGTCTACCCAACAACATATGGCATGCATCCATTGGTATGATATCACATAGTACCTCATCATGGTATCTACCAATCTTGAACTTTACTAAGCATTGTTCACTGACCATGACCTTGTGGTCATCCTACACCCAAGAAATCTAATATGGATGTGGGTGTTTCTCTCTCTTGAGATTCAACTTTTTCACCATCTTTTCTAATACCAAATTGTTAGTGCTTTCACTATCGATAATCACATCACAACATTTACCTTCACACTTGCACCCGGTGCGAAATAGGCTTCTTGTTTTCTCTGGTTCATTCTCCCCACTTAGTAGGACTCTTCTATTAATTAGTGTTTCTCTTCTTTCAGCATCTTTAGAATGTGATGATCTGGCATCTTCATCTACATGTGCAACTGTAGTCTCATCTTCAGTTCTTCTAATTGTCCTTCCTTGGAGTTGAGGACATTCATATGTCCTATGACCTTCTTCTACATAGTGAAAACATGTTCCACTGAAGCCTCCTCTTCCTTAACCTTTTCCTCTTCCTCTTCCCCTCTAATCTCTATTATTATGATCATGGAAATGATTAGAATTATTTCCCCTGTAATTTTGATTGCTATTGGCCTCATCCTACTTTTTTAGATCTTCATTTCAACCTCCATATGACTGTCCACCAGATCTTCCACCATGACCTCTTCCATTTTGTCTGATCTCAAACTTCTTGTTCAACTTTTCCTCTACTTTTAGGGAAAATTGGTATGCCTCTTCAATACTATTCATTTGAACCAAATTCAACTCCTCTTGAATGCTCGGCCTCAATCCTTTAAGGTAATGGGAAACTTTCTCCTTATCAGCTTTTGCATGGCCTATTCTGATGAGGATTCAATAGAAATCCTCTGTATAATCCTAGAGAGATCTTCCCACTTGCTTCAAACTTTGCATTTTCTTTAGTAGGTCAAGCTCATAATCAACAAGAATGAACTGTCACTTCAATTTGTCCACCATTCAATCCCATCTTATGATTTTCTCCTTTCCTCTTCTATTTCTCTCCAATTGAATCTCTTTCCACTAGATCTTTGCATGACCCTTCATTCTAGCCTTTGCAAACTTGACCCTATTAGAATCCTCAATATCTTCATACTCAAATATTCTTCACATTCATTGATCCAGTTGATTAATTCCTTTGGGTTAAGATTTCCTAAAAATGTAGGAACCTCAATCTTAGGTCTTTTCCTAATCTTGTAAATGGCAAGGAAAAGTCTTTCTTCTTCTTGATTCACAATTTTGACTTCTCCTTCAGAATTTCCTTCTTTGGCTTCATCCTCACTATTGTCTCTGACATTAAGATTCATTCCTCTATGAATTTCTTCTTGCAATGCTCACACTTGTCTCTAGAGCCCTCTAACCTTAGGTCTCACACCACCAGCTCTTCTGCCACATTCTCTTCATGGAGGTATTTTCACGCTGCTTGCTAAAACCCTAAACCATGGTCCTAGTGAAAACTACCTCACAGTCAGTGATCTATTTACACACTCAGGAACTCCCACTCTAATACCACTTAATGAAGGGTACTCCCCTTAATACCACAAACACATAATAGAAACAGAGAAATAACAACAATTTGCAAGAACAAAAAATGGGCTTATTATTATCTCCACAAATGTGGAATTATAAATTTCTAAATTACAATATGTAAAGCCACATGGGAATAGGCATGAATGAATCAACCTTCCAATCATAATAGGCATGTATGAAAGAATGTGAAATATCACTTGGTAACTTAGAAGCACCCCTTTTTTCCAAAATAGCTTTTAATGAGGCCTCAGGGTTACTAGGATCAATGGGACCTACCATATTAAGAATTGATCTCTTCATGGCTTTATTTTGTTCCATTAAAGCTTTTATCTTCTCCTCATATTTCACCATGAAGAGTAATAAATGCTTCAACCCTAAGGTAGCCAATGTTTTTCTACCTCCCCTTGTTGGTTCCCCTAGGTCCACCTCTAAAAAAACATAGTCTTCCAAAGTGATCTCGGCCATACTAGTATCCAATGTAGGTATAACTACTTGTGACTTCCATCTTTCCCTTTGATCTTGTGTTACATATGATAAGGTCCTTTCCCTAGCACTAGATTATCCTTTATGGAACACTCAGCCTAGCACTACCATGTCTGTATCCTCTTCATCCCTATAGATCCTCACCCTTGGTTGTATTTCTCTAGTGAACCAGGTGGATTTGGAGAAGGCTTTAATAGGATCATAAGGTGTTACTAAGCTTGTGGTGATGACTTCACATTCTAGCTCTAGTTCCTCTTCTATTTCCTCCTCCCTTACCTCTTATCTTACTCTTTCATCTCTTGCTAATTTTTCTTCTCCTGTGGTCTACTCTTTTGACCTAGTTTGTTCTTCTGATCTAATCTTACTTTCTATTTCAATCTCCTTTTCTGATTCTTGGGCTCCTTGTTGAGTTGTCTCAGCATGAGAAAATGGAGGAGTAGGAATTTGTGGAGTAGGGTTTTGTACTAGTGGCGTGGTACCAAGAGGAGGAGTAGGGGATACTAGGGGATTAGGCAAAGGCATCACCATATGAATAGGTGGTGGAGTAGGCATCAGGATTTTAATAGGTGGGGTCTACAATGGAGGTTGACTACCTGGAACCTGTGGTGGAAGCAAAGTGGTTGGAGGTAGATTGGTTTGGATTTGAGGTGGAAGTGAAGTTGTTGGAGGTGGTGGAGCTAGGGCTTGTTGTGTTGGATGAACTAGAGCTTGTTGAGGTGGAAGAACTGGAGGTCCTATGTCTTCTTCTTAAGTAATCCCAATGGAGGAGTCCTTCTTTGATTCAGTAGACTCTCCCTAAGTTGTATTCATTGCTTCCTTTGTTGATCCTTGTGGTTTGTGTTGGGCTTCTTCTCCTAAATTTCCCATAGGAGTTGTAGATATGAATTCCATTAAGGGAGACATAAATGAAAATGGAAATTGTTGATCTATAGAAGGCCCTTCTACTGGGATTTGTTTCTCAGCTTCCTTGAACCTATAGAGACCTTCTCAATCTGATATATTGAACTCATCATCACCCAGAGAATCCCTTGGATTCACCTTCTTTGTTTGAATTTCTTCCTCTAGATATATATGTACATTCTCTCCCTTTATTTTCCTCCTTTTCAAAAAACCTAGAGACCATGTCCTTCGGTTGAGTGGTACTTCATCTTCATCATCTTCTTCACCTTCCTCATCCTCTTCTAGAACACTCTCCATTTGAGAAGGTGTAGTGGACCTTTTCCTCTTGTAAACATGTCCTTTTATAACTTCAGTAGGCCTAGATCTAGCCAACTTCACCTTGGATGCCCTTTTGGGTATTGTTAGCCCATTTTCCTGTCATAGCAAAAATCCTAAGAAAATGGTTGTATCTTATGAAAATGCTAGGGAAATTGCCTTGCCTTAGCTGCAACACAATTTTGATTTGCAAAGAATATGTAGGATGTTTTATGGCTTGTGCCCTTAGCCAAGAGTATTTTATGGTCTTTGTAAGCTTTAGTTAAGGGTGCATGTGTTAAAATGCAAAAATCAGGGAGATATAGCAATTTTAATGTCTGAGAAATAGGGTTTATCCATGAATAAGGGTTTCCAAAATTTGTCTAAGTTCATAAACCCTTAGCCAATAATATTTCTCCATTACCTTTTTGGGTCACTTAAGTCCCCATTCTGAACATGTTTTATTTTATAGCCCAGACAATTAAGTCATTCTATTCAATGACTCCATGACTAAGGTGTTCTCTTAATCTCCAAGTTCTCAAGTGGTTAGTGATTTCATCTAGCAATCCAACGAATGTAGTGGTCGCATATTCTCTTGATTCTGGTGGTTATGTATCTAGCACTTAGCGACTCAGCACATGGTTAAATTTTCCTTTAGTCAATCATTCTCTAGATATCTAGTCAAGGTAGGAAGTTTACAGAGATTAAATGAGAATCGTTGATGCAAATTGTGATCGACAACATTCTCATGTTCTCCAGATTTAACCAATAGTAAAGAAAAGATCAAGTGACTCTAAGTTTTCTTTGTCCACGTAATCTCTAGATGGGCTTGGGTTGAGTCAAATTTAATATTAGGTTTGATGATAGTAGTTAAGTATTTTATTCAGTGATTATACAATTGAGTGATCTCATGTTCTCCTGATCTTGGCAGTTAGGCACTAAACATTCAATGATCTAGTGACATAGTTATCTCTTAATCTCCAAATGAAACAGCAAAGTCATGAAACATTCAGTGAATCGGCAAGAACCATCGATGTTGATCTTGATCAATGACTACTACTAATTCTTGAGATGAAACCCAATGTTAAGCATATGTCTACCGAATGCGAGATTACCTCAGCCACATAATCTCTAAGTCTAATCATAGTTAAGAGAAAGTCAACATTTTCTCTTTGTCAATTATGAGACATGATCGATGGCCAGTGTTTAATCTCATGATTTTACCCCAAGGTTAGGAAATGTTCAGTGATCACATGAATGTCTTTTTTCGCATGTTCTCCTGATGAAATCCCAGTTAAGTAATGTATTCAGCGACTAGGAGATTTCTTTGTTTGCTAAATCACTGGATAGAGGTTGGGTTAAGGATAAAGAGCATTTTGAGAATGATTATGAGTAGTTGATGATAAATGGATTGGGCAGTGGTCACTGATTCTCCCAATGAAACCTCGGGTTAAGACAAAGACTCAGTGATCACATGAATGCTTCATTCATGTCATCTCTTGATAGGACCATAGTTAATATAAACATTGAGTGACTAGGAGAATGCCTTCAATCATGTGTTTGCTAGATCTAGTGTGGTTAATGTGCTTTCCATTGTAAAAAGAAAGTGGGTCCACTACCAAGTTATATTGAGGTGCTTGTTCCTGATTCGTTGTCGAGATAGATGATGGGGCCAACTTTTCAAAGCCAAATTGACTATTATGTCAATTTTTAAGAGTCACTCGAAGTGCCAGGAAAGGATACAATCAATGGTCATGCTTTAAATTTTCTAGTTAATCATTATGGATGATAATTTGATTTTTCTACTAGGGTTTCTTTGTAGGGTTTGGGTATAGTGAGTCATAAACAACAAAGAAAGATCATATTTGTTCATTCCAAGGATGGTTACAGGTGAAAATTGATGAGTAAGATATGGGTATCTATCTGATTTGATTTGTTTCATGATGTGCCATGATTTTTTAATGTAGAGGACTGATGTTTAGAAAAGGGTGACTAGGGTTTGATGAATATCAACTATTCTATTCTCTGATTCATGCAAGATTTTCCAAGTTGGTTTTGGCATTTAATTTAGTTTTTCCTACAACAAGAAATTGGTTGAATTTGTAAGTGCAGTTAGCCTATGATTATGAACCCTAAATAATTGTACATCAGATTTGATCTGATCCTACCTGAGTTTTTAAGATTTTGTTTCTACTTTTATTTCTTGTTTTATCTAGTTGTTGGAAGTAGTTGGAAACCTAATTTTACCCTAAATAATCAGATTCTTGTTGCAATCTTGGTATAAAGGATTTTCCATGATCATTTAGGAGGGTCATCTTTTGGCTAGGGAAGAGGTCTAGGTTTAGTCTCTTCTTGGTTTTAGAATACTGGCTGATGATTTTACTCTCAGTCTAGGATGTAGCATATTCTTGTATTAGGCAATATTATTATATCAAAGGAAAGTTTCTGATCTTTTGCATATTATTGAAATAGTTTTAGATCTTGAATCAGGTGTATATAGAGGCATGATCCTCATAGTTAATATAAATATCATTTCTCATTCCTCTCCATTTGTGTCCATCTGATGAGTTTTAAATTTTCTAATTCATTATATGGAGTTGTATCCATGCATATGATATCATTCTCTAGTTTTGATTTAGGATCAGATTAAATGATGCTCTAGATGAAGCATAAATTCATTGGGTTTTGACTAGGATGTTTGTAAGCAGTGTGGTTTTGGGTGTTTATATTTATGGCTTGGATTTGTGATTAAGATTAGTAATTGGATTTTTTATTCTATTGTGCAATAGAGATATGGCCCAATGGATAAGGCACTAGTCAGAAGCAAGTAAATTTGGCAATAATGTGTCTAATATGGTGTGTTACATCCCACCAATATTCATCATTACCAACTAAAAAATCCCTCAAACTCTTGAGGTCACAAGGCCATTTTGTTCACCATAGCAATGGAGAGTCAATGAATGACTAGTTATCATTTAGTAATTTCCTCCTATCATCTTCTTTGTTCAATTCAGTTTAAAGTTGTAAAGTTATTATTTTTCACTGGATTAGGTAGACCATCCTTGGTTTCATAGAGCCAAAAGTGCAGAGTGCAATCTTGTCCCTATATGATGTAAGGTCATTCTTGGGTCCTCAGTTAATCTACATGGTGGTGTGTTACTTGGCCGATGTTACTCGATTGTAGCTTTGACCAATGGTCTTAGTTATTGAAGGAAGCTTGGTCACTAAAGGAACTCAGTGAGACTTCTCATGCTCGGTGGAACTAGTGCTCAGTGATGCTTGTGTTTATCAGTGTTGCTTGGCTTGGTAAGTTATTTCATTGGTGGTTGGTTGTTTTGGTTTATTGACTGGAGTTCTTGGTGGTTTGGTTGGCTGACTTGGTGCATTTATTATTGGTAGCTTTTGTTGCATTCTCCTAGGTAGATCTTGAGGCTGACATGGAGAATTTAATATTTGTAAGGCTATTTGTGAGTTGATTTGCATTACATTTTATATTTGTTTGTAGGAGTTAATTATTTCATCCAGCTGACTTGTGGCTAATGATTAGTATTTATAGGGTGTTTGGGTAGATGTTTTAGGCATCATATTAGATCTGGGGAATCAGATAAGTGAAGTTGTGGAAAAGATCCTATGGGAGATTGCAAGTAAGATTTTTATCTGATAGTATGTAACAGTAGAGCTAGTAAATTTTTACTTGGAGACAAGGAGGTTTCTTGGAGGCTTGTGAACTCAAGTTTAGATCTACCTTAGGGTTTCCATCAGTTTCTAATATTTTTTAGAACTGAACTAGCTAGAGTTGTGTTGGATCTTGTTGATCTTGTAGAATTACTTCTTGATTGTAATTGGCCCTAACCTGGAAGGCCTTACAACTAGGCATGTTAATAGAAATCTAATATTGAGCATATCTTGTTGTGTGTTTCTACTGTGTTCTTGATTGGCTACAAGGATGGACTATCCTTAATTGGATCCACCATCCTTGAGCTACATCAGGTGGTATCAGAGCTGAGTTGATCTTGTTGAGTGAAGGTTGACCTAGCAAGGTTGATCTTGCAAAGTTGATCTTGTGGTCAAAGAGATCGTATAATTTGGGTTACAGATTCATGGCACTGAACTTGTTGAATCTTGGCCTAGTTGTGTGTGTGAGGTGGAAGGTTATGATTTAACTTGCATACAACTTGGAGATTGTTACAAGGTGGTTGGTGTAGGGTTTTGTTGAAAAGGGTTTTTATCTTTAAGGATGCCTCCAAGAAGATTGGACCCTAGGGTGATTGCAGATCTTTGTGATACTGTGCAATATAGGATTACAGAGAAGGTGAAATTTGATTTCAGATTAGAGATGGAATTGATGAAGAATGACATGGTTGCTAAGATCATGAGAGCTATGATTGGTGTACCTTAGAATGTTGGTATTGAGGATGGTTATGAGGAAGCTACTAGATCTAGTGGTGATGACTAAAGGGATATATCTGATTCAGACAGAACTACTTAATTTCATAGATCTAGAGCTCAGTTAAGTAATAGTTACTGGATGGAAGTTTCTACTTCCTCTAGTACTTTGAAACTTGAGAATTTGATTGACTTGATTGGTGAATTAGAAGACTTCTTTGAGCTGGAAGAAATTGAAGATCCTCTTCAAGTGAGAAAGGCACAAACAAAATTGAAAGGACATGCTTCTCTTTGGTGTAAAGAATTATAAAGAGATAGAGAAGATGAAGCTGAAATGAAGATTAATTGATAGAGGTTGATGGTGACTAAATTGAAAGCTAAGTTCATACCTGCTGACTATGAGCTTGACTTGTTTAAGAAGTTAAGTAATCTGAAATAGAAGGATATGAATGTTGAAGATTATACCGAGGAGTTCTACAAGCTTACTATTTGGTTTGGACACAGACAACTTGGTAAGGAAAAGGTAGCTCAGTATGTGAATGGTTTGAGATTCAATATCCAGGATGAGCTTGGTATGCTGAAGATTGATTCGGTTGAAGATTCTTATTAGTATGCTCTAAAGGAAGAAGATAAATTGAAGAGGAAACAACATGGTAATACCAAAGGGAAGGAGAAGATTGATCACTTGGTGAAGGCTAAACCAACTATAGAAGATGAACAAAAACTTGTAGAACTGAAGAAGAAGACTAGTAGAGTTATCTTTAAGGGTGCTTGTTATAACTGTGGTGAAGAAGGACACCATTCTTTTGAGTGTACACAAAAGAAGCTTGGTGACTGATGGACTACTATGGTGAATGAAAATATTGAGAATGAACCTGAATCTGAGAACTTGCTAGTTCAATGAACATTGATTGGTACAAAGGAGGAACCTTATCAGAGGAGTAACTTGTTCAGGACTTGGTGCAAGTCTGGAGGTAAACTTTGTAATGTTATTGTTGACAGTGGTAGTAATGATAACCTTGTTGCTGAGGACATGGTTCAGAAACTTGGTTTGAGTAGAATGAGACATCCACATCCTTATAGGATTGGCTGGTTGCAAGATGTTCATGCTTTGGAAGTAAGAGGCCAATGCTTTGTTGATGTTCAGATTGGCCAGTATAAGGATCTTGTGTTATGTGATATTATGGACATGAATAGTTGTCATATATTGCTTGGTAGACCTCAGAAATATGATTGCAAAACTATGTATGATTCTATGAAGAATGCGTTTACTGTTGAGAAGGATGACAAGAAGTTTTCTCTGATGCCTTTGGAGGATACAACACTCAGTAGGAGGAGCCTGAGTATTGATAGCCAAGTTGAGTTGGTAGATCTTGAAGGTATGGATGATAAGTTTGGAGAGAAGACCTATGTGTTATCAAGGAAATACTTGAAAAGACAAAGGAATCCAAAGTGGAAGAGTATGCAAAGGGAAAATTTTGAGGTCTTGTATGTGAAGAACCAGTTCAAGGTTTATGTGCTGAATCCCAGAAGAAGTTCTTCTCAAATATAAAAATCTTTTAGAACCTAGGATGTCTAATGCAGGGGCATTCTTGGGTCCTCAGTGAATCTACATTATGGTGTGTTACTTGGCTAGTGTTACTCAGTTGCATCTTTGATTGATGGTCTTAGTTATTAAAGGAAGCTTGGTCACTGAAGGAACTCGGTGAGACTTCTGATGCTTGGTGGAAATAGTGCTCAGTAATGCTTGTGTTGCTTGGTGTTTCTTGGCTTGGTTGGTTGTTTCACTAGTGCTTAGTTGTTATCATTTACCGACTAGAGTTAATGGTGGTTTGGTTGGCCGACTTGGTGCATTTATTGTTTGTAGGTTTTATTGTATTCTCCTAGATAGATCTTGAGGCTGACATGGAGAATTTAATATTTGTAAGGCTATTTGTGAGCCAACTTGCATTGCATTTAATATTTGTTTGTAGGAGTTAATTGCTTCATCCATCTGACTTTTGGCCGATGATTATTATTTATAGGGTATTTGGGTAGATGTTTTAGGCATTAGATTAGATCTGGGGAATCATATAAGTGAAGTTGTGGAAAAGATCCCGTGAGATCTTGTAGATCAGATTGTTATCTGATAGTTTGTAACAACAGAGCTAGTAGTTGTTTACTTGGAGACAAGGAGATTGCTTGGAGGCTTGCGAGCTCAAGTTTAGATTTGCCTTATGGTTTCCATCAGTTGCTAATAGTTTTCAGAACTAAACTAGCTGGAGTTGTGTTGGATCTTTCTGATCTTGTAGAATTACTTCTTGATTGTAATTGACCCTAACCCGGAAGGCCTTACAACCAGGCATGTTAATGGAAATCTAATATTGAGCATATCTTGTTGTGTTATTCTGTTGTGTTCTTGATTGGATGCAAGGTTGGACTATCCTTAATTGGATCCACCCTCCTTGAGCTGCATAACTATAGTTGGTCTAGTTGCCTAATAGACCTCACTAGATTTGGAACTAACCCCTCCTCAAAATTTGTCTTAGGCATACTAGTGTCTCTTTGAGTGTAAAATCCTTTTCAGGAACCAACAAAATGGTGACTCTACTGGGCAATAGAGATGCAATATTCATGCTAAATCCAATTTGATATCTTGCATGTTATAAAATTGTAATAAATAATGTAGGTACAAGTAGAGCTAGACTCTTGGCCTTCTTATTTATCACATCTAGTAGTTACCGTTGAAAGTATAGAGTTAGATTCAACAAAAAATTTATATTATCTCACCAAGTTGTGAGTGGAAACTCTGAGTTCTTTGTTTGATCAGTGTATGAAATGATGTATTTTCCATGTTGATAAATAGTTTTTCAGATTCTGGTGAAGTTTTTGTTGTATGGAAAATGATACAAAAGGAGTTTTTAGTGATAAGCATATTTCTAAGGAGACATGAGTCCCACAAAGATTTGAGTGAGGCAAGCTTCAAATCTATCAGTCTTTCCAGTAAGCAGGTTGAGTTTCAACCACATACTTCTAGGTATTTTATTTTCAATGTTAAGAAATGTTTCCTTATTAATTGATTTGACCACTAAGAAAAGGAAGAAGGTGTGAAAAAGAGGTTTGCATGCTTCAAATAATTAGGATTGTAGTTTTGCAAAATTTTCAATGACGTATGAAGTAGTAAACAATGGGGGACATAGAGATCAGTGGATTTCCTATGTATGAATGTGAGGGTTTTTTTGTCAGAGCATGAAGAAAAAATTTTAAAACAAAGAATCTGAGAGGATGTCATAGTGTTTCTAAGGAGACATGTGGGACAAAGAGAGAAGGATGAATCAACACCCATGTTTTACAAAAGGTTTTTTGGTAAATATTGTGAGCTTCCAGAGGGTGATGAACTTCTAGGGTCTGCATTCATTGATTTGTTTTTAGAACTTTGTCTACCTAAATCAGTCAATTGGTTTGCATCTCTTAGAGAAGGTATTAAGTAGGCTAAGAGGTGCATAAATTTATTTAAAAATTATGAATTTGATAATGATGATGCTAACTCTGTTCATACTAAGGATGTGATTACAATGCTGACAATGAAATTAATGACTATGATGATGTTGAATATGATTCTATGGTTAATAATGTTTCCATCAAATTTGTAGATCTCCCCTTTTATCAACATAAGAGGGAAACATCCTTGTCTTAGTATAAGAGAGTTTTGTGTAAGTATAGAGGATAAAATATGGATGGGGTCCTAGAACAATGGTTTGCACATAAAAGAGACCCCAAAACCAATATTTTACACTTACATTTGAATTGTATTGATATGGAAAGTAAATATAAATGACTAATGTTGAAATGAAGAGATAAAGGTTCTTACCTCCAAAAAAGAACCTGCTAAAAACCCTATCAAACAGTCTCAGAAACTATTGATTTCCACAACATTGAACCAAAACTGTGAGATCTACAAAACCCAGAAAAATTTTCCAATTTTGAGGGAGGCCAAGTTTGACCCTCATATAAGGTCAAATACTACATTTTTTGTTTCAAGATCGATTCTGACTTTGTTTGCAAATCCTAAAAATTCACCAAAAAGGGTATCCAAATCTGCTCTTAGATCCAAAATTTTGCACCTGTACCTACAAGAAAAAGAGGGTTTTTGTTGTTGGTTTGAGGGGTTTGCCTTGGTCAAACCCTGGTTTGGAATTAACTTTAATATTGAAATTGAAATGGAGAATGCTAGCAAGTAGTAGAAGTAGATCTAACAATGAAGCTATGATATTCAATAGATATGCAAATTGTATTTGAAATGTAATCAAGTAATTTAATATGAAAGCTTGAACATAACATCAATAAATGTAAATCAAACCTCCATGATTTTATGCTTGGAATCCAATTTGAGTGAAGGTTGAATGGATCTTGAAGATGAACAAAGGATTTTGAAGGAAGATCACACCATCATGATGGCTAGATCTAGGGTTTGAATGATGAATCTTGAATGCTTGAACCAAATCCCTTCAATGACTTGAATGCTCGAATCCTTGATCTTCAATGGAGAGCTTGGATGGAGAAGAGGACTTGAATGCTTGAATGGATGCTTTCTTGAATGGAATGCCTGCTTTATCACCTTGAGAAAATCTTGAGAGCTTGATCATGAAATTGCTTGAAGATGAGATGGAGAAAATGAGAGAGGAAGGCTTCCTTTTATAGTGATCTAGGGCACAATCCTCTAGAGGGGCCACCTTGGGAAATTAAACTCAAATTAGGCCTCAAACCTATAGGAATGGACCTAAATTAAATATAATTTAAGATTTTACCATTTCAGAGACCAAAACAACAAACCCGGAAGTGGGAAAACAATTATTTCCAAAACCTGACAACCGGAGATCCCGGGACCTTAAAATTTGAACCCAGGGTCAAAGATGAGCTCAATCCTTACTAGGTCAGGGTCAAGGTTGAATTTGACCCATTTAGGTTGACCTTGACCCCTTTAGGTTGATTTTGACTACTTTAGGTCAAATTTGACCTTAAGGGCATAGATTTCAAGGTCTCAGTTAGAGTGAGAAATAGGAGGTCCTAGAGGTGCCCGAAGACCTAGAAATAATGCCAAAATAGGGTAGAGTGACACAAAGAGGCACAAAATCCTTTGATGAACATGATGAAGTCTAGGAGGACCTATTTGTAAGTCCTACCTAGAAAATAGAGCCATGGAAGAGGGAAATTTAAGAGAATCCTTAAGATCCTAACCCTAATTTCACCTAGAATGAAGCAAAAAAGAAGTGGAAAGCAAGGAAAAAGCTAGATCAAAGAAAAGATTAATTCAAGGCATTTGACATGACCCCAAACCACTTACTTAGTGGGCTAAATGCTCTTAACATGGAAGTGCTTCCATTTTAAGATGATACAATTAGTAACAAAATGATGACTATGATGCAGATCAAAGTTGCTTTAGTGATTTCTCTGCACAAAATTTTGTGAGGCAGGAAACTTCAGTGTCTTTTCCAATGAAGGAAGAAGTTTTCAATATCAAGTAAGAGGCCAAACAAAATTAACATGAAGTTCAATGCCTGCTAAGCAGTGAGAAAATCTTTGCACTCTTGGCTTTTGATTTTCTGAGGTATGCCCCTAATGTGGACTCTGCTTCACATTACCCCATTGACATATGCTTTGACACTGATAATGAGGCATGTATTCAAAGTGATGGAGATAATGGTTCATGTTTTCATGAGTCCCCCTCATAAAATAAGTTTGCAAGAGAAGTGAATGAATACCATGACACTATTTTTTCCTGTCATGAAGATTCCAATGATGAACAAGTTTCTTGTTCATTTTATTTTCCTTCTTTTGATGAATATGATAGTGAATGTGACAGTATTGAAGAATTTGTCTTCAATGATTAGGATAGAAAATCTTTTGATGAAAATGATTATGCAAATCAGTTTTCCTTGTGTCATAAAATTTGTGAAGATAGCTCCCACTTGGTCTATGTTTTATGGTTCATACTGACTTTACCTACATTGAAGTAGTAGAGCCTAGAATTGAGTTCATAGACCCTCTTGGCTATGAAATATCTAAAAATAAGATAGAAGAATATGTGAATAGGCTCCTTAAGTGCAAGGTTGACACTCATAGTAACAGATTTGGAACTTTTGAAGAAAATTTCAACTCTGAAAAGGCTATAATTAAGGACAAGCAGTCTAAGAAAAGAGTTGAGAGCACTATTAAGAGAATACTGAAAGATTTAGGAATGATAGAGAAACAATTCTTAGTGGCAAAGTAGACAGCAATAGTAATCAGAGATATTGGAAAGAAAGAGATTTTGTCTATACCTCCCTTGTCATCTAGTGTAGTATAGCAGGAAGCTACACAAGTCAAAGTGAAAGTAGAGGAACCTGAGCAGAATCAAGAAGCAAGGAAATCTACTAGATACTCTTCCTCCACACCTAGTAAGAGAGTGAAAGAAATTTCTACTAGACTTGGTAAGAGGCAAAAAACTTTGGGGCCACCAATTCCTAGGAAAGTTGTAGAAATTAAAGATGATGACACTATTGTGAAGAAGAAAGCATGGAAACCTAGAGTTGAGAGAGTGAATGAAGAAAATATAAAAGATGGAGACTTTACTAAGATGAATAAATACTATGACCTCTATAACTACTCAAATAGATTGAATCTTGAAAATGTAGTGGTTAAGCACTTGATTCTGGCTAATAAGAAGTTTGACACTATTGAGGGTAAGATACCTAATGACTTATAATAGAAAGAAGAGAGCACAAGAGGAAGACAAATATATCAGAGAGAATCTTGTGAAGAAACTATGTCATGTGAGAGATAATGAACATCTTGAACAAATTTTGAAGCCCCTTAGCACCCATTTAAGGACTAAAACAAGAACCATTCAGATCATGGCAGGACAATATGAAGAAGTGAATACATAAACATAATAAGCAATAGCTAAAGTTATGGAAGAAATTGTTGGAGAGCCATCAGTTGCAACAGATCAAGAAGAAGAAGTAGAATAAGAGGATATTCCCTCTCCACCAGCTATAAACATTGAAGAAGAATCTATGAATGTTGAAGGTATAAAGATTACTTTGGATACTAATGATAATGTATTCAAGAATCTAGAAAACATTCTTGATAATTTGGCTCTTGATGAACCAGATAGAACTATAGAAGTAGAGTAGACCCAATCTATTGTTGAAGAACCTAAAGTGACAAAAGTACAAGCACCTATACCCTCTAAAGTAGAAATCAGTCTTACACCTGAGACTGGAAAGAAGAAGCAAATTGGATCTTTATTTAAGGATTTGGGAAAAGAAGTAGATGATGATGATCAGATGGAATTGATCATATCTTTGAAGAAAATCATTGGGAACAATAAGAAAGTTAAAATTATAGAAGGATGTCTGAAGGAAGTTACTGAAAAGTTACAAGGTGTTGTAACTACATAGATTGTAGAATTAGGCCCTCTAGAGAAAGCAAAGAAAGTGATGAGCACTTTTGATGATGAGCTCACTAACTTATCTGAGATTGCAAAGATAAAAGCATAGGCAGACTATGAGGTTGGAATACTTTAAAACATCAGCCAAAATATTAGAAATGATATCAACAGTCTTGATATCTATATCAAGGACTCGAGGAAGTATTTAGGAATAGGAAAATCTTTGTACATATAGTGTACAAAACTAGAGACTTTGACAGCAGAAGAAGATCAGAAGATCAAGTTGAAGGAAGCAGAAATTTAGAATGAATCTAACCTTCTTTCTAGCCCTAATGTGAAGGTATGTGATGTTGAGAAGAAAGTTTAGAAGCTTTATGATGAAATTAGAGTTTTTCAGAATGAGAGAGATAGAAAACTAAGAAGACTAACCCCTATGAGAGAGCATATCTCTATGAAGTTAAGACTTATTGAAGACCAACTGGAAGAATGTCTTACAACTAAGATATCTTTTCAGAAGTTTAACTTTGAGACCCTCCAAGCATGTCAAATAGCATCTTATAGACTGAGCACACTACTCAATGTGGTGGATTCCATTAAGAAATCATGGGAGAAGGAGATAGAAGCTATGAAGATTGTATTGCAAGCCTACCAGCTTTGCAATAATGGATTAAGGTATAATCTTTTTGAGATATAGTTTTGTAGCCCTCCCCACCTTTATTTTGTCATTGTTGTCAAAGGGGGAGAGATATTTAGCATAAAATTGATTGTATATGATAAGGATAGATACTCTTAGGGGTATTATTTAATTAGAGATAAGATTTTTTGAGGATTTATAAGGATAGTATATATATGTTATACTATTGCCAAAATTTTGACAATTTTGAGATTTTGGAGTTGCACACTTAGCCAATTTTTTCATATGTTGCCACCAATGACAAAGGGGGAGATTGTTGGAAATTTAGCTGAGTTGATTACATAGATGTTTTCATTATGGAAACATATGATCCACATGAAGATCACACAAGTTAGAGAGCAAGTATGACAGAGCACATTGCAAATTTGTCTAAGTGTGAGACAGTGTTTCACCAGTGCACCTGGATACAATTTTTGTTTACGACATTGACTAGAGTAAGTTCAATGCTTGCACACTTGAACATAGACTCTATGGTGACTAATGATGACCCATCTTAGAGTGCAAGTCAGTATGACATGTACGGAAGAAGTTATGAAAGTTTTTGTGAAGATAGTGTGAAGCCGACAAGACAGAATATGAAGGCCGAATTGGTAAAGAGTTAAGGGATTATTTTTTTTTATCAAAATAATGTCTTAACAATGTAAAGGTATGACATCCTAGATGTTTACCCTTAGATAAATTTATTTTGTAATATGGCAGCTGACCAAGTAAAGTTATTAGCCTTAATAACTTGTATAAATGTAATTGTAAATTGCAAGAAGAAAAAATGGTAACAAGCAGTATGTGATATGTGTAATATGTGAGATCTATGATGTATATGTAATAGCGATAGTGAAAGAGAAGTGAAGAGATATTGATGCAAGTAGTATAAGGTTATGTACCTTGACCTCTTTTTGTAATCAGTGTATATTGTACATTACTTGTTTGGGCAGTGGGCTCAACTGGTAATCACATTTGTACTACCAACTCCTAACAGGGTTGAGGCTTCTAACAAGGCCTATAGTCCCTTAATTAGGATTGATACACTATATTCTTGTAATAGACTCCTAACAGGGTCAACATCCTTAACAAGATACTTTTGATTAGTGGATCTTTGTGGGTACCATCCCCACTAGGGTTTTCCCTTGGCCAGGGTTTCCTTGAGAACAAATAATGTGTTATGAGTTCTTTATTGTTATGCATGTATAAAGATAATCTGTTATATCCATAATTGGGAAAAAGATAAAGTTTGTCGAGTACTAATTCACCCCCCCTCTCAGTATTCCCTATTTCTAACATGAAAAGGATTGATAATTACTGGAGGAAGAAGACCACCAACTGAACAAAAATTGATAGGGAACCTCCTCAAAAATTGGCAACCGATCCAGGGAAACAAGAAGGGAAACACACAATAGAAAATAAATATGTACAAATATTCACAAGAACAAAATTTTACTTGGTGACCCCTTGCCACCAAAGGAAAATCAAAACCCTCCTAAATCAAAAGTCTGATTTTCATCCACATATGTAACCTACCACCTGAAAGTGTCTTGACATTTCTACTATCAACATATGCGAATATCTATGGGCTAAAAAAGGAATCCATAATTGTAACTACCCATACTCTTCAAGTCACAACCACCATATTCATACTCAAAGAAGTATGGGACATCAATTACTTCTTCCTAATGTCTCAGAAATTTTTTTTATCTAGTAATGCATCAGGGAATAAAACATAATAGTTACTATGCATTACTAGGAACTCACCTAGCTGAGAATGAACTAGTCCTTCAGATGTATCTTCATGAAATGACTCAGCAACTGAGAAACTTGGTTCCTCCATGATATCTTCACTTACTGGAACATGAACCAGGTGAAGGTCTCTTTCAAAAATTTTGTGACATAGGGACAATTGATCTCCATCATCATTTTTATCAAATAATTTACTAACCCAATCATTGAAGACTAAGTCCTCAATACTGTCACCTTCACTATCATATTTGGAAAAAGAAGGAAAAGGATATGAACAAGAAACCTTCTCATCACTAGAATATTTATGAAAGGAAAACACACTATCATGGCCTTAAATTTCTTCTTTTGCAGGGTCACTACATGAGGGGAACTCTGGTAAACATGGATCCTCCTCATAAATCTGATATTCTACAACAAATCTTAAGAATGCTAGGACATGCTCTAATGTTGATTCAGACTGACCATCAAAAACTAGAATCAAATCAATGAATCCACTAGGAAAAGAATTAGGGGATCTTGGAAGATGAGCACAACTTAAAGATCTATCCAACTTGATAAAACACAGCCTTCTAGACTAGCTTTTTTTCATGGCTATCCATCTAATTTGAAACAAGATGAGAACCACTCATCTTATATCAATCTTCCCTTTACACTAGTGTTGAATACTTGATAGGAAAACATTCTTCATTACTAATTATCACAAAAGAAATGCACATGAAAATTAAAATACCTGGAAAAATTGTAGTTGAAACTTAGATTTTTCATTGGGAAGCAGGATAGATCTAGAGCCTTCTTTGCACCTCTATCAGGTTCTTTGCTTTGTAGAGTTCCTACCTCCTTGAAGAGGAAAATATTTTACCTATCTTTGTATCTCCTTCCAACCAACACAAACCTTCACTAGGATTTACGCACTGTCTATGAGGGACCACACTGATCAAACAGAGAACTCAGAGTCACCACCCACAACTAGCTTATATGGTTTGAAATTTTTAAAACTAACTCTTATACACTTCAATGGAAACTAGTGGATAAATAAAGATGTAGGCTAGGAGTCTAGCTCAAATTGGAACCTACATTACTTAAGCTTTACTTAACATATCCATAGTAGAGTCGCCACCTTGTGGGTGATTCAGATGGGCCAAATCAATTTGGGTTATATAATACTGATAATCTATAATGTAACCATAACCAAAGATTCTCAACATATTTTACTTTTTTATGTTCTCCCCAGCAAAGTTGCCATCATTTTGGTTCCTAAAAAAGGATTTTACACTCAAAGAGACACCAATATACCTAAGACTGATTTTGAGGAGGGGTTATTTCCAAATATGGGGATATTAGTAGGTAATTGGACCAACTATAGGGACAAGAATGCCCTCTACACTTCTGGCTCTACAAAACCAAGGTGAGTATACCTAATCCAACAACATATGACACTTTTAGAACTTTAAACTAGATTGAACAAAGCATATGATAGAAATAGAAAGTATTTAATAATAACCAATCATTCATTGACTCACCATTGCTATGATTGATCAAAATGGCCTTGTGAAATTAAGACTTTGAGGGTTCTTGGAATTGGTAATGATTAATATTTGTGAGATGTAACACACAATATTAGACACATTATTGCATGATTTACTTTCTTCTGACCAATGCCTTATCCATTTGGGCCAGAGTCTCTAATGCACAATACAAAATGGAATCCAACTACTAATTTTCATTGTAGATCCAAGCCATAAATACAAACATCCCAATGAAAACCCAATAAATCTATGCTTCATCTAAAGCATCATTTAATCTGATCTTAAATAAGAACTAGAGAATGACAACATATGCATGGATAAAACTCCATACAATGAATTAAAAAAATAAAAAATCATTAGATTGACACGAATGGAGAGAAATGAGAAATGATATCTTTATTAATTATGAGGATCATGCCTCTATATACACCTAATTAAAACTCTAAAACCACTTCAATAATATGCAAAAGACTAGAAACTTTCCTTTGATACAATAATACTGTCTAGTACAAGAATCGACTACATACTAGACTAAGAGAAAAATCATTGGATGGTATTCTGAAACCAAGAAGAGACTAAACCTAGACCTCTTGGCCAGCCAAAAGATGACCCTCCTAAATGATCATGAAAAACCCTTTATACCAGGATTGCAACAAGAATCTGATCATTTAGGGAAAAATTAGTTTTCCAACCACTTCCAACAACTAGATACAACAAGAAAGCATGAAACCCTAGAAGGATAAGATCAAATATAATGTACAATTATTTGGGTTTCCTAATCAATAGGCTAACTGCAATTACAATTTGGACAAATTTCTTGATGCAGGAAAATCCAAATTAAATGTCAGAACTAATAAGAGGAAACCTACGTGAATTAGAGCATGGAAATAATCAAAACCCTATCCTCTCTTATCTAACAATAGTCCTCTACATTAACTCATCATGGCACCCCAGGAAAAAAAATCAAATCAAGATGGCTACCCATATCTTCTTCATGATTTCTCACCTACAACCATCTTGAAAAAATCAAATCTAATCTTGCATTTTTTGTTTATGGCTCACTATAAAAAACCTAGGCAAAAACCTAGCAAAAGATTCAAATTATGGTAGCATTGACTAACTGATTAAGTTTAAAATGCATCTGTCAATCTTAGTCCTCCCGGCACATCAAATGGTTCATGTGATTTGGCAATAGTCAACTAAGACTTTTAAAATACCTGGCCACATCATCATTCTTGGCAACCAATTAGAAATAGGCACATCAAATCAACCTGGAACTGAGGACCCACCTTCTTATTAGTCTTTCCATCAGATAGCTAGCGCAAATCCATGATCACTATCTTTTGAGAACATTTCCTCTATGGAATCATGTCCTCTGATGGATCAAATTGGAACTACACAGTCCTTATATTAACCATGAAAAGCCTCCCCTTAACCCTGAGTCACCTAGAGATCATGCAAATGAAGCATTCACTTGATCATTGAGCATTTCTTTAACCCTGTGTTTCATTCAGGGATTCAACAACCACCATCTGATCAAGACTGCATCAATAGCCCCTGCTAAGTCTTTAAGATTTAAACCTTAACTCAACCTTGATCATGAGCTCAGGTGACTGAAGTATGTTCTAGATCTTGGAACATTTCTCTTAACCTTGGTTACATTCAGAGAAAAGAAGATAGAAATGATTTGTCAAGTCGCAAGATCTTTCACTTAACCCTAGTCATATCTTAAGATTACATGCAGACCATTGATCTTTCTCATCATCCATGGCTATCGGTGAATCACCAAACCTAGAACTTAACTCATCTTATATCAAGAAATTTAGTGACAAAGGGAAAATGTTGACTTTCCTGTAACTATGGTCATATTTGGAGAATACATGACTAAGCATTCTAACATTCACCTAATAAATGCTTGACCTTGGCTTAAATCATGAGAACATGTGAAAGCCTCAGTCACCAAGTCACTGAATAGAATAAAGCATGTGCAAAATGGGGACATAAGTGGCCCAAAAAGGTAATGAGAAAATTGACTTTGGCTAGGGTTTTTGGACTTAAACAATTTCATGAAGCCCTAGGACATAGATTAAACCCTATTTCTCAAACCTTCAAACAACCATACCTTTCTAGTTTTTATGCTTGAGCACATGCAATCTTAACTAGTGCTTGGTGACATTTTGAACTATCCTTGGCCAAGGATCAAGCCATTAAAAATCATATATCTTCCTCGTAGATCAGAACAAGCTTGCATGTGGTCAAGGTAACTTCACAAAATTTTGCAGGAATAGAACATTTTCTTAGGATTTTGGCTATGACAGGAAAATGGCCTAATAGTGGCTCTACTGGGGGATGCATGCCTCTTGTAGGCATGACAAGGATTTAGAAGTACTAGAGGAAGAAGACCACCAACTGGTCAAAAGCTTACAAGGAACCTCCTCAAAAACTGGCAATCGATCCAGGGAAACAAGAAGTGAAACAGACAATAGAAAAGAAATATGTACAAATATTCACAAGATCAAAATTTTACTTGGTGGCCCCTGGCCACCAAATGAAAATCAAAACCCTCCTAAATCAAAAGTCTAATTTTCATCCACATATGTAACCTACCACCTGAAAGTGTCATGACATTGTTCCTGCCAACCTATGTGAATATCTATGGGCTAAAAAATGAAGCCATATTTGTAACTTCCCATACTCTTCCAGTCACAACCACCATATTCATAATCCAAGAATTATGGGACATCATTTACTTATTTCTAAAGATTGGGAACTAGAAATTTATCTAGTAATGCATCAATGAATAAAACATAATAGTTATCATGCATTACTAGGAACTCACTTGGCTAAGAATGAACTAGTCCTTCAGATGTATCTTCATGAAATGACTTAGCCACTAAGAAACTTGGTTCCTCCATGATATCTTCACTTATTGGATCATGAACCAAGTGAAGGTCTCTTTCAAAAATTTTGTGACATAGGGACAATTGATCTACATCATCATTCCTATCAAAGAATTTACTATCCTAATCATTGAAGACTAATTCCTCAATACTTTCACCTTCACTATCATATTTGGCAAGAAAAGGAAAAGGATATGAACAAGAAACCTGCTCATCACTAGAATCTTTATGATAGGAAAATACACCATCATGGCCTTCAACCTCTTTTTTTGTAGAGTTCCTACATGAGGGGAACTCTAGTAAACATGGATCATCTTCATCACTTTGAACACCTACCTCATTATCAATATCAAAGGATATATGAACAAGGTCTAGTATTTGCTGACAACATATATGTGTACATTTATTATATTCAGCTATCAACAAATCAGAGATCTCATCATTGTTGAGAAAAGGGGAGCCCTACTCATCCTTGGTATCTTCATCAAAATCTTCCCTCAAATCATCTTGACTTTCAAATTCAAACATCTCTGAACAAGGTGAAGATCTTGTATACAATGATTCTGACTCTTGCTCACTACTATAATCTGAATACTCCTCAGACATAACCTTATCATTTAAAGAAATACCTTCAACATTAAACATTGATTGTTGTGGAATATTTCTTGTATTCTCTTCTTGTTGATGATCTTTTAATAACTTATTCCATTCATCATCATTAGAAAATTTTTCTAACAACCATTTGAAATTAGTAAATGAAGAGATGCATTTTGGTGGTAAATTTAAGTACTAATAAGATGCAACCCCTTTGAGGGATCTCCCAAAAAATATCATACTAACATCCTCCTCATAAATCTGATATTATACAACAAATCTGAAGAATGCTAGGACATGCTCTAATGCTAATTAAGACTAACCATCAAAAAATGGAATGGAATCCATGAGCTCACTAGGAAAAGAATTGGGGGATCTTGGAAGATGAGAACAACTTAAAGCTCTATTCATCTTGATAAAACACAACCTTTTAGACTGGCTTTTTTAATGGCTATCCATCTGATTTGAACCAAGATGAGAACCACTCATCTTATCTCGCTCTTCCCTTTAGACTAGAGTTGAACTCTTGATAGGGAAACATTCTTCATTACTAATTTTCATAAAAGCAAGGCACATGAAAATCAAAATACCTAGAAATACTGCAGCTGAAACTTAGCTTATTGATTGGAAAGCAGGGTAGATCTAGAGCCTTCTTTGAAGCTCCATCAGGTTCTTTTCTTTGTAGAGTCACCACCTCCTTGAAGAGGAAAATATTTTACTTGTCTTTTTATCTCCTTCCAACCAACACAAACCTTCACCAGGATTTACACACTGTCTATCAGGGATTGCACTAATCAAATAGAGAACTCAAAGTCACCACCCACAACTAGGTGAGATGGTTTGAATTTTTTAAAACTGACTCTTACACACTTCAATGGAAACCATTAGATAAATAAATACATAGACTAGGAGTCTAGGTCAACTTGGAACCTACATTACTTAAGCTTTACTTAACATATCCCTAATAGAGTCACCATCTTGTTGGTGACTCAGATGGGTCAAATCAATGTGGATTATATAATACTGATAATCTGTAATGTAACCATAACCATATATTCTCAATAGATTTTACTTTGTTATGTTTTCCCAGAAAATTCGCCATGTTTTTAGTTCCTGAAAAGTATTTTACACTCAAAGAGACACCAATATACCTAAGACTGATTTTGAGGAGGGGTTAATTCCAAATATGGGGATATCAGTAGGTAATTGGACCAACTATAGGTACAAGACTTCCCTCTGCACTTCTGGCTCTACAAAACCAAGGTAGCTATACCTAATCTAGTAACATATGACACTTTTAAAAATTTAAAATGGATTAAACAAAGAAAATGATAGCAAGAGAAAGTACTTAATGATAACCAGTCATTCATTGAATCTCCATTGCTATGATGGATCAAAATGGCCTTGTGACCTCAACAGTTTGAGGGATCTTGGAATTGGTAATGATTAATATTTGTGGGATGTAACACACCATATCAGACACATTATTGTAGAATTTACTTTCTTCTAACCAGTGCCTTATCCATTTAGGCCAAAATCTCTAATACACAATAGAAAACATAATCCAACTACTAAGCTTGATCATAGATCCAAGCCATAAATATAAACACCCAAACCCACACTACTTACAAACATCCCAGTGAAAACCCAATGATTCTAGGCTTCATCTAAAGCATCATTTAATATGATCTTAAATAAGAACTAGAGAATGACAATATATGCATGGATAAAACTCCATATAATGAATTAGAAAATTGAAAATTCATTTCATGGACACAAATGGAGAGAAATGAGAAATGATATGTATATTAAGTATGAGGATCATGCCTCTGTATAAACCTACTTCAAGTTCTAAAATCACTTCAATAATATGCAAAAGACTAGAAACTTTCCTTTGATACAATAATACTATCTAGTACAAGAATCTGCTACATCCTAGACTGAGAGAAAAATCATCAGCCGATATTCTGAAACCAAGAAGAGACTAGACCTAGACATCTTGCCCAGCCAAAAGATGACCCTCCTAAATGATCATGAAAAACCCTTTATACCAGGATTACAATAATAATCTGATTATTTAAGGAAAAATTAGGTTTCCAACCATTTCCAACAACCAGATACAACAAGAAATAAAAGGAGACAAAAAACCTTGAAAACTCAGGAAGGATTAGATCAAATATTATGTACAATTATTTAGGTTTCATAATCAATAGGCTAACTGCAATTATAATTTGAACATATTTCTTAATGTAGGAAAAAGAAAATTAAATGCTAGAACCAAAAAGAGGAAACCTATGTGAATCAGTGCATGGAAATGTGTTAGAATATGTAATCTTTCCTTGGTAATATATTATAAACCAAGGTAGTTTAGTTTAGTTTATTTATTATGTAAGTAGGAGATTCCTATAGAATCCCTACATGAACACTTGTCCTCTTTTCCATGTGTGAGGACATAATATTTATTTGTAATTTATTTTTATTCCTAGATTCCTCCTTAAGAGGAAATAGCACAAGTGGCACACACATTATGAATGTGGCTCACATGCACATGGGAGTTACATTCAACTCCCTTCTTCTCATCTCTACTTAAGAGATACTTCTCCTCTCATTCACATGACATTCACTTGCAACACTTAGTTTCTCATTCTACATTCTCTTGAAGCATTGTATGAAGCATTTTGCTCTTATTCTCTTTCTCTCTCTCTATTAGGCTGTTTTGGCCCATTCATATTGATATCACGGGGGTTCTTTTATGCTTTTCCCCCTTCAAAAACTTCTTGTCTTCTTTATTGTTTCATTTTGGTGTATGCTCTAAGGATTAGCTTGATTCATGATAATCTTCCTTTTTCCTTACTCAATTGGATTAATTTGTTCCTAGCTCGAATTTATTTTCTATTTTAACATGGTATCAGAGCAGGTTTAATCCATTTTTGAGTTCATAGGTTTAAGCGATTATCATATCTCGGAGCACTCCAATTCAGAGACTCATCTTTTTTAATATTGTGAGAGTATCATTTGGATTCTAACTTTATTGTGTTGCAGGTTGTCCTTCAAGATCTTGAGAAAAATTTTCCCTCTATTTATTTAGTATTTACTTGTGCAAAAATATTTTGTTGATTTGCTCTTTTATAAAAAAATTACTCCATTTATTAATTTGCTTTAATATTGTTGCTCTTAAAATAAAGTGTGATTTCATTATATATAGTATTTTATAAAATCAAATTTAAAAATAAATAATAATTATAAATCAAGTTTCATCCCACCCTTTTCCCTCCCTTTCGGTCTCTTTGAAATTTAAATATAATCCTAACTACACCTAACTACCCCACCCGCTTTCCACCCCGCCTCCTTTTACCTTTCGGCTTTTTCAAATTTCCTAACCCTAAACCTAATCCACTGCTACCCATCTCCCCCTAACCCTAACCGATCCCCTCTCCCTTTCCTTTTATCTGAGCGCACTTCTTTGCTTTTCGTTATTAAATCAGCTCCTAACCCTTAGCGCTCACCACTCTTTATAAACCTAAGCAGCGCAATTTCCTTTTTTTTCTCCACCGATCGCATTCATCTCCACATATCTCCTACCGCTAAGTTTTGCCACCGCTTTTATTTTGATTTCTAACCCATTCTCTGCGCTTAAAACCCAACTCTTACCCCGCGGCCTTCTTTGTCTTTTGTGCCCGTCCCTTGTCACCATCCAAGTGCATTTTGCATTCACCAACAACGATCTGCACGTCCGTCCGTGTATGCTTCCTTTGCACTTTTCCGTTTGGTCTGCTCTATTGCACGGTTCGGGACATGATCTGCTTCGGCCTTTGTGCCAATCGGTACTCCTGTAGGTACAATTTATTATTATTATTATTATGTTTTGATTTGTTTTTTTTAATATAATTTTTAATTTTTATATATTTTTTTTCTTCTCTAACTCTTCTATATAGTTTTATGCATATTCATTTTCAAGGATTCAGTTTTTTTTATATATCATAGTATTATATATTTTATTTATTCTAATCCTCTTTGTGCTTGATCTAAGTTTTTTTTCTTTTCCCTATTTTGCATGCAAATGTTTTTTTTGTTAATCTAACTTTTTTGTGCAGGTTTTCCTTCTAACGCTTTTTTTCAGGATCACTTGCAGGATTTATTGCAAATCTGAATTTTTATATATCTATCTTTTTTCGGTTTTTCTCTAACACATTGTTGCATGTAGGTTCTTTTCGATTTCTAACTCTTTTTTTGTTGCAGATCATTTTCTAACATATTTTGCTTGTAGGTTTCTTTGATCTCACTTTTTCTTGCAGAGTTCTGTTGTTTTGTTTTCTCTAATCCTTTTTGCATGCAGATTTATTGCCCATTTTTTTTTAAAACATCTGTTGCAAGGTTTCCTTCTAACCATTTTTTTTGCAGGGGTTCAATTATTGTCATCTAACCATTTTTCTTGCAAGGGTTCACCATTTCACTCCTCTTTTTTAGAACTCTCTATTTAATCAAATCATCTTAATAATCTATTTAAATTTATCTCACTAAATCTAATATTTGGTTCATTTAATCTTTTTCAACAAACTTTCATTAAGTTTCATTCGAGATAATTCATCAATCAATTTGACTTTGGGTTTAACTTGCATACTTTATCACCTAAATCTGTTAAATAATTCTGTTATCTTCTTTTTCTCTACATCGCATTAGTTCAAATCTTTTTTTTACTTTTTGTTATCATGTCACCATTAATTCCTAAACTTAAACTTACACAATCTAATTACATAAATTGGAAAACACATTTGCTTGACTTTTTTAAATCTCACAATCTGTTGAACATTATTTTCACACCTAAACCAGAATCCTTCACTCATCCTGCTGATCAGGCTACCTGGCAGTACCAAGATGAGGAAGCTTTTGGAATTATTGGATTTTCCTTACATCCAGACCTATATTATGTTATTTCAGATTGTACTAATGCACACCAGGCTTGGCATGTCTTGCAAACCACATTTCACAAACATAATGAACCTTGTTATGATTCTTGGCAAGATCCTATTACACATGCTCCCTATGTATCATTTGATGAAATACTCGATCAAGAAAAAGACATTATATCCACTTTCCTAGATGTGACCTTACCTTCCTTGCATAAAACTGCTTCTCATGACCTATCCATTATTCCTTTTCCTACTCCTACTGTTTGTGCAGAAAATATTCATCCTAATCTTTTTGAAAATTTTGATGAAACTAATGATGATATTCATAGTAGTTTTAATTCTAATCCTAAAGATGATGCTAGAACTGCCATACATGCTTTTGATAATGATTTCTATTATTTTGATTTTGAAGATTTAAATTTTGCTTTTGATTCTAAGAAAAATGTTGATAATATTATGAACGCTGATTCTATGGTTTCAAATTATGTTTTTGATGTTGCAAATGCTGCTTATAATTCTGATGATTCAAATGACCCTTTTAATGATGATTCAAGTTATGTTTTTGATCCTAACATGAATTATGATGATCCTACTATGAAAGAAGATTCTAATTCCGCTTTTAATTCCAATTCTGGTTATAATTCAAATGCTGCTTATCATTCAAATTCTCATTTTCATTCCTTTGATTCAAATTCTAGTTTTGATACCTTTGACTCAAATTCTGGTTATAATACCTTTGATTCTGATTCTGATAATGATGCAAAATTTCTATCAAATTCTAAAAGTTATTATCCAGATTATACATTTACTAATTCAAATCTAGGTGGGCAATCCACTAGAAGTACTTGTTTTCTAGATTCAGGTTATAATGATGCAGATTATGAAGACACTCCTTTTGACAACTTGGACCAACAGCAATGTGAATCCACATCTTTAAAGCATTCAGATTTTGCTCACTCACCATGCTACATAAGAAGTTCAGTTTTACCAAAGAAAGTGCCTCACAACCATGAACATGTTGCAGATTACTGTAATAATTTGGGTCTCATACCCATCAAGCTCATTACCCCAAGTAAAGATTAAAGGGGGGTGTTAGAATATGTAATCTTTCCTTGGTAATATATTATAAACCAAGGTAGTTTAGTTTAGTTTATTTATTATGTAAGTAGGAGATTCCTATAGAATCCCTACATGAACACTTGTCCTCTTTTCCATGTGTGAGGACATAATATTTATTTGTAATTTATTTTTATTCCTAGATTCCTCCTTAAGAGGAAATAGCACAAGTGGCACACACATTATGAATGTGGCTCACATGCACATGGGAGTTACATTCAACTCCCTTCTTCTCATCTCTACTTAAGAGATACTTCTCCTCTCATTCACATGACATTCACTTGCAACACTTAGTTTCTCATTCTACATTCTCTTGAAGCATTGTATGAAGCATTTTGCTCTTATTCTCTTTCTCTCTCTCTATTAGGCTGTTTTGGCCCATTCATATTGATATCACGGGGGTTCTTTTATGCTTTTCCCGCTTCAAAAACTTCTTGTCTTCTTTATTGTTTCATTTTGGTGTATGCTCTAAGGATTAGCTTGATTCATGATAATCTTCCTTTTTCCTTACTCAATTGGATTAATTTGTTCCTAGCTCGAATTTATTTTCTATTTTAACAAAATGATCAAAACCCTAGATTGTCTTTTCTAACAACTATCCTCTGCATTAACTCGGCATGGAACCCCAGAAAAAAAAATAAGATCAGTACAACTACCCATATCTTCTTCATCATTTCTCACATGGAACCATCCTAGAAAAATCAAATATGATCTTGCATTTGTCGTTTATGGCTCACTATAACAAACCTCAACAAAAACCCTAGCAAAAGATTCAAATTCTGTCAGTAACGGCTAACTAATTAAGTTTAAAACATGGTCATTGATCTTAGTCTTCTCGGCACATTGAATGGTTCACATGATTTGGCAATAGTGAAATAAGTCTTTTAAAATACTCGGCCACATCATCATTCTCAACAACCAATTAGAAATAGGCACATCGGATCAACTTGGCACCAAGGACCCGCTTTCTTATTAGTCTTTCACTCAGATGACTAGCACAAACCAACGATTAATGAGGACTTAAGTGGCCCAAAAAGGTAATGAGAAAATAGACTTTGGCTAGGGTTTTTGGACTTAAACAATTTTGTGAAGCCCTAGGACATATATTAAACCCTATTTCTCAAACCTTCAAGCAGCCATATCTTTCTAGTTTTTACAGTTGAGAACATGTGATCTTAACTGGAGCTTGGTGACATCTTGAACTATCCTAGGCCAATTGTGCAAGCCATGAAACTATTAGGAATGGGAACATTGAGAGGGGTGGGTGAATCAGTGTTCACTATATTTTAATCTTTTTACTTTACTCTTGAAACTTAACTTGATTGCTTAAGTACTGAAATAAACATCAATGTAAACAAGATAAACAATCACAACACATAACACCAATATGGTTATGGGGAAATAGAAATAGGTAAAAACCCCAGTGGGAATTGACACCCACTAAGAACTATACTAGTGTCTTATGATTCTTGTTAGAAGATCTACAACCCTGTTAGGAGTTGTTCTTTACAATGCTTTTAGTATATTGACCTGGTTAAAGGTCAGACCCTATTAGGAGTCTTTTAAAATAACCCTATTAGGGGTGGGGACACACTATCCTAGACCTCACTTCTCAAGTGGTGAAGGCTACAACCTTCAGATCTCAGATACACACTATATCTACTGGATGAACTGGTGTTGTGACACTGCTTGTCTGATTAGTTCCTTTTGTGCACTGATGCTTTAGCCCCTTTTAAAGCTCTAAATCATTCTATCTTCAGTTCACATGTCTCTACTCTGCTTATCTTGACTCTATATCCATTTTGATACTTAATTACAAAGGCGCATCTCATATTTATATCCGTTAACAAAAATAATTAACTAGGTCAACCTATAACCGATTACATACAATGCTTCCAAGTGAATTGGATCAAGCATGTTTACAAAGAAAGATGTTTACATGTCTAAAACCTAATTACAATAGGCACATAGCCTTTGCAAAATATTATTATAACCACTAATCAAAATAGTAATAGTTGGCTGCATACTCTGTTCTTCTCTTACATTTAGTGGATGTACCTCTTCAACTATCTGTATCTTCATCATACTATCTCATTTGATCATGCACTCTTAGACTTAGCATGAATACATACTTACAAGATTAACTTCAATGGTGCATACCATAACTTGGTCATACACACATGTGTTGATGATATGATCTACTAGTGCTCTACTAACTATCTAGTCTTCTATACAACCATATTCTGACCTTATGATAATGTGCATTGACTCTAAATCTCTATATGACTTTGTTGCCATAATGACAACACTATATGTAGTCATATACAATAGTATAGTCAACTTTCCAAAAATCTCCCCCTTTTTCATTGATGGCAACAAAGGAATATGGTGAAGTCACTAATTGTACCCTTATACAAAATTCTCTAACTTATATCTCCCTTATACTCTGTACTATACTTTTTCTTTTACATCAAATATACTACTCCATATTCTACATACAATACTCCCCCTTTGACATTAATGAAAAAGGTGCTCAAAAAAGTGTATCTACAAGTACTTACAATGTGAGGACATCCAAATATGCTATCTGCAAATTTTGGATCTCTTGTGTCCAAAATGCTATCAGTGCATTGACAGTATGTAGATGGGCACATAAGGCATATTGCAGCTTCTCCATAATCTCCAAGTTTGTACTTGGACCTTGATCATATGTCACCATAGTGGAATCCATCTCCTTGATATTTTGATTATGTACATCTAGAGAGTGCACAAGAGCATTCCTGAGCTATGTTTTCCTTTCCCTTATCTTAGATATCTCTTTCTCAAACTTTTCTATTTTGTCTATTTGCCCTTGGTACACATTGTTGCACATGTTCACATCAATGGAGGGATCTTCGCCTAATTTCCTTACATTGTCTATTATTGCTTCTGCCTCCTAGATTTTCTTGTAGTGATCACTAGTCATCTTATATTAGTTCATATAATCAGCAATGATATTCCTTCCCTTGGTTGTGAACTCCTTCAAGGATGCTTGACCAATCTTCAATGAACTAAGGTCAAGTGCAAAGTTTCCAACTAGTTCACTTAATCTTTTCTTCAGATTTATCTTTTGCAACTTGGGATGTAGATTCTTCAAAGCTAAAGAAGTTTTATGTGAAGTTTGTGAGTATGGTACTAACATCATCAACTGAATGAACCTTAGACACTTTCTTGTCTGAAGGTAGCAAGCTATTTAGAATGTTGACTAATTCAACAAATAGATATTTCCTCATCACTTGCTTCTCCTTTTCTTTCTCCATAGCTAGGACGTTAATCTTAATCATGTCTTCCTCTCCCCAAGAGTCCAAGCTAGTGGTGTCTATTGTCAAACTTGACAACAATGATGTTGAGGGTAAGGGAGTGATAGGAGTTATGTTCATCACTTCTTTCTTTATATTCATAGGTATTTCAACAGATGGCTCATTTGTTGGTTCACTTATTTTAACCTCTTCTTCTCCTTTCTCCTCTTCTATCTTTTATGTTTCCTTTTCTTCTTCTTCACATGTTATATCCTCTATTAATACTTCTTCTTGTAGCTTAGGTGAATTGTCACCTCATAGAACTTCAACCTCATGTGTGCTCACAAAGGCTTCCTCAAACTTATCCAAGTCTTTATTTGTGGTGGACATGGCTATCTCTACATTATTAATGATGATTGTGTTATCTTTTTGTGTCTCAACCATGGGTGTGGACTTCACTACCTCTGTAGGTGTTACCATTTTAGGTTTTGGATCCTCAGGACCTCTTACCAGTGTATTGGTGGTCTCTAACTCATTGGCTTCCTTAGAGGGAAGTTGAGTTGTGGACACAGTAGGTGGGTACATGTGCCTATCTAGAAAGACTTTCTCAAAATCTTTCTCTATCTCTTTAGATACCAACTCAAAGTTCTTATCCATTATGTGTAGTGTTCTCAAATTTTTTATGAGGTGCAGCTTCACCAGATCTAATAATAATGTTTTCTCTTCTAAGGAACATATAGGGAGGATTTCATCTCTAATATTTTCCCTTATTCTAAGATGTTCTTCAATAGCCTGTTTCTTTAAGGATTCCAAGATATTCCAAACATTGTCCAGAATGATTGTCTTCTTGAACTTAATCATATGTTTTATGATCATGTCATGAATCTATTATTTATCAATTTGACTTTACTTCTCATAAATCTTTCCTATCTAATCTTTTCTGCCTTCATCAATAATCCTTGTTCTCAAAACTTGAAGATTAGTTCTTAAACCTACCTCAGGAGGTGCTTGAGCATTATTTTTCTTACTTCTAGTTGCCTATGAGGATGGGTGACTTGTATTGGTTTCCTTCTTCCTCATTTGCATGCTTGTGTATTCTGGAGGTGATGTGCTATACATAACAATTGTCTCTTTTGGTGTAGGAGAGATAACATTTGTTTTACCATGTTTATCCTTTGAATCATCAGTCTTCTCAATCTTGATTTTCTTCATTTTAGGATCATCTTTCTTGGCTTCCATTGTGGATGCTCTCTCAATTTCCAATGCTATCTTTTCTTCTCTTGCTTTGTCTACGTATGCCTGTGTTACACCATGAATTCTTAGTACCTCAGATGTAATCTTAGAGGCTTTCCTCTTAGTTGTTGCGTTGTTCAAAATTAAATCAACTTCCCTTATCTTTTCTTCATAAGGACCCCACCTTGGTTCATTAGGATCCTTAGGTGATCATAGTAATACTTGTACATATGCTTCTAGGATTGGTTCTTTTACCTCATAACCAAGTGGATAGATCCACTTTGTTTTAGGCTCTATGGTTTCCATGCATGTTATGTCAGTTTCTACCATAAAGAAAATGTTGTCTTTGTATTTCTCAACAATACTCTCTGGTATCCTGTACCTCATCTACATTTTGATCCTTAATGTCTTCAATTCTAGCTCCATGTAATCCTTCAAAGTTCTCATAGTAGATGCGTTAAGATATATTTGAGGCATTGTAGGTATACTTTTATCCAGGTACAAATCTAAAACCTTTCCGAGTATATGGAAGTACATGTAAATGATTAAAGACCCAAACCTGAATATTTTGGTCTTATGATTCTTGATGGCTTTAATGTTATCAATCAATTATGTGCACAAGATCTCACACAAATTAAACTCTCCATTTTTCTTAACAATTCTGATTGCTGCAAGAATAGTGGCTATGAACACACTATTCACCTTGTTGGTGTGCTAAAATCTATAACCTAGTGTCGTAGACATCAATTTGATGTCTTTCTCTTCAATAGACTCAATTTTCATACCGTACCTATCACTTCTAGACTTACATGCATGTTTAACTAATTTCCTTACATCGTTGCCCACTAGAAGAATGATGTCTATCCTAGAAAGGCCTATCATTTCATGAATAAGTTCTCTTGTGATTCTTACTGGGACTTCACCTATCCAAAATAGGTCATCATGGATTCTTCTTAACAAGATCTTGATCCACTCGGATTCATAAAACTCATATGTTGTAGCATACTCAATAATGGGATGGTCTTCCAAATGTGCAAACTCATATAGAAATGTTCTATCTAGTTTCATCATGGACTCAAGGTGTGACCTTATCCTATCAAGTCCAACTAGTTCCATCTTACAATATATGTAAGCACAAATGTCTTCTATATGCATTACGCCCGTAGGGGTTCTTGAAAATCTACCTTCTAGGTCATCTAGGATTGACTTAAAAGGGCATCTCTTAAAAATGTATCTCTTTCTCTCAGAAACATCAAACACAACTGGTGTAGCCATGACTTACTTTGTGAACACTTCAAATTGGATTCCAAGGACCTCTGAACTATCGCGTCAAACTAGGGCTTTGTAACTGATCAATACACTTCTTCATTGGTAAATTGAGCTTCAACACTCTACAATTCAATTGATAGGGCTTATGTGGTCTCCAATCACTCTAACTTGAATGCAAGGAGTGATCTATAAGTTTTCATAGACTATATAGTGAAATTTCCACATTTAATGCTTGTCACATAAACCAAAATTCAATTGAGAATTTCCAACTTCCATGTTTCAATCGATGAGGTGGTGCGCTCTTCCACATACCATCAAATAGTCTCCAAAATGTTAAATCCAAAGATGCATACTCAGAGGGTGAGTATACCGGTTGTGCAGGGGTCTAGAGCTAAATTAGCTCCTCCTATGACCCTAAGGGTCATTCATCCAAATGTAAAGGGTGCATCCATTGCGGATGTATCCAATACATACTCATCAACCTTATCCTTCTTTATCTTTGTCCAAATCAAGCTTGCATCTTCTGAAGCTTTCACAAACTTGACTTCTCCTTCAGTATCCAATATTGATTCTTCTGGCCTTTTAGGGCTTTACTAACTTTGTGTTCTTATTCTACAAAACTTTGAGATGTGTCCAGCCTTATTACAAGCATGACAAATAATTAGTGGCCTTGAATTCCTCGACACATTGATATGGGTTACCATTTTACACTATCTAGCTAAGTGACCATTATAATTACATATCTGACATGTAATACTCTGAGAAATTCTTACATTTGGTTGATTTTGATTTGTTTGATTATGTTGAGTCTTGTTCTTCTAACTTGTTCTACAATTCATAGCTTTATGACCAAATTTATTGCATTAATAATAGTAACCATTGAAAGGTTTTACCTCTTTACCATTCCTTGCTATATGTTCATGCTTGTTACATGCATAATAAGTTTGATCTACTGGCTTGCACTCATCCTTAGATGGTTAAATATTGTCTTTAGTCTAATTTATAGTCTCCTTAGCATCTGTAGTGTCTTTTGCTACTTTCTTCCTTGCTCGCATGTCATCAATCTGATTTTGTGCTTCATTGAATCCAACACCAATGTTATCTCCTTTAAGCTTCTATGCATATAACTGTGACTCTATCAAATAAAAAATGGTGTTTAATTTCTCAATGTAATTATTTGCCTCTTTCAACTTAGATTCCATATTTTCTTTGTTGTTTCTTAGCTCCAAGATTTCCATGTTCACTTGCCTCAATTCTTCATTCAGTTGAAGGTTCTCTTTGATTTGTTGATCATAAACTTCTTGAGTTTTAGTTAGATTTTCATCCAACTCTTCAATGTAATCTTTTAGAGATGTGTTCTCTTCATTCATCTTCTTAACCATTTTCCCTAAATCACTGTTTGAACAATCTTTCAAATCTTTTCTAATTTTCTTGATGAATACTTGTGCTCCACTAATTTTCAATTTTAGTTCTTCAACTTCTTTCTCAGATCTGTCAAGGTCTTCAAGAGCTGCCATAAGATTCTTCTTCTAAACCCATTGATCTCCTCAAGTGGTTAAACTTATCTTTAGAGGAATAGAGATTTGATACCAATTGCTAGGAATGGGAACACTAAGAAGGGGGGGTGAACCAGTGTTCAATATATTTTAATCTTTTTACTTTACTCTTGAAACTTAACTTGATTGCTTAAGTACTAAAATAAACATAATTGTAAACAAGATAAAAAATCACAACACATAACACCAATATGGTTATGGGTAAACCCAAATAGGTAAAAAATCTAGTGGGAATTGACACCCACTAAGAAATGTACTAGTGTCTTATGATCCTTGTTAGAAGATCTACAACCTTGTAATGAGTTGTTCTTTACAATGCTTTTAGTATAGTGACCTGGTCGAAGGTCAGACCCTGTTAGGAGTCTTTTATAATAACCCTATTATGGGTGGGGACACACTATCCTAGAGCTCATTTCTTAAGTGATGAAGGCTGCAACCTTCATATCTCAGATACACACTATATCTCCTGGATGAACTGGTGTTGTGACATTGCTTGTCTAATTAGTTCCTTTTGTGCACTGCTATTTTAGCCCCTCGTAAAGCTCTAACTCATTATATATTCAATTTTCATGTCTCTTCTCTTCTTCTCTCAACTCTATATCCATTTTCATACTTAATTACAAAGGTACATCTCATATTTTTATGTGCTAACAAAACCAATTAACTAGGTTGGCCTATAATTGATTACATACAATGCTTCCAAGTGAATTGGCTGAAGCTTGTTTCCAAATAAAGATGTTTACATGTCTACAACCTAATTAAAATAGGTGCATGGCCTTTACAAAATATTATTATAACTGCTAATCAAAATAGTAACAGTCGGCTTCATACTCTATTCTATTCTAGCGTTCACTAGTTGTACCTCTTAAACTATTTTTTTCTTCATCATACTGTCTCATTTGATCATGCACTCTTAGACTTAGCATGAATACATACTTACAAGCTTAAATTCAAGGGTGCATACCATAACTTGGTCATACACACATGCATTGATGCTTTGATCTACTGGTGCTTTGCTAACTGTCCAGTCTTCTATACTTAGCCATATTCTGACCTTATGATAATGTGTGCTGACTCCAAAACTCTATATGACTTTGTTTCCATAATGAAAACACTATATCTAGTCACATCCAATAGTATAGTCAACTTTCCAATAGAAACATCATATATATTCTTCACAGATTAGAACAAGCTTACAGGTGGTCAAGGCAACTTCACAACATTTTGCAGGAATAGACCATTTTCTTAGGATTTTGGCTATGACAGGAAATTGGACTAACATTGGCTCTATCTCAGGATGCATGCCTCTTGTAGGTATGACAAGGATTCAAGATTACTGGAGGAAGAAAACCAACAACTAGACAAAAACTAATAGGGAATCTCCTAAAAAATTGGCAATCAAACCAGGGAAACAAGAAGGGAAACACACAACAGAAAAGGAATATGTACAAATATTCACAAGATCAAAATTTTACTTGGTGGCCCCTGGACACCAAAGGAAAATAAACATCCTCCTAAATCAAAAGTTTGATTTTCATCCACATATGTAACCTGCCACCTGAAAGTGTCATTTCATTGTTTCTGCCAACACATGTGAATATCTATGTGCTAAAAAATGAAGCCATATTTGTAACTGTCGATACTCTTAATATCACAACCACCATATTAATACTCCAAGAAGTATGGGACATAATTTACTTCTTCTTGATGATTGGGAAAAAAATTCTTATATAGTAATTCATCAGGGAATAAAACATAATATTTACCATGCATTACTAGGAACTCACCTGGCTAATAATGAACTAGTCCTTTAGATGTATCTTCATGAAATGACTCAGCCACTGAGCAACTTGGTTCCTCCATGATATCTTCACTAACTAGATCATGAGCCAAGTGAAGGTCTCTTTCACAAATTTTGCAACATAGGGACAATTGATCTGCATCATCATTTCTATCAAAAAACTTACTGTCCCAATCATTGAGGACTAAGTCCTTAATACTTTCACCTTCACTATCATATTTGGTGAAAGAAGGAAAAGGATGTGAACAAGAAACCTACTCATCACTAGAATGTTTATGACAAGAAAAAACACTATCATGGCCTTCAACCTCTTCTTTTGTAGAGACACTACATGAGGGGAATTGTGGTAAACATGGATCATCTTCATCACTTTGAACACCTACCTCATTATCAGTGTCAAAGGATATATCAATAGGGTCTAGTATTTGTTGACAACATAGATGTGTACATTTATTATATTAAGCTATCAACAAATCAGAGATCTCATCAGTGTTGAGAAAAGGGGAGCCCAACTCATCCTTGGTATCTTTAGAAAAAACTTTCCTCAAATAATCTTGACTTTCAAATTCAGACATCTCTGAACAAGTTGAATATCTTGTATACAATGATTCTGATTCCTGCTCACAACTACAATCTGAATAGTCCTCAGACATAACCTTATCATTCTAAGAAATACCTTCAACATTAAACATGGATTTCTTTGGAATATTTCTTTTATTCTCTTCTTATTGATGATGTTTTAAAAACTTATTCCATTCATCATCATCAATTTTTTTTTGTAAGAACAACCATTTGAAATCAGTCAATGAAGAGATGCATTTTGGGGGTAAATTTAAGTACCAATTAGATGAAACACCTTTGAGTTTTCTCTCAAAAAACATCATACTAACATCCTCCTCATAAATTTGATATTCAACAACAAATATGGAGAATGATAGGACATGCTCTAATGCTAATTCAGATTGACCATAAAAAATGAGAATCAGATCCATGAGATCACTAGGAAAAGAATTGGGGGATCTTCGAAGCTAAGCACAACTTCAAGCTCTATCTAGCTTGATAAAACACAACCTTCTAGACTAGATTTTTTCATGGCTATCCATCTGATTTGAAACAAGATGAGAACCACTGATCTTATCTCACTCTTCCCTTTACACTAGTGTTGAACACTTGATAGGGAAATATTCTTCATTACTAATTTTCATAAAAGTGATGCACATGAAAATCAAAATACCTAGAAGTACTGCAGTTGAAAATTAGCTTGTTGATTGGGAAGGAGGACAGATATAGATCCTTCTTTGCAGCTCCATCATGTTCTTTTCTTTGTAGAGTCACCACCTCCTTGAAGAGGAAAATATTTTACTTGTCTTTGTATCTCCTTCCAACCAACAAAAAACTTCACTAGGATTTACGTACTATCTATCAAGGACTGCACTAATCAAATAGAGAATTAAGAGTTTCCTCCCACAACTAGGTGAGATGGTTTGAAATTTTAAAAACTGACTCCTATACACTTCAATGGAAAACATTGGATACATAATTAAGTAGGCCAGGAGTCTAGCTCAACTTGGAATTTGCATTACTTAAGCTTTACTTAACATATCCCTAGCAGAGTCACCATCTTGTTCATTCCTAAAAAGGATTTTACACTCAAAGAGACACCAATATCCCTAAGAGTGATTTTGAGGAGGGGTTAATTCCAAATATAGGGATATTAGTAGGTAACTAGACCAACTATAGGGACAAGACTTCCCTCTTCACTTCTAGCTCTGCAAAACCAAGGTGGGTATACCTAATCTAGTAACATATGGCACTTTTAGAACTTTAAAATGGATTGAAAAAACAAGATGATAGCAAGAGAAAGTACTAAATGATTACTAGTCATTCATTGACTCTCCATTACTATGATGGAGAAAAATTACCTCGTGACCTCAAGACTTTGAGGGATCTTGGGATTGGTAATGATTAATATTTGTGAGATGTAACACACCATATCAGACACATTATTGCATAATTTACTTTCTTATGACTAGTGCCTTATCCATTTGGGCCAGAGTCTCTAATGTACAATAGAAAATATAATCCAACTACTAATATTCATCATAGATCCAAGCCATAAATATAAACACCAAAACCTACACTACTTACAAACAGCCCAATGAAAACCCAATGAATCTATGCTTCATCTAAAACATCATTTAATCTAATCCTAAATCAGAACTGTAAAATGATAGCATATTCATGGATAAAACTCCATATAATGAATTAGGAAATTGATAACTCATTAGATGGACACAAATGGAGAGAAATGAGAAATGATATCTATATTAAGTATGAGGATCATGCCTCTGTATACACCCACTTCAAGCTCTAAAACCACTTCAATAATATGCAAAAGACCATAAACTTTCCTTTGATACAATAATACTATCTAGTACAAGAATCTGCTACATCCTAGACTGATAGAAAAATCATCAGCCAATATTTTGAAACTAAGAAGAGACTAAACCTAGACCTCTTGCCCAGCCAAAAGATGACCATCCTAAATGATCATGAAAAAACCTTTATACCAGGATTGCAATAGGCATCTGATTAGTTAGGGAAATATTAGGTTTCCAACCACTTCCAACAACTAGATACAAAAAGAAATAAAAGTAGACAAGAAAGCCTAAAAACCTGGGAAGGATTAGATCAAATTTAATGTACAATTATTTAGGTTTGATAATCAACAGGCTAATTGCAATTACAATTTTAACAGATTTCTTGATGCTAGAAAAAAATAAATAAATGCTAGATCCAACAAGAGGAAACCTATGTGAATCAAAGTATGGAAATAATCAAAACCCTAGACACTCTTGTCTAACAATAGTCCTCTACATTAACTCGGTATGGCACCCAAGGAAAAAAAATTAGATCAGGATGACTACCCATATCTTCTTCATCATTTCTCACCTGCAAACATCCTATAAAATTAAATCTGATCTAACCTTTGTCATTTATGGCTCACTATAACAAACCTTGACAAAAACCCTAGCAAAACATTCAAATTCTGGCAGCAATGGCTTACTGATTAAGTTTAAAATGCGGTCATCAATCTTAGTCCTCCCGACACATCAAATGGTTCACATGATTTGGCAACAATAAAATAAGCCTTTTAAAATGCTTGGACACATCATCATTCTTGGAAACCAATCAAAAACATGCACATCAAATCAACTTGGCACTGAGGACCCACCTTTTTATTAGTCTTTCCATTGGACAGCTAGCACAAACCCACGATCACTAACTTTTGATAATATTTCCTCTATGGGATCACGACCTCTGTTGGATCAAATTGGAATTGCATAGTCCTTATCTTAACCATGAGAAGCCTTCCCTTAACCCTAACTCACTTGTAGATCATGCGAATAAAGCATTCATGTGATTGCTAAGCATTTTTTACCCTGTGTTTCATTTGGAGATTCAACGACCACTGTCTGATACTTGTTAACATAATCCTGGTTGTACACAATGATGGGTCGACCATCATGTGTGTATAGTTATCTAGTTGCATATCAAAATTTTGTGCAAGAGTTTAAGTATATGGAGCTAAATCTTCAGTTATACTTGGGGTGCGTTCACTAGGTTTTATTAAAAATTCTAAATGATATCAGGATACTATTAGTCCTAGTAAGGTTATCTTGTATAAGAGAAGGAATGTTAAAAAAAAAGATAGCACTTATATGTTAGTTAATTTAATGTATTTGATCAAGCAAATAGAAATTTTCTAATAAATTAATTAAATGAAATTAAGTAAACAAGGTGAACTAACTTAATCAGTCTATCTAAATTAAATGTGCATAATAACTAAAATGAGTATACTAACTAAATTAAGTATACTAAATACATAAACTCAAGTAAGTTATCAAAATTAACTATGCTAATAATTTTACAATTTAACATTAACTGAATATCATATTACCTTTAAAATTAACTAATGTTGAAGAGTTTAGTTAAACTAAACCAAATTAAAACAAGATATTAATTAATAAATAAATTAGTTAATTAGTGAATATAAAATATTAACTAATAAATATATTAATGAGTTAATAAATATAAAACATTATTTAATAAATTTATTTATTGATAAATAAATTTTTAATAAATAAAAATAAGAAAATGAAAATCGAATTTAAAAAAAAGAAAGCGCATATGTTTTTTTTAAGTCCACAAGGGACTGTAGTGAAAGCTACTCTACCGTGGCAGAGAGTGCCCTACCGCAACAAAGTACTCCCTATCACGGCACTACTGTGGCAGAGGAGTACTCTATTGTGGCAGGTGTACTCCCTGTCATGGCAGGGTTCTGCAGAGAGGAGAGGGGTGTGGGGACCGCGGGGTCCCCCTCCCAAATTAGTCAATATAATTTTTTTTTTAAATTATTTTTTGGAAAAAAAATACAACAATCCTTTTCGCAATGCAAACCAAATTTTTATTTTGCTTTATTTTATATATATAATTTTGAACGTATAGCTTTGGGATAATTTTAATTTTTTTAAAAGATTTTATCTCTTGGGCTCCTTGGGTGGCGACCCAAGTGGGTCCCACCCATGTTGTCTTATTTATAGACTAATTGGCTATAGGTTGATTTATTTTATTGTCTCCAAGTGGATGATGTTTTATTATAAAATATTGACTGTGGTATTGGAAAATGTATGGGAATTTTT